>VZRM01003661.1:0-37481 GCA_013397955.1 Grantiella picta | reverse complement strand
CGCTCCCGCGGCCACGGGGGATTTTCACCGGCCATGACGTCACCGGCGGGCAGGCCGGGCGCCGCCGCGCCATTGGCCCTGGCGAGGCGGGGGGCGTGGCCGGGTGGCTGCTGACAACGTCGCCGTGGTAACGGGGGTGGGGACGGGCGGGCGGCAGGACCCCCATCCCCATCCCCACGCCCGTCCCCATCCCAATACCCTCCACGCTGACCCCGCCGCTCCACCCGAGCACGGCGCCGCTCCCCGTCGGGCCCGCCGCCGCACCGGGACGGCACCGGGAACCGCGCCGGTAACCTCGGGTATCTCACCGCTGTCAGGAACCTCATTAGCGACACATTAGACTCAACAGCGGCCGCGCTTTGGGGACACCGGGTTGCGGCATGCGGCCAGCATCGGCACGGAATCCCCGCGAGTGTCACCGGTGGAAGCCTCGGCCCCGCCCGGGAATATCCCGGCGTTTCCCCATGCTGGCAGGGGGCTTCCGATGCCACCGGTTTGGTGGCCTTTGGCAGAGGCATCCCTGGTAGCAGGGGATGTTTTCCAGCTGTGCCCCACGTTTCCCAGCTCCTCGTTACACTTTCGTTCTGTTTTTTCTCCCTTGTCTGTCAGGAAAGTTGTGTGGTGCCCCAAAGCAGTGTGGACCAGGGAAGGTTCATCGTTTAGGGGATTATTTGCTTTACTGAGCAGTGGAACAGCTGAGCAAGTGGAGGGAAACTGCCCAAATTCACCGGGTGTGAAGCAAAGCCCCTCCGAGCCCGTCCAGCACCAGGCTGCTAGGATGTGCAGCCAGAGCATATCTCGGTGCTGCCGGACTGTGCCCACAGGTGATGCCCTTGGCATGTGTCTCTGGAAGAACTGGCTCTGCTCAGGCACAGAAATACTCAGGGAGAGCCAGACAGCCCCTTCCCTGCAGACCCTGCTGCGGTGCAGCTCTGCCGGTGATGCCAGAGCATGCTGTGAGCTCCTTGCCTGCCAGCACCAGAATCACCAGCCCCAGCACCTGAACAAGACTGCTATTCACGGACTCCAAGGAATCTTGGAGCCAAAGGGGCCATGACAGCAGCACCACAAGACAGTTTTTAAAGCCAGACGCCTAACGAGCACAGTGCATCCAGCAGAATAAACATATTGAACCAAGTCTGGAGAATCAGCCTGACTTGTCTGGATTCTTGCCCTTTGATCCTTGCCCTATCCTGGCCCAGGGAGCAACCTTTGGACAGGAGAAGATTGCATCACACCCCGGCATCCCCACAGCACCAGGCCTACGTTAGCTGGACTGGGGCTCCTGGCAGGCTGGTCCCCTGTGTCACTGTGCCTGGGTGAGCAAAGGAGCACATCAGGCTGCAAGACTATGGGGCATCTCCTCATGTGCTGGTAAGTTCTACACTGGCTGTTCCTGCTGTGCTGAGTGATTACCAGGCCATGAAAACCAGCCTGACCACAAACAGAGCTGTAAACTCATCAGCAATACTCCCCTCAGCCCCCTCAGTTTTGTTGTTTTCTTTTTTTTTTTTTTTTTTTTGTTTNCCCCCAGCCCCCTCAGGTTTTGTTTTTTTTTTTTTTTTTTTTTTTTTAACAGAGTAATTGTGTTAAGGTCAGAGAGATAATCCTGATTTACACCGTGGTTAATATTTACGCAGGTGACAAAAGCAGCATGCAGCCCTTCATCTCCAATTTTGGTCAATCAGAGTTAATTGTTCAGCAGGACAGTGAGGTGATGTGCTGGTCACACCTTCTGTTTTGTGCTGTGGCCCCTTATCTGCTGCTGCAGAGCGAGTTACGCTAAGCAGACAGTATCAGGGCAAGTGTTTGTTTTGCCTCAGTCCCAGGAGCTCTGAATCAGCTTTTGGAACTGGAGCATGTGCCACCTGATGTCCAGATGAGTCCAGTGACTCCAGATTCACCAGTCCTTGGCTGCTGTGGGTGAGGGCAGCGAGGGCTGAGCTCTCCAGGATGTCCAGCACCCCCGGACATGGAGCTGCTGAAGTTTAGCACTCAGGTGCCTCAGGAGGTCATTCCTCCAGCCCCTGCTCCAAGCAGGTCAGTGCTGGATTCAGGTAAGTTTGTCCAGTGGGCAGGCATTTTTCCCAGCAATGGCTCAGACAGGGAATGGGCAGTGAGCAGCTCAGTTGAGCTCTGCCCCTCTTATCTGTGTTGGGGGAGAAGCACAGGAGCTTGAGCTCAAGGCAGGATCAGTGCTGTGGCTACAGCTGCCCACCCGGTCCATGGGCAAACAATAGCACAGGGAGTCCCCGATAAAACACACGGAGTCCGAGATCCTGGTTTCACTCCAACACATGCACAGCCTTACCCTGTCCCTGCCACCCACGGGAGTCCTCTGGGTGCTCTGAGCAAAGGCTGCAGCCAAGTGAGCAGCAAAGTCACCTTGACCTTAAGGGGGAACAATGGCAAGGGTGGCCCTGGACACTGTGTTTGTCTTTCTCCACTGCCAGTAGGAGCTGAGGGACAGGGATCACGGTCTGTACTGACGGAGCATGAGCAGCAAATAGCTCTGGCAGTGTCTCCCTGGGTTGGCAGGATACAGAGCAGAGGCTGGGGGGGGAAAGCCCACCTGGGCATTGAGCCCTCCTGGACAGCAAGGACAGAGTGCTCAGTGTGGGATGTGGATGCGACAGAGGAATGGGCTCCGATGGAATACTCCACCACCCTCACAAAGACGTCCTCTGGCAGCCGTGGAGGGTTTACCGGACCAGACCTGGGCTCAGCTCATTTCTCCATGGTTTTGTTTTGTCGGCTCCCACAGCAGCGCTGCCCTTTGGCTCGTCTCTTCCCCGGCAAGCCGCGGGGTGATGAATCCCCGTGGCAGAATGTCTTTGCTGGTTGCAAAATCTGGTCCTGGCTGCAGACTCATCCGTGCCTTTGGGCAACAGCTCTGGCTGCCAAGGAATGCTGAGCAGCTCCTGAAACACGCAGAGTAAATTCCTGGTGCCGAGAGATAAATCCGACTTCTCACGTTCCTACGGTTTTGTTTTGAAGGACGCGAAAACCCCCTCCTGGTGCGTCAGGATCATTACCACGGGTTTTTTAGGTGTTGGATCGCATCTCACAGGAACATGGGCATGACAAGGAACACTCAGAAGCTGCTGATCCACACTTTCACGGCTTTTTCTTTTTTTTTTTCCCCCCGTAAAAATTGAATGATTTATTAACTTTCCCCAGCACCCGTGCACACTCCTTTTGGCCCTACCCAGAAGTATGGTTTGTCCCGTCCCAAAAAAACTCGCAGCAAACCTGGTGAGGGAGCTACACAGGTCCGGTAAAAAAACCAAAAACGAGAAAAGGGAGATGTTTCACCTGGACCAGGCTATGGAGGCAGCACCTGCAGGGCTCCACAGAGTTGTGCTGCTCCAGTAGGCGAAGGGGAGAGGGAAGGCGAAGCAAGGGATCCCTAAGAGCGGCGATGATGCCGGGGGTGATGAGAAGAGAAGGAAGGAAGGAGAGAAGGAAGAAAGGAAGAAAGGAAGAAGGGAAGAAGGGAAGAAGGGAAGGAGGGAAGGACGGAAGGACGGAAGGAGGACACCGCCACTGGCCCGGCGATGGCCTCCGCCCCTCACGGCCCGGGCGGGACAGGGCGGGTCACGGTCGCCGTGGTGACAGCATAGCCCCACCCCTCGCGGCACCGCCCAATCAGCGCCTCCGTTTCCTCACGGCGCGGCACGCGAGACCGCGTCTCGTTGGCCCACGTGGCAGCCTCCGCCCCTTGCCCCGTCGTGGCCAATCAGCCGCAGCCACCGCGGCCCTGCGGCGGAGCGGGCCCCTATAAAAGCCTCTCCGGGAAGGTTTTTGCAATCGCCGCCTGCCCCGTGCCCACTATGGAGGAGCCGCTATCGCTGCTGGTCCGCAGCCCCGCGCAGCGGCACCGCGACCTCCGGCTCCGCGCCGAGCCCGCCTGGACCGTGCGCCGCCTCAAGACCGAGCTGCGCCGGCTTCTGCCCGACGCTCCGGTGAGTGCGCGATCCCCCCTTCCCGCAGCCCCGCCGGGTGGGTGGGTGCGTGGGGCGGGTTGAGGTCCCGCGGGGCAGCGGTGGTCGCTGCGGTGGGACTCTGGCGGGGCTCCCGGACCGGTACCTGCTCGCCGGGGTGTCCCGGTTGCGTCAGCCGCGCTCGGGGCGCGCTCGGGCTATTTTGGGACTCTTTTGTGGCCCGGCCGCGGTTAATCATTAACCGCCCTCCCGGCACGGCGTGTCCTGAGGCTGTTTCGGGACGTCAGCACCTGCGGCAGCCCGCTGGCAGCGGGCTGTGTCGGGGAGCAGCGCCCGGGCGCCGCACCCAGCCGGGCAGCGGGCGGCCGAGACCCTCGCTGGGGGTTTGAGGGCTTGTTCTCGTTGGACGGGGTTCAGCCGCGCACGGCGGGGTGACGGGGCTGGTGGGGTTGAAATGCAGAAGTGTGACTTCCCCCCGAGCCGCGACACGAGCGCTGCCGCGTGAGTGCCGCTGGAGCAGCTGCGCTCCGGAGCCGCTGTTCCCACGGGCAGGGCTCCCCAAGGAGCCTGGGCGGCCTTCGTACAATCTGTAAACTTGGAAAAGGCCTTCCAGATCATCAAGTTCAACCTTCGGCCAAGTGCTGCTATCCCTACTGAACCACATTGTGAAATGTTGTGCCTGTACTCATTTTTTGAAGAGTTCCAGGGATAGTGATGCCACTATTTCCCTGGGTAGCCCAGTCCAATGCTTAGCTATTCCTTTAATGAAGAAATTTTTCAGAATATCCAGCCTGAGCCTGCCCTGCAAACTTAAGGCTGGTTCCCCTTGTCCTGTCACTAGCTGCCAGGCAGAAGGCCTGGTTCGTGTGCTTTTTCCATGCTTTCCCTGGGAGTGTGGTGATTACCAGAAACAAGCTCCCTGTGATTCCACTTGCTGCTGTGCGACAGCTCCTGATGAAGAGCTGCTGGGTCTCATTACATGGAGTGTAACAGATTTACTTGACACCACCTCTGATGCTGATCAGATCAGTTGGAACTCCAAACCTCAGTTTCTAAGAAACATGAATGTTTTTGTCAGGACTGTAAAAGAGACAACATATAACAAAGTTCTTTACCCAAGTGGCTTTTACCCAAGTGGCGGATTTAGATCTCAGTGTTAGTAATCTCACACTTGGGCATTCACTTGTTCTCTTCACTTCAGCCGAATTTAGATGTGCACAATTCCCTCTGCACCTTAGTGTGTGGGTTGCTCCCAGCTCCATGCCTCTGCATCGGCTGTAAGTTGCGTTGGTTAATGCTTGGCAAAGCAAGTAATCCTATTCTTTGTTTTCTTTCTTCAAAGCGTGAAGAGGACCAAAAGCTGATTTATTCTGGGAAGCTGCTGCTTGATCATCACTGTCTGGGAGAATTGTTGCCAAAGGTACAAAAAAGTATCTTATATGATGTACTGAAATATTTCCTGAGAAGTGATTTTTTTTTTTTTTTAACAGATCTTCCCTTATATTTCAGCATGGGGAGTTGCATGCTCTTCATTTGGTGTACAACTTGAAGACTCCTGCGAATATGCAAGAAGTCAAATCAGAGGTACTCCGACTAAGTTAACATTCTACTCTGAATCTTGGGCTTGTAACTAAAAATGGGAAGTGTTGAATGGCTGTTTTAAACTTCCCTGTTACTGCAGGTTTTTCCTATTAGTGCAACAGCAGTATTACTTTGTGATAATTTATTTGGGAATGTGAGAATGTATTTGGATTAAGCTGAGTAAAAAAAATTGAGAATTGCTGTCTGGTAAATTCAGTTTTATTAAATAGAATATGACTTGTCATGTCTCAGGCACTCTTGGACAGATTGAGCTTGTGGTCAGAAGGGAGAAGTTGGGGGAAGTGGTTCTGATCTGTGTGTGGGGAGGGAAGAAGGCTGAAAGCTGCAGACACTTTTAACTGTTCCCATTAATGACTCATCTTTGGCTTCCTCTCTACAGGCTCAGCCTTAGTGCTTGAGCTCAATATGGACTGGTCTCAAGTACAAATGGCCAAAACACATTCTTTCTTTAAAGTGGCTGGGCAAAGGTTTCTAGAGGTGTGTTCCTGTTGCCCATTATAGGCAATGTGAACTTACCCTCCTGTGCCTGGTGGTTGTTAGGTGTGAGCCAGCTTTGGGTGGATATTAGACAGATGTGTCACCACAGAACAGCTCTTGAACTCTCTATACAGCAGTTTGTGAAAGCAAGTACAAATCTGTCATAGTAAAAAGCCAAAATGTTCTTTTATAGTTTGTATTTTTATAACCAGATGGGCACCGAATGGGTGCATAAGAAGTTACATATACAGTATAGATCTTGTGAAGAGGAGTAACATCAAATCAGTTTTGCATCCCAGTCGTTCTTTTCAAGGAGCTTTAATATACTGACAGAGGTGCTTGTGGCATGGTGCCCAAGAGCAGGGGCAGCACTGGTGTTAAACCAAGGGCATATTCTGTGGGATGCAACCTTTCTGCATAAAGTGTGTGTGGTGTCTTGAGAAAACCTCACTGGCTGCATTGCTGTCTGTAGGTTAAAGCTGATCAGCCCAAGTTACCATCAGAAGCCAGGCAGGAACCATTTGTGTCTTCCACAACTGGTGGAAGATTGAGGAGCTCTTCAGGTGGCCACTCTTCAGCAGAAGCCAGTAATGGGTAAATAGAATTTTATGTATGTCTTTAAGGTTTTTTAAATGGTATGTTAGTGTTGGATGCCACCTTCTTATGCCACATAGACTGTTGTAAGTCCATAGAACATGGGCCAAATATGATGAGGCTTTATATAAAAGCTTTAGTGGACATAGAATAATTTGGATTGGAAGGGACCTTTAAAGGCCATCTAGTCCAACCCTCTGCCATGAAGGACACCTTGCACTACATCAGGTTTCTCTGTCCAGCCTGGCCTTGAACACTTCCAGGGATGTGTCATCTGAAGGAAAATGCACTGCTCTGTTAGTTGAAAATCTTCCCTTAACTCCTGGGTAAAGAGGTGTCTAGAAGGAAGAGTTAATTTTGTATTTGGGTACACCAAATGGCAGAAGCTACTTATATTATTCTGTAATAAATTACTCTTGCTGTTTGTCCAGTGTTTGCTAATAAATGTGTTCAATTTTGATGAAGGCTGGAGACAACTCCGCGTCCCTTCCAGAGTGTGGCTCCTGGCTTCTCTGCTTACACAACCTACAGCATGCTTCAGATGTCCTGGTTCCAGCAGATTTATGCAAGACAGTATTACATGCAATAGTAAGTGTTCTGTTCCAACCTGCCAGTAGGAAGTAGAAACTGAGAGCTCCTGGCGATTCTTCCTCTTTTGATGGTGCTTGGAGACTTTTTCATCACAACTTGTGCTGAATGTTGAAGGGTTTACTTAGCTGCTCTGTTGCTGTTCGAGGACAGTGGTTCTGAGTCTTGCCCACTGCAGATCTGACTCTTCACTGGGAGGGCAGGTGTCTCTAGGATAAATCTGATCCTGCTCGTGAGTCTTTAGTTTTTTGGGTTTTTTTTTTTTTGACTGCTCAAAGTGCATACAGCATTGAGAAGAGATTTGACAGGTCAAGTGGACACTTGCAGAAGCCTTTTAGACTACCTGCAGATTGCTCTAAATTATTTTTGTGAAGTGTTGACATTATTGTTCATAAAGGGAAAGGTGCCTGGTTTGACTTGTTGAAGTCACTGTACAGCTGTCATGGGTAGAACTAAAACTTGTTTTTACCCCTTTTGTACTGTCTAAACTTGATGCTTTCTACCTGCATATGATCTGACTCACAGATTTTCAGGGCCTGTGTGAAGTATGAAAGGATTTGACTAAGCCTCATCCTGTACTTTGTCCTCTGGTTCCAGCTTGGCTTCTACTGCTGCATCTGCTGACCCATCCCATGCACGGCGTTCTCAGGAGATACCAGTGGCACCAGTGACACCTCCAGCTCCTCTCCCAGACCCATTCCCTGCCCAAAACCAGCCTGGAAACCAGAATGTTGCTGCTCAGGTTAATGCAGTGGCTGACCAGAACTTGCGGATGAATGCCCAAGGGGGTCCCCTTATGGAGGAAGATGAGGAGGGTGGCAATCGAGACTGGTTGGACTGGCTCTACTCAGCAACACTGTTATATGTTTTTGTCAACATGGTCTATTTCTACTCCAGTATCAGCAGACTCCTCCTCGTTATGGGTGGCACAATTCTGATGTATCTGTAAGTGTATGCTGTTAATATTTGCTGTTCAGAAGGGTTTCACTGAAGTACTGAGCTTTGTGCTGTGCTCAGCTTTCTGGCAGTTGAGCTTCATAGGACTCTTGCACCTGGAAAGGGCAAACCACTTGTCTATGTCCTGGTATAACTCATTATTTAGCAAAAAGATAATTATTAAATGGATTAAATAATTATTAAATGGATAAATTCTACTGTGTTGCCCCTCTGGAGAGCAGACCAGGCTGAACTGAATGGAGTGTCCTGAACTGCCTTTGAATGTCTCTGGGTGGTGGGAGGGATGTAATTAGGGTAAAAACACAGATGATAATGGACCCTCAGCTGTCATGCTTGGGATGTCTTATCTGAGAAGGATTCTGCCCTCTAAAGTTCTTTGATCACCAGGAAACAAGTGCTGTAAATCTCTGAATTGTAGGAGTTGAAACTAGAGTAGCTCTTCCAAAATCTGTGTAGACTTGGAAAATGAAGGTAATTATTCCATTAAAAGTCCTTTAATTTTACTGTTGCTAGTTGTCAGCAGCTCTGAGTGATCAGATGTTGCAGCTGTTGGGGGTTACAGGATGGGGTAATGTGTTGAAACAGCATTAATTAATAAATTAATCTGTTGCCTTCCCCAGGCACCATGCTGGATGGTTCCCATTTAGACAAAGACCAGTGCAGCCCTTCCCAGGCAATGTTCCTCCTCAAGCTGCTCTAAACCAGGACCAGAACAATAACTTACAGGTATCGTCTTGCTGTATTTTTAAACCATGAAACCTTGTGAAGTTTTGCTTTTGGTTTATTAATGGTGTGTAGTAAAGAACTTTTCTTGAAACTTCTGTAAGAGACTATTTTCCATGGGGGAATAATTGCCACCTTAGTCCTCCATTGGTGTAGCACATTCCTTTGGTCTCCAAAATATTTCAGGATGAACATTATCTTTTAGTTGCTTCTGTCCTTTAGGAAGTTGTAATGGGAAGTGATGTGTCACAGGCTGGAACTGAGGGCTGGGTTCAGACTACACCTCTGTAGGATCTGAGTATAAAACCAGTCTGAGTCTTTCATTTCAAGCTGACAGTTCTGACGTCATTGAAAGTTAATTATCTGTAAATACATAATTCACCTGATCTGGTCCTTCATGTCTGTCCTGGACAGTGTTCTTGTACACCCAGTGGGAGTTAACCAATACTGCCAGGGTGCAGCTTTGTTTTTCTGACTTTGTATCTGGGGCTACTTGCAAAAATTTTATGTTCAGATAGTGACATTTGTGCAACAAAACCATACTGTTTGACACCTGATTTTTCTAACATATTTCTGAAATTCTCCTTTACCAAATATCCTTTATTTTGGCAGGGGGAAAATGCAGGCAGAGCAGATGGGTCTGAGACACCTCCTGACGAGGGACAAGCTTTCCAAGAACTGCAGCAGGCCAACCCTTCATTTGCAAGCACAGCATGGGTTTTTTTCAAGACTTTCTTTGCATCCCTCCTTCCAGAAGGGCCTGGGTTGACCCGCAACTGATTTGTCACCAATCTGCTTGGCTGAAACTGCAGTGGACACCTGAGAGAACCACATACCAGCTCCAGACCAGGCGTGGAAATGGACAGCACTTACTCTGGCTTCCACTGACCAAGCAAATAAAGCTGCAAGAAGCCTTATGTCATTACAGCCTGGAGACTGAGATGCTTGTCCTCATTCCAGAGAACTCTGTTCCATAGCATTTTTTAGGTACCTATGTAGAGGCTTGGCATTGTGGACTTGTGCACTAAATGCACAGGCCCTGAGCAGATGTGCAAAAATGTTAGGGAAGCAAATTGCTTCTTCTGTGCAATGTGATTCCTGTTGGAATGTTTCAAATGCTATTTTAATTACACTGAGTGTAGGGTCTCAAAAATTGCTAGATATGCATTAGCAGATTTTTAGGAAAGATCTATTGTGAAATTGCTTCAATATTTTAAATTTTCTTTGTAAATATTTTTCCTATGAAGAATGTATTGTGCAATCTCCTTGGACAAAGTGGAGGACTGTAAGACAGTGACCTGGATAAGCAATTACCTCAGTGGAGTTGCAGACTAAATTTCATGTTGCCAAATTCAGATAGTTTAAATTCAAGACTTAATTCCCCCCTGCCCTGCTGCCAAATTTGGGGGAAGAGTAAGTCTGTTCAGGTCTAAATATATTTAGCAAAAACTTTGCAAAATGTAAACTTCTTGACTGCTTTTGGATGCAAAGTTAAAGCAGTCTAATTTCCTGTATTTTACTTTGCATTCTCATTCCAGTGCAACTCTCTTGTTTTACTTCATTGTGTTCTCTTTAATTTCTGATACAGTTAAGGGCTGTTATTGCAATAAAATTTGCAGGCAATTATTTCCAAATTTGTACATATCCTCTACAGCAATCTGAAGACTACGTGTGCAAAGCATAGAGTGTGCTCTTGCCTGGTTTTTACTGGTAAGTCATGACGAGGGAGTTGAAATGGAAGGGAAAAGGTGCTTGCAGAGCCTTAAACTCACTTCCTTGCCTAATTTGTGTTCTTCAGCAGTCTTTAGCAGGTAAAGTGCCTTGAATAGCTTGGAGGTTGTTTGCCTGTGGAAAGCTGCTAACACAAAGGCCATGGACATCTTGAAATGGGTAATTCTGTAGGTATTTGCAAAGTTGGGCTCCTTGAACCCTGCCTGTGACTCCTGGTGGATTTGCAACACATGGCTTGGCTCAGGGTTTTAACTTGGCTTGAAATGTGCTGTCTAGGAACAGCTGCCACTCCTGGAACTTGTTGTGCTTTTCCTCTGCTGCCTGCACTTGGCAGGACAGTTTGTTTAGGACTGTCTTGGCAGGGCTAACACACATCAGTTGTACCAGCAGTTGTGGCAGGTAATGCTAGATCTTGTCCCTTCAGACTGATGTTGGACATGGTTTGTTCATGTTACCTGTGGAAGTGACTTAATCCTGGTGGTGTTTCTGATCTGAACAAATTTTTTCCCAGGCTTGTTTTTCTGCCATATCTTCAGTTTGCTGGAGACTTGGAGGATGGCTAGGACATGGGTAAAATAATTTTTAAGTATTGAGATAGAAATAATTTGAGAAGCTTGGTTTTGTTACCCAAATCCTGTGTAAGCCTTTGAGGATGTTCCTGGAGGAGGTGCCCACTCTTTCTTGCCTTGCTACTGGTCTGACTGGTCAGATGCTGCTCTGGGAATTGCACTCCCTGAACAAAGGCATCCCCAGGCTGCTGCAGCCTCACAGCCTGTGTCCCTGTGCCTGTGAACCAACAGCCATTCCCCAACCCTGGACACAACTGCAGCTCGCAGGGCAGCTGTACCCTGAGCTGCTGCACTGGGCGTGTTTCACATCAAGTGTGTTTTGTGCATCATGGATTTTTCTCCCTCAGGGTGTAGCCAACCATCACTCAGGTGTCTTGGAAAAGTGCCTGAATCCACTGAACTATGCCTGTGCTCAGTCTTAGCAGGAGAGGGCAGTTCCTGGCAGCCAGAAGTAAACTGATTTGGTATGGCTGAGGCAATGAGCACATAGTGCTGGATTACTTGTGAAATCTCTAATCTGAGTTTATCAGACACAGCAGAACATCTGTTGTCTTGTGGCTTTTGCTGTTCCCATGAGCAGGCAGATTGGTTTAAAACTAGTTGAAAAACTAATGCAGTGTGGCTAATGCCACAGTGAGAGTCCTGGACCTTAGACAGCATTTCCTTAATATCTCAGTGAAACACATAACCTCTGCCATTTGGGTGGAGGGGAGCCATGAGAACAGCAAAGGACACATAATGTGGAAATAAATCCTGTATAATCCTGCAGAGGCAGCTGCCAGTGGTGTACCCGGGTAGGAGCACTGGGGCCATGAGGAGACAAGTGCCTGGCTGAGGGCTCTGAGCACCTGTGAGTGAGCTCAAGCTGGTGTGATATGGGGTTGGGGGTCTGGGGTGGCCCTAACCCTTTCACTGACCCCTGACCACTGGAGGCTTCTGCTTGCCTGAGGTAGCATCCAGCTTAGACACAAGGAAAACACGAGCCTTAAATCTTCCAGAGCAAGACTGTCCTCTCTGCTGGGACAGAAGTTGCAGAGACCAGAAGGGGCCTTGAGACTGTGGGTTTAGGAGGCTGGGTTTGTCTTGGCTCACACTTCAAGCTGTGACTCTGCTGCTGGTTTAGCTCCTCTGCATGCTTGTGAGAAGAGCTTTGTGCAGATGTGCTGGAGCAGCACTGCTGCAAAGCCTGCCTGTTCAGCGTGTGTTGTGCACAGCTCCCCAGAGCAGGTTGTGGTGGTGAACGTCCTCCAAAGGTCCACAGGGTGGCAAAGTGAGCAGCAGGATAAAGCCAGTTCCTCTGTTGCTGTTGTCCCCTGACACACTGGCAACTGCTCCAGGGTGACAGCAGTTCTCTGTCCTCACTGAAAAACAAGTCAGGAGAGAGATGCACAATCTGTTTTTCTCAGATACTTTTGTTCTTGTGGAAATTCCTTAGCAGGCTGCTTACTCGGGCAACCACTCAAGTCCTGTTTGTCACCACAGGTATGCTCCTGTCCTCATCTCCTGGAACATAAATCTCACGAGGATGAGGCTGCTGCTGAGCAGATAAGCTGGCAATGGTGGTGTGTTTGATGTGTGTGGCTTCCCCTTTCCTCCAAAGAGCTGGTTCACTTGTGCATGTGCCTGTTGTCCCTGTTCTCAGCAGCCAGGGACATCCCAACAGCTGTGCCTGTGCCCAGCTGGCTGTTAGAAACTCCCTCTGGTCTCTGCCCTGGGATCCATTTCTAGCTGTGAGGCTGCTGGGATTTGCAAAGCTGTGCTTACAATCTGTGTCTCCTCAGAGGCCATCCCCCGTTGTGTAACCAAACCTGCCAACTGCATCTTCATCACCTCCCTCCAGCCCTTCTGCTGCTTAAGAATAGCTCTTGGAATGTCTGCTAGTATTTCAAATTGTGAATTTCAAATGGAATGGTATCGTGGAGGTGAAGCAGTTTTGGCATACAGCAGGGTCACAAACCTGCAGTGAGGGGCTTGAGGTCATGTTCAGTTGTCTGCCAGGGAGAGTTGGACAAATCCTGGGAAATATTGCTTCTGGGCCCTCATCTTGTGCCTGCTTAGTGACCTGTGATGCAGAAGAACCTCCTCAGTTTCTTACAGTAGCACTGAAAGCTGTATTTGCTGCTCTTTCAGTCCAGATTTGTCAGTGCCACAGAAACACCCTGGCTGCACTTCCAGCTCCAACCCAGCTGCCCTGGGCACCCTCAGCTGGGAAAAGCCTGGGCTGACTTAGAGCCACCTGTGTGTGCCAGCTTATTTTTTTCTTTTTAGAGGTTGTTATGGATGATACTGGTACAGAAGAGAAGGAATTGAGTTGGTTTCAGGAGAATTTGGAGTTGCAATGGGGTAACCATTGCAAGAAAGCTCCTTGAGGTCGAGAGCCCTCACCTTATCGTGTGATTGTGGATTCCAGGTTACTCTTGCTTTCTAAAATTTTGAGGCCTCTCAAGTAACTTGGGTAGTACCGATTTCATTTGGTACCCCAAATCTGTATTCAAACCTTGGTATAGCTTTAATTGATTCAACTGGTTTATAAAATTAATCTTATTTGAATATGTTATTTATCTCAATTTTACGAACTTGGGATGGATGGGAGCAGTGGTCTTTGGGCTGACCCTCCTGCCATGCCAGGGCTGAGCTGCTGTGTGGGTCCTGGCAGTGGTGCTGGGGCCCATCCTGCTGACGGGTGCAGCCAAGGTACCTGGAAGACTCTCTCAGGAAACATCTGCAGGGTAACACTAAATGTTTTGGTCAATGCAGCACAAAGATTAACGGCACTGTGATGTACCTCTGCCCTGGACAACGTGGGGAAAAACAGCCCCAGTTACAGGACAGTCCACAGCAAGGTAATGAGTACATGAGTGTGTGCATGGCCTTCAGATAAAGCCTTACACAGCAAGTATTTATCAAAACATCTTCCAGCATCCCCTTTGTAGCTTGGGTGTTTAACTTTTCCTTGGGGTTTAAAGCCTGCCCTGCCCCCTGCTAGTCAAAATTAACCTTTCCTTAGGCTTTAAAATCTGACCTGACTTGTCCTAGCCTGACCTTGCACTGGGAGGAGGCTGAGCTGTGGTGTCCCTGCTGTTCTGGCCTCTGCCTGGTTACTCCAGGACAAGGATGCTCACAGCATCTCTGTGTTCCACATGCTTTTGCTATTGTAGGCAGAAAGTCTCCAGCCTTCCTGTTCCTGCTAGAGGTCAATGCCCGGCAGTTCCCTGTTCTCCTTTTGTCTGAGCTCTGTTGTCTGCTGACAGCAGACTGTACAGCAGTGCTGGGGCAGGGGAGCTGCCTCTAAGGGGGCTGTAAATGCACTGGATCTACCAGGACCAGCACAACGGGTCTGGGGTCTTGGACTTTCTGCCTTTATCTACCCTGGTAGACAAATACCTCTGTATCAAAATACCTGTTTTCCCTTTCTTCCGTGCTGATGTGAGTTGCTGCCCTGGGCAAAGAGGTGGTTGTGGCCTCCTGGGGCCTGCAGGATTCCCTCTATGCCAGATGTTGGCCACTGTGCCCACATCCCTTGAACTGAGATCTGAAAGACAGAAAATACAGCTGTTAGATGATTAAACCTCTTGAATTCAAATCCTTTTGTAACATGCCCATGGTCTTTGCAGCTGCCCTGGGAAGAGCCAGGACTAGCTCCTAGCCAGGGCAGTGGGAATGCTGTGGCAGCTGGGATGATGCCATGTGGGAGCTCTGCTGCTCAAGCACCTGCTGTCTTTGTTTGTTGTGTTTCCAACAATTAGCTGTGCACTTATAATGCAGTTTAAGCTCTCAGCAGGCAGTCTGTCCATGGCCACCATGCTGCTCTCCCGGAGAAGCCTGGAGGAAGCTGCAGATGCTCGGTTTCCCTCGGTGGGTCAGTGACCGTGAGTGCCTCCCGCAGGGTACCCGAGGCCATTCACTTTCTCAACTCAGGAAGAAAACAACACGGCAGGGTGGGGGCTGCAGGACAGCGGGGTCCCCGCAGGAAATGTGTTCACCCTGCACAGGGAGGACGAGGCATCTGCCAGGGAGGGAGGGAGGCTGGCACCTCGGCTCGCTCAGGGGGTTGAGAGCGCTCCTGCAGCACTGCCACTGTCCTTCTCCATCAGTCTTTGCTGGCAAAAAGGTTCACAGGTGCTGTTGAGAGTCTCTTTGCTGAAAGAGCCTCTCTCTGTTTTGTCCTGGAGTTTGTTTTGGGATTGGGATGGCCCCCAGAAGCACAGCAAAGGTGCAGGAGGACAGTGGTGTACAGGACAGGTGTACATAAGGAGTGGGTGTGAACTTGGGTCTCTGATGTTCCCCAAATAGCAGCTGAGAGTCTGGGTGCATGAAAAACTCCAGCTTAGTGGGTTCTCTCCCACCTGGATGGTGGCGAACAAGATTGTCCACAAATCCAGCCAAGAGGCAGAAAGCATCCTAGTCTTGTGGTTATAAAGCTTTCCAGGGATGTGGGAGATGTGGGTTCAGACAGTGGTAGCAGGAAGCACCCCCTTCCCAGGAGTGTGCCTTAGTTTCCCCACAGTTTGTAGAAAATCAGTGGAAGGGGGAGCAGTGAATGATGTAGGTACCTTTCAAACAAGGCTTTGCTGGGGAATTACTGCAGGAATGCAAAATAAGGAATATTTCTGCATGAAGAAAAAATTACGAACTGTCTTGAGGTAGCATGCAAGGCTGCTCCTTTGACTTTATCCTCTTCCACTCTCCATCCCCCTCCAGCTTTTTCCAGCCTTCCCAGTGTGTACAGGTCCTGAGTTAAAGCAGTCTTGGCAGGAGCACCAAGCCCTGCAGCCCAAACTCCTGCTGAGGGAGGAAGGCGGCGAGCAACGTGAAGGGTGTTAAGGAAACTATAGGAAGATTAGGAAATGTGTGATGAGTTTTGATAAGTGGAGGAAGCAGGTCATGTCCTGCTTCGAGTAGGCTCTGCTGGGGGTATGAAAGCAGCCTCTGCCGCTGTCAGGACTCAGTTGGTCTCTGCTCTGGCTGAAGATGTGCTGGACCGGCAGGATGATGCTGGGGACCTTCAGCATCTTGCTAGTGCTTGTCCACACAGCAGCAGCCTGTGAGTTTGGGCCTTTTCCCTACAGAGCCACAGGGATTGTCTGCAGGATGACCAAGCCTGCAGCATTGCTGTGTAAGTGTCTGCCCTTTGGGGCTGTGTTTGCTTTTTCTTTGTCTTTGGTTGTCTCTGCCTGACGCTAGTGATGGATCAGCCAAGTGAGGGGGTTTCTTACTGCTCTGTCTCTTGTGTAAACACCTGCCTGGGAGCACAGGTGAAAGCATGGGCACCTGAACTGAACAGGCAAAGGAGCTTGAAAATGGTCCTCAGCCTCTCTCCTCAGCCCAAGGGTCTGGCACTGCTCCTGTTGGGCCTTGGCATGATGAAAGAGCTTGAAAAAATGTGTGTTTGATTTCTCACCTCATTGCAATCTTATCTCTTGGGACTGGTGTGCAGAAGGGGGGAAACAGGTTCTCTGCTGCCGTGGGTTTATATGCCAGGATTTGGGCGCTTTGCGGGTGAGGGAAGAATACTTAGCTCTTCTGTGAAGGGTGAGAATAGATTTGTCCTGTCCATTCTAGCTGTGGTACATGCTGGGTCAAACCAAGTGGGTATTTCTGTAAGGAAAAAATCCTGTACAAGCACGTGGCTGAGGCTGAAATGGGCTGGATAATGTTAAGAAAATGGGCACAGGAACCTGAGTATCAGAAATTTTCCTTTGGAGACCTGAGAGCTGACTGCAATACAAGTAAGCAGCAACAAAGCAAAGCACTGGGGTAAAGTCAACAGCTTGTGTGGTGTAAGGATGAACACAGCCTTGACTTTTCCAAAATCTGCTCCTGAGGTGTGTGAAAGCTGGCCATGATTCCCTAGAGACAGCTCCTGCTGGTGGCTGTTGAGCTGCATGTGCTGTTGTCCCTTGCTGCCATCAGCTGTTACAGTTAGGTATTTTTAATATTTTCAATTTACTCTGAAACTACTTCTGGTGCTTCCTTAATCGAATGGAAATGCCTCGGATAAAAGCCTTCTGTGGTGCTTTAATCCAGAGTGTGGATCTGGCTTTGCAGCCAAGAGAGACTGCAGTTTGACATCTTTGCCCTTTTCTTCCACCGACAGTGAACCAGGAAACGGCACAGGTCATTCAAGCAGCTTTCAGAAATGCCAATTTCCCAAATATCACTGGAGAAAGGTCCATGCGGCTCCTCGGCAGGGTGGCTTATGGGCTGAGCAAGTGAGTATCTCTGGGTCTCTGTGCCAGGGGAGAGAGGGGAACAGAATCAACAGAAACTGGCCTTGGAGGGAGCTTTGATCTAGGAATTCCTGGTGAAAGCAAAGGTCTGGACTGGGGCAGACACACTTTTGGATCTAAGCCTAGCAGAGAATTTGCATGTGAAGGTTCAGGCTGCTGCTGTGTTATTTAAGAGTTATTTATTTTTCCAGCTATGCTGGTGTCCAGGGAGGCAGTGTGTAGACTTCATTTCTGACAATGGGGATGGGGAGTGATGTCCCTGGTGGCTGGGGCACCTGTGGCCACCAACAACAGATGGTGCCCAAGGCACATTGAAGGGACCCATCCGGGGCTGTCAGACCCACCCCTGTCAGCAGGATGTCACTTGGCTGTGCTTTGTGACAAGCCAGGCTGGGTGTCACTGCGTTACTCACTTTTATTTTGGGGCCACAAATTCAATGGCGTATTCACAGAACAGATTTCCTGCCATGACTGTGCCTGCACAGAGTACTGCAATAAAACAAGGTTGCACTGCTCTGTGTTTCCTGCTTAAAGCATTCCCCGACCTTGTATCTGTATATTGCAAGGGAGGCACAGTGCCCCAGGGCTGAGCAAAAACACCACTGTCACTGTCCTTGTGCCTGGCCCTGAGATTTGCAAAATCTCTGCAGTCTGGCATTGGCATGGGTTCCTCAGAGATCCTGTTCCTCATGAGTAAACCTGTCCTGCCCAGTCACAGAAAACAGCTCTGATTTGGAGACAAACTCTGTTTCTGTTGTTTCTAGCATCCAAGTCAATTATTTGTCTATCGAGAGGAGCGAAGTGGAGCTCAAGGAGGATGATGCCATTCACATTGCCATTAAAAACATGACAGCTGTGTTCAAAGGCACCCTCACCTATGGCTATGCTGGGGCCTGGTTGTGAGTACCTGGGGTTGGGCTCTGCTGAGCACCATGGCCCAGCTCTGCCCGTGGGACTGGCCAGTGACACCAGTAGGAGTAGAGGGGCTGCACTCCTCGATCTGTCTGGCAATGGTAGCATTGATTGCTGCCTGAGGCAGGATTTATACTCTAGCAGTGCTGCTGAGCCCCATCACTGCTCATCTTGCTTTCTGCCTTTCTGTCCTCACCCGGTATGATGAGAACAGATGGCCAAAGTACATGAGTTGACTTCTTCCCTCCCCTTTGTTGCTCTGTAAACGCTGTGGGATGAAAAGGGGGTTTAATGCTCCTAAGTTCCACTAAGGCAGTAGTTTGTAATGATTTAAAGCCACAGTATGAGATGGGCTGTGGTGTGCTGGGGGTTTGCCCATGGCAGTGCAAAGACTGATGTGGGAGGTGTTATAAAATCCACAGCTGTCAGGGAGAAGCTGCTCCTGGCACAGGTTGCTAAATGTCCTCTCTTCTGCCGTTACAGTTTGCAGCTTTTTCATTCGGTTGATTTTGAAATTGAGTCTTCCATTGATCTCGAGCTAAACATCGACCTGAGTGAGTATATTACAATATCCAAACTCTTTGCAATATGATTTAATTGCCTCCCCGCTCTGGTTTGTGGGTTCCATGTGCTGTCCAGGTTCTCCTGGGCCATGTTAGGGGACAGCTGAGTGTCTGATGACAGGAGCTAGGGAAGCTGCCAGGTATCCCAATGAAGCATGAAGAAGGGTGCCTGCTAGACCAGCTGGAGCTGTGAGCAGAAACCCTTGATCCAGGTGCAAGATAGCCCCATCTGCCCCGACTTGGCAGGGTTTGGAATCTTTTGGAAACATCCCCTGGGAGATGTGGGGAACCCTGTCTGCCCCTCTGCACTGGTGCTCTGCTCCAGGACCCCAGTGTCTGCAAAGTGCACTCGTTCTTCTCATCTCAGTAACAAACCAGCTATTTTTTTCCTTTTTCCTTTCATCCCATGCAGCGTGCCAAAAGGAGCAAGTGGTTCCTGATGCCTCAGACTGCTACCTGACTTTCCACAAACTCACACTTCACCTCCAAGGAGACAAGCAGTGAGTCTGTCCCCTTTCAATATTGAGATTTATTGTCCCTCTGCTGGTCCCCAAATGCCACCCACCCCAACGTGCTGACCACGGGTTGTCCTTGACTGTGCTCCCTGTCTTACGCAGACCAGGCTGGCTGAAGCAGCTCTTCACAGATTTCATCTCCTTCACTCTGAAGCTTGTCCTCAAAAGAGAGGTAAGATCAGCCTGTGGACAGAGGTAAGCTTTGTGTAGCTTTGTATGCTACACATTTTTCTTGTCCACAAGACAGTAGCAGTGTAATGTTAGTGCTCATGAAAAATCAGATAAATTGAAACCACAAGAAAAAAAAGTAGTTTGGACAAAGTGAGAGGTGTTGCTGACGCTGAGGCTGCTGGACTCAGGCTAACAGACCCTAGATCTCAATGGGGCTCAGATCTACAATCCAAAATCCTACACGTTTTCCTAACTTTTTTGTCCTCTTTTCCTCATGCAGGTGTGCAAGGAAATAAATGCTGTTGCTCAGACTCTGACAAGTTTTGTAATTGATTTAGCAGGTAAATCTCCTTATTTTTTCTGCTTTCTTTTTTTTTTGTGCAACTTTTAACATTTGAGCCCCAGCAGCGCAGTAGCCACATCCATCAAAAAAGTCCTTAAAAAATGTATATGGGACCCCAAGCCCTCAGACAGCAGCAAAATAAACCTTGGTAATGTTATTAGCAATTTTCTGCATCAGGTTGGTCTTTAAAGGTGATTGCACAGATTCAAAGACACATTTCAGTTCATAAGGAATTTCTCCTTCAGTATGTACTGACCAGCTGTGCAGGATCCTGCAGGACCAATGTTAGCTAGAACATGAGCATGCACTGCAGTATTTGGGCTAAGATATTACAGCATCTGGATCTGCCTTCTGAAGATTTTCCCAGTCCCAAATATCAGGGAAAAGGAAAGAAATGTAAAACTGAGGATAATTTCCCTATTTCCTGATGGAGACACTGAGCCAGTGAGCTGTAGTGGCAACCCTTGTCCCATCCCTGTCTCTTTTATAACTCCCCATCACCTGTACCAAGTCCTAAAAGCAACTGTCACAGGTTCTGCTTAAGGTCCTGTTTCTGGTGTAAGGTTTCTGTGTTTCTTCCTGCAGCCAATTTTGTCCGGGATCAGGATATCATTGTTGATATCTCCCTCTCATCAGATCCTGTAATAAATGCAAGCTACATAGAGTCCCATCACAAGGTAAAGTACCCCAGGCTGCTCACACCCCAAATGTCTCTGGGCCATGGTGTGTTCTGGAGGGCTTGGAGAGGCTGGTCCCATGGGGCTGTGCTGTGCTGTGGCACTGCAGCCTGGGCTGATGCCAGCCTGCTCCTTGCTCTGTGTCCAGCCAGGCTTTTGCCTTGCAATGGAAATGCAGGTGTTGACTTCTTGTCCTGCCTCCCTGCTGCTTGCTGTGGCCAAAATTCTTCTTTTCCTTTCCAGGGCCTTGTCGTGTACAAGAACAACTCCAGCGTGCTCAGTGAGTCTGTTTTCTCCCCATCGCTGCTGACTGAGAACCGAATGCTCTACTTCTGGCTCTCTGAGCACAGCATCAGCTCTCTGGCTTCAGCAGCTTTCTTAGATGGGAGGCTGGTGTTGAACCTCAGAGGGGAGAAATTGCAGGTGATTATCAGAGGGGTTCCCTCCTTACCTCCGACATCATATTTTGGGGAGAGAGAGTGAAAAATTCACTAAATACTGTGTTTTGGTGAGAGCTGGTTTCTGTAGTTAGAAATCTACAGTCAGTCACTCCATGTGATCCTGAAATTAGTGCCTTCTTATCAAGAGTATGCTCCCAGGCAGTGTTATTCCTTGGAGTGATAACACCAGCTGATAGAAAAATTGTCTGCTGAATTGTAAAGGGATATGATTTTCTGGGGGAGCACTGAGATGGAAAAAAGGGTGAGAGCTGGGGGAGCACTGGGCACAGGCCACACTTAGGTACCCTGGCCTGTCCAACCTGCACCAGGGGCAACCATAACCTTGTGTTTGGTTTCTCCACAATCTGTTTCTGGTTTGTTTCTGAAGGAGCTGTTTGAGATGGAAGACACAGAGGTGCAGCGGAAGGCAGTGCAGATGGTAACTCTTTGTCCTATTCAGAGCATTGTATGCCAAATGAGGAAATTTCCAATGTATTCTGCTGCATTGTAACAACTTGGGTTCTTCCCTTGACAACTCGGGTCTTGGGTGAGCCTGATGGAGAAGCAGTTGTGCTTCGCCAGGAGCATTTCTCCATCTTCCATGCTGGTACAGTTTCCCTGAAACCTGGCTGAGTTATTTGGCTTGTGTGAACAGGAGGAGGAATTGGGGACTGCAATATGAATGCAGCTGGGTGGCAAGTTGGCATGAAATTGGTATGGAAAAAGCCTGACTCACTTGTCACTCCCTACTTAACCAGATTTTTCAAGGCACCTCCTATAACGACTCTGTGGCCAAGGTGTGGAGTCTCACCCAGCCCCAGATTTCTCTTCAGCCTGAAGGGATAGTCGTGAGGTCCTTGGTAGCAGTGGAAGTCAGCATCCTCCTGGCAGGAGAAGAACCCCTGGTGGCTCTGTACATGGAGAAGGTCAGTTCTTGCACCTCCTGACCGTGAAGACCTTGGGACAGGCTCTGTCCCAAGCCAGGACCATTCCTGGTGTGCAGGGACAGCAATGGCAGGGAGCCCTTTGAGAAGGGAGGGGGGCTAAACCATGGGAGATGGAGAAGGCAAATCAGTTCCTTTTAACTCTCCCATCTCTTCCTTAGACATTTGAAGCTGGGAGTGATGATAGCGACCATGTTGACTCAAGGCCCCCTCTATTAGGCCAGGTGGTCAAAGCAGCAAAAAGCTCTGATAAGCCCCCATTAACATTTATCTGACACAGGGTGGTTCCAGCTGAGGTATTTTAGGAGAGAATGAAGGCACCATGGGAATGTATTTATTCTGAAATCTCCTTGTTCCCAAATTCTAGCTCAGGTCCTTACTTAGAAGATAGCTGTGTCTGAAATGGGGATGCAACTCTGAAGAATTTGAAGCTCAAAATAAAACTTTTTCCTTTATGCCTGTATGAAAAGTTCTGCTTACACTGTGCTTCACGTCAAGCTACTTTATACTGAATCTAAGGAAGCAGGAAATAAAAAGAAATGCCAGCAGCTTTCCTGTCATGGTTAACACCACAAGAAAGCAGTGTGTTTGTCCAGTGTTGTAGCTATGGGCTGAGAGGGACACAAAACCAACCCAAATCTTTGCCTGAGGGTAGGGCACACTTGATTTAAAAGGTTAAACTGTAACTCAGAATAATTCCCTCTGCAAGTATCCCATGTTAGCGTGGTGTTAAGGGAAATATGCATGGCTGTTTCTTGTGCCCCAAGTGATATGCCGAAATAAATTTTCAAGGATGTGAAATTGTAGGCTTGCAGAAGCACTGGACTAGAGGTGGTCCCTAAAATTGTGGCTCCTAGGATGAGATCTGGTCCTGGACTGCAAAAACCCTGGTTGTGATCTGCAACTGCATCACAAAACACTCCTCTCAAATGAATGTTTACCTACAGACAACAGCAAGACAATGAGCCTAAATGGCCAGAATTCAGAGACTGCTTTATTTTTAAATTTGCTTTAGATTCAGTTGACGACCTGTGGTAGCCCTGGCTACCCTGAGGTTGTTCTCTCTACATCCAGTCAGATGTTGAGATGGATGTCATTGGGAAACAACATCCTACATAGCCATTTCCATCCTTATGCAGGATATGGTTCACAAATTAGCAAAAGTCCAGTGGGTGAGCCAGCCTGGAGCCACAGAGACTGAGGGCATGAAAGGGAAGTTAGTTGCAGGCAAATGGAGAAGGAAAATGCTGGCCTTCTCTAGTAATACCTGGAGGTAAAGCCAAAAGGATATTGAACTCTGGCTCCTAGAAAACAAACCAAAATCTTTCCAAGTGCAAGTCTCTGCTATAAGGCTATGATTCACCCCTGCTGTTCTTGTCTCTGCAGGAAATCATGGTCACTATCCAAGCTACCTATGCAGAGAAGAAACTCATTTTGCAGCCTGTGGATTCCAGGTTGGTCCTGTAGTGTCTCAGGATTTCATTGCCTCTTTGATCCATGTTAAAGAGCAGGACAAAAAGAGGATCTTTGCAGCACTTATTGACTTTTCTTCCCCTTTTCTTTCCCTTCCCTACAGCGTAGAGATTAAAGTGTTTAAATGCACAGCTGATCCAAATGGGGTAAGTCCTAAAAAAGTATTCTCTAAGCCATTCAAGGCTAAATGATATCTTTAAAGCATTTTTGTATGAATTTTCTGACTTTCAGAAGGACCCATCCATACAAAGCTTCCTGCAGAATATGATCTTGACTGTTGGCATTCCAGAAGTAACTTCAAGTGAGTTTTCCTTTTGGGGAGGTGCCAACCTACTCTGTAAATTGTCTAACATCAGATCTCCTAAACCTGAGCACTGAAAAATACATCAGTGACACTGCGAGGGGGAAGGTGGGGTGGGAACTATGTTACAGTTTGGAAATTCTGCTGGATTCACTCAGGGAATGGAGAACCCTTTGTAAATGGCTGAGAGAAAGGAAAAGTGAGTTTTCTGTCAGGCTGAGGGTTGTGGGGCATTGAGGTACAATTAGCTCTTGGCAACAAGCAGCACATGATGAGCATCAAGCCGGGATGGACATCCCTCTAACTGCATGGGTTTGCTGATTCTATAGGTATTGGATCAGCTCTGACTTCGCTGATGAATAGCAAAAGGCTTGATCTGTTTGATATCATAAATCCTGAGATCATCACCAGGAAGGTAAGCAGAGCTCAGAACCACCTGGCTTTCAAAGCCCTCTTGGGATTGTGGCATGAACTAACACAGTATTTTCTGTTCTTTCCCCACTTTTTAGGGATATGTAATTGTACAGCTTGATTTTGGCTTCCCAAGTCATTTGCTTCTTAATTTTCTTGAGGAAAGTTTGTAGAGTTGATCCCTTCACAGAGGAGCACAGGAACTTGTGTACAACCAGAAAGATTGCCTTTGAACCAATTAAAAGATGAGCTGATTTAAATCAGTTTTGATTGAATTTTATTTCCTTTTCCCGAGAAACATTCTAGGCTCTGTGCAATTGTCCTTCCATGAAGCTTTTCTTCTGCAAAGATTTTGAAATCTGCACCTCGATCCACACTCCTTTTTCAGGATCTTTAAAGGACTTGTGCACTTAGGAGTCAAGGCTGGGCTCTTGAAGTGCACAGGCTTTGGGTTAGCACTCTCATAAGGCAGCAGAAATCAGTTTTGCCACCTTTTGGCATCTCTTGTTGTTACATTCTGGAAACTTAGCCCCTTTTGTGCTGATCCTGGGTTTAATTTCTGCCATGAGTCAAGAGCATCCTGACACTGACAGACTGCAGTAGCTCAAATGATATTACCAAACTCCAAGTAAACTCAGAACCAGTAATGCTGAAAGACCTTGGTATGGCTGAAAAAAGTCAAAGGGATGTGAATTTGCAGTGCAATACAATAACAGAAAGATCTTGTGCCCAGGGTACTTTGTTTACAGCCCCTCGTGACTCTGTGTAGAACTCCAGGCAAATTGTTCATGCCTGAGTTGTTGAGACAGTGACAGCAAACTTGAGAAAAGCAATGAAAATTATAAGGAAACAAAAGAGATTATAAAAGGAAAGTTTAGGTGTCTAGTCAGGCAGCAAGTTCCTGTTCCTTTCTACTACAGTGCAATAATTTATCTCAAGTGTCTCAATTATTTTCCTGTACCAGTTCATGCTTCTCTTTTTTTGTCCTTTCACTTGGAGGAGATCTTGGATGAAAAATCCAACCCTTGTGATGGTGATCACATTAACAAAGGTTAAACATCCCCAGAGGATGATGTTCTCCTCCCACACAGAAGAGTATAAAAGTATTAAAGTTGGTCCCAGGAGGAGGCTGTTAGCAGGATGGGCTCTGTTTCCTGAGCTCCTGGGGCATGGTGGCTGCTCCCTCTGCATTGCCATGGATGTCATCCCTGGGATATCAGCCAGGTCCCTCTGACCTGCTCCTCTCTCACCCACAGCACCACAGGCACTGCCTTGCTGGGCTGAACATTGCTTCAGTGGTCCTGCTGTCCAGGCTGGTGAGAAAGGAGGCTGGAGGGGCTCAGTTCAGAGGTTGCTTCCATGGCAGCCAAGGAAGGTCTGACCCAGCTGTGTCCACGAGACAGCAGGAGCTGAGGGCTACAGAATTGGGATGTCATGGTGTGACTGACTGTGGCCTGGAAGAAGCCCTGGTGCAGTGGGCAGTTTTCCACCTCCCTTCCCACCCTATTCCCATTCCTGCCTCTGCCAGCTATTTCAGTACCAGCTAAGGACTTGTCTATGTTCCCTCCTGCTTGAAAGCTATCACTGCTCAGGTGATGTTTTCACTCCCTGCATGGCAATGCCTGCTTTAGACCATGTCCCCTGGTTTCCATCAAGCCACTGCCCATTGCTTGTCCTAAATTACATCCCACTAGAGGGGTGAGTATTGATTAAAAGGAAATGGCAGGAAAAAAACACCTTTTTTTCTGCTTGAAGGTGCTTTGCCCCAGTGGGAGGCTATTCAGAGGGGACTGGACTGGGCTGCCCTTCCATGGGGACAAAGGAGAGCAATGGAGCTGGAGAAAGACCTGGAGCAGAAGTCTGATGAAGAGCAGCTGAGGGAACTGGAAGGATTCAGCCTGGAGCAAAAGAGGCTCAGGGAGGACTTTGCCACTCTACAGCTCCGTGACAGGAGGGTGGACCCGGGTGGGGCTCTGTCTGTTTTCTCTCAGATAATGAGTGACTGAACAAGAGTTTTGCCTCACGTTACAACAGGGGAGATTTNGGGACATGGTTTAGAGGTGAACATAGCCGTGCTTAATCGTTGGACTCGATGATGTTAGAGCTCTTTTCCAACCTAAATTATTCCGGGGGGAGCAGCAAAACGTCCGCTGCCCCCCGAGGGTCCCGAGCTGCCTCTCCCATCCGCGGGGCTCGCCGCACTCCCCAGCCCGGCTGCGGAGCTCCCGCGGGGGCGATGCCAGAGCAGAGCAGATCCGCTNGGATTCAGCCTGGAGCAAAAGAGGCTCAGGGAGGACTTTGCCACTCTACAGCTCCGTGACAGGAGGGTGGACCCGGGTGGGGCTCTGTCTGTTTTCTCTCAGATAATGAGTGACTGAACAAGAGTTTTGCCTCACGTTACAACNCGCAGCCCCACGTGCTTTCCCGGCAAAGCTTCGCTGCCGCTGCTTTCGGTTTCAAACTCTGCGGTGGCAGAGCTGTCGCTGTCCCGGGCTGGCGGCGGGGACGGAGCGGGACCAGGTGAACGCGGCGGGATGCGACATCGCGCTGGGCAGCCCGGGGAGGGACGGGGCGAGGCGTCGTGCTGGGAACACCTCGAGGGTTTGGGGGCTCCGGGGCTGGCTCTTTGCTCCCCAGCCCTTTGATGGTCATGGTTTGTGCGAGAAGCAGGGATGGAGGATGGAATCGTGAGCGCTGGGAAACACCTCTAAGGTCATCGAGACCAAACTTTAGCTGAACAGGTGACTTGTGCTCCCAGGCTCGAGGTGGGCTAGAGCTGGACCAGGAGGTGGCAAAGTGGGGCAGAGCCTGGCAGGTGTCACCCCCAGCCCCTCCAACCTCTCCTGGTTCCCCAGAGCTCCCCCATTCCCCGCAGTGTGCTCAAGGCAGGACAGCCAGAGTCAGAGCTTCTGTCCGGAGACAGGGGTGTTGCTGGACCTGTATAATTTTTTTTAATATGATAAGTGAATTATGGCCCAGCTCAGTGTGCCATCTTGCCTTCTCTGAGATTCTGCTGCAGGCCCCTCTGGTTCCCCAATGCATCTTCTCTGACTTTCAGAGCAATATTAATAACATTTCATTATTTGTTGCAGCCCATCCAGCTTGATCTGGAGGCCTCTGCACACAGCTCAACCTAGACACATGGTCTTTTACCAAATCATGCACATTTGCTACATTGTAACTTCAACCTTGTCCCCGCCCCAAAGGAAAAGCAACTTGTTTTTTTCTCTTAGATATAATAGAAGAGGTAAATAAATTTTTCCCCATGTGCCAGAATAATCAGATTTATGCATGTAAATAAAAATACCCCCATTGCAAGTGCCTTAACCAAAACCAAGTAAGAGTTTACTCCACAAAGAGGCCTTACACGTGGGCCCCATTTCTTTGAATGATTCCTCAAATGCTTTACCTAAATTATCACCTAAATATAGATTTTAGAATAGGATATTACCATTCTTCTGTTCTGACTAGATATTTTTGCTCATTTCTCTGTTTTTACTGCTGATGAATTTCAGCTGGGAAATTCCCGGCTGATTTTACTTTCAGTTTGCTCAGTCTCTTGTTCATCAGGTCTCGAAAGGAAGGGCTCACGGAAGGGCTTTGTGCCTCGGGACAGGGCACATAAGGAAATCAAGGCAGTGGGCATTGTCCTCCAGCTCGGTTGTTTGGTGACCCCCCACTCTGGTTTTGGTGCTGGTGCTCTGTTTCTGGGCTTCTGGTAAGTACCCTGTGCCCTCAGAGCCAGCAAGAAGTTGGTAAAGTTCCAACAGGGAGTTTCACATTTCGGTTTAATTTTTCGTGGCTGAGAATGGTGAGAATGTCAAGTTGGGGAGGGGAGATTAAATTTTGCAAGTTGTTTTAAAGATGGCTTTGCATTTGAAGGGTAAGGATCAAGGCTCAAAAGTTTTCTGGCTTTTCTTGAGAGGTTCTTGTGCTTCATTTTGAGGCCAGAGATATTTTACTGAAGGTAACTGCCAGTCATTCCTGATGATCTTAGTTAGCAGTAGTAGTAGTAGTAGTACAGGAGCTGTGCAGTATCGCTGAGCTTTCATACAACTTTTCAGTGGGTTTTTTTTTTTGTTCTTGAATATAAGCCTTTCATTAATTTGCATGAGTCTACTCATTGCCTGAATGGCTTTCAGTCTTCATTGGCATTAAAGTCTGATTTTATTAATTTATGTATGTATTTAATATAGCCTTGTTAAGTCTGTTGCTCTTGATCATCAGGGGAATAAGGTTAGGGCTTTGCTGTCTACAGATTTCTGGGTTTTTGCTGGAGAAATGTCAAATGAAAATTCCCAAAGCTTGACTGATAGGGCTACTGGGAAATGGAGTTCGTTTTGCAAGAAGCCCTGTTATTTTTCAGTTTGTTTAAATTTGAGAAACTTAAATGGTTTCTTGTAAGCTTTCCAGTTAATGGAAACATTTTTTCCCTTTGTTTTAAATGTCTGTGTAACTATTATTGTTCTTTATTTGCATGATTAAGGATATAAAAAGAACCTGATAATAAAACATTTTGAATGAAAACTTGCAGAGTTAGGTTCAGTAAGGTTTTCCAGTAAGGTTCAGAATTTAAGTTTTTGACAACATGTTTGACAACAGTTTTTGACAGCCTGAGAAAAAAACCTGATCATAGTTAAGCCAAATTTTTTAGTAATTTTAGCAGGGCCATTTTTCTTGTTCTTGTTAGTATGGTGAATGACAGGCAAGAATAGTGAATGGCACGCATAGAGAATATTTAAAAGCTGGGGGTGTTACCCACATTCTTCTGAGTCCCAGATCAGGAGTGAATCCTCAAATGTCAAAACTTTGTGGTCACTGCTGTTTTGAGTGAGAAGAGATGAAAAGCATCATGTCTGACCCTTGGAACAAAGTTAGAGCTTCTAGATCAGTGACCCACCTAATTGCCATGGCCTGGCATGTCCACATCAGGCTTTGCTGTTGTTATCCCTAGGCATTTGCACCAAGCGAGGCATGTCCCACATATTGGAGTGTGTCTGTGCTCTGAGACTGCCTCCAGGAGGTCGGTTCTCTGTCAGAATATGGAGCAGAAGCCACCTTTGCACTTGACAGCTGGAAGAAGACTGATCGCACAACAATGTAGGTAGGAGATTAGTGCATGGCTTTGTGGGAAGGAAGTGGGAATGGAGGTGGCATTGTCAACAAAGCAGAAACGAGTTGTTCATGCCCACAAAACGAGCAGCAAGAACAGCTGCCTGAGCCCTTTGTGCACAAACTTGTGAATTGAGATACGAACTGCTGAACAGGTGGAGCAAAAGCTGCACACACAGAGAAAGCAAAGCAAGGAATTCATTCACAACTTCTCATGGGCAAGCAGGTGTTGTGCCATCTCCAGGAAATCAGGGCTCCGTCACATATAATGGTGATCTTGGAAGACAAACATCATCACTCTAACTCCCTGCCTTTCTCCTTCTTCCCCCAGCTTTATATTCCGAGCATGATGCCATGTGGCCAGTTGAAGTCAGCTGTCCTGGCTGTATTCCCTCTTAATTCCTTGTGCATCCCCAATCTAGTTTTTGGTAGGGTGCTATGAGAAGTAGAAAAGGCCTTGACTCTGTGCAAACACTCTTGAACAATAGCAGAAATATTCCTGACCTCCCTAGAGCTCTTGGTACATGTGAGAGATGTCTGGAATCTTATATTTGACATGTGGCCTCTGCAGCAATACAGTTCTCAACATCTTCTCCCCAGTTGGTTCCAGAGAGACTCCCATGGGTTGCTCCTGTCCTTCACAGCCCTGCTGTCAGGGACTGTGCAGACAAGGACAGCCATCCTTGCACCATCATGGCTGGGCTCAGAGCTCTACACAACACTCTGGGAGCAAGGATAAGAAATTCTGGTTTAGACCAAGGGGTAGAAAAGCAGATCAAGCCACGCAGGGCTGTGTGGGTGAACATCTCTTGCTTCTGTGCCCAGTGCTACCTTTTCTGTCTACATCCCCATAGCCCCCATTCCAGATTGATGATCTAGACCTGAAAGCAGCAGTAGCCAGAGCTCTCCCCCAGCTCGTGGAGTTCCTCACTCGCTGTCCTGATTGGCTGCTCTCGACTTCCCGGCGCTTCATCCCCGAGGCAGCCCTGAGCAGCCTGGGCAGCATGACCGACCACAAAGGAAAGATCTCAGTGCTCCTGGACCTGCTGGAGGAGGCTGGTCCTGCCGCCTGGGAGCACTTCGCATAGTCTGTCTGCATGGAGTATGACCTGCCCCTGGATCTGGAGGTCCTGCTCATGAGTTCTGTGGGAGAAGGTAAGAGAGGTCAGGCCAGCTTTGTTTGACCAAACATAGCCAACGCCTTAGCCACCCTTTACCACCGCCCAGTCTAGGCAGTGAGACCACCAGTGCCCTCACTTGCATGGCCTTGTTTTTCTTGGAAGCACAACTTCTGGTTTAGAAATGTAATTTGAGGTAAAAAAACCCCTGACATAAACAGATGAAACCAGTAAAAATTGTGCATCCCCATGTCCAATAAAGCTGCGTTGCAATTTTTGACTTGGGGGAGAAAAGAATACAATCTCTTTGTTCTATGGAATTTTTAATTGTTATTTTTAAATTTTCCTGATCCAGAAAGGCAAGAAATACAGAAGTCTTAAAATAACCACCCATAACCACTTCCCCATATCTCTCATTAGCAGAGGCAGTGGTTTTAAGGAAAATGATGCAATTCATAAAGAACAAGGTCAGTTCGTGTGTGTTATCTTACAAACTACACAGAGTGTGCACACGCTCTTCTTTCCGAGGACCTGTGGCACCAGCTAAGCTGTGCCTGTCCCTTCCTGGGTTGCTTTATCTGGTGATAAATTAATTCTTCTCTTCTGCAGGAAGTCTTACAGGGTGAGTCCTTCTCAACCGAACTCTCTTTCACATCCTGCTTGCAGTAACTCTTATTAGTTGCATCAGTTGGGTGGATGCAACCTTTGTTACCAACTGCAGCAGCAGCTATTTTGGCACAGATTAAACAGGGCAAAGACCAGAAAAACAGTAGGGAACTTGGTCTGGTGGGGGATTTCTCTCGGGACTGAAACCGAAACAGTTTTCAGCCCTTTGATACAGTGACATATCATAAAAGAAGATGTCTCTTAAGGTTTAGGAGCTGGCTTATGGCAGTTTAACTTTTGTAGTAACAGCAGAGCATCACTAATGCTTCTGAAGGTGAATTGCTTCTGGTTATGCCGAGGGGGTTTTGTGGCAGCCCTGAGCTGTGCAATGAGTCAGAAAAGGCCCTTGACTGGGCTGCTGACTCTGACAGTGGTTTATTCACAGAAAACCCTTCTTTGCAGGAATGGGAAAGTAGGGCTTCCTTTTTGGGCCACAGTGTGGCTTGGCATTGGCCAAAGCTGCCCAAACTCCAAGTTTGTATCAGAGAGAGAAGTTGTTTTTCTCCTTCCTTGAAAGCAGAAGTTACTTGTACTGTGGAGCAGTTTGAAAGGAAAAGATCAGATGGGGACCCTGAAACCTGGATGTTTGCATCCCTTATACTGACTCTTGGTTTGGGCCACTGTTTGTGTTGCAAGCTGCTTGCCCTTTGACTGGCCAGCAGCACTCCAAATTTCAAGAGCAGAATGCTCACATTAACCATATTTAATTTCCCATTGAACTCCTTTAGGTCACTTCAGCCAGACAGAAGAAGCAGGCACAGATACGAGAGCCCAGTCATCTGTGCAAAAAGGTAAGGCAGGCACAGACCCTGGGGCACTGTGCTCTTGGAGTTTATCTTCTCTGCCCATGGCCTGGGAAGGGCTACACGTGTCCTAGGTGTTGGCATCAGCACCGGCAAGCTGTGGAGAAGCCACTGCAAGTTCATGTTTCTTTTCTTGGTGCTTTCCATGTGAACTTCCCCTGGTTTTGTTTTCTCTCCCTGAGTTTCAGAAAAGTCTTGCTGGACCTCTGCTAAGAAATTTGCTCATTTTAGTTTCTCTGCGGGAATGTCCCACCCACTCTGCAAAACCCATACTCTTTGCACTTTTACTGTGGCCAGCTCGTTGGTAGGTGGAGGAAGTTGGTTTGGCTTTTAAAGGAAGAGCAGAAAAAAACTATTCAGGGGTCAATCAAATAGAAACCACTGCAGAGTTGTCAGAATAGGAGCTTAAAAGAACAGGCAGTAGGGTTTTCTTCAGGGGTGAATTTGGAACTTAGACCTTCCCAGTTGGTGCAGATCATGAAGAGACAGTTTTGCCTCTGCTTTTTGCTCAGAGGTTTCTGAGTCACAGAATGGGAAATGTCACATGACACTGTCTTGTGTGTCACATGCATGTTTGAGATCTTGAAAACGAGAAGGAAAAAGTGACCTCTGTTCTGCATTCAGACTGCTGCCAGGTGCTGTGCTGTCCTAGTGAATCCATCCTGACGGTTGCTGGGTGGAATGGAAATTTGAAAACAGTGCTGAAAGTTACTAAGACTTACTAAGGAAGACATGTGCTTCTCTTACCTCTGTCCTTTATTTCCATCTGACAGTGCACCATAAAAAAACTACACAAACAACCTTGGGAATCTGTGGGCTCTGCACTCCCCAGAAACAGATATTCCCTGCCACTTTCCCCAGGATAACAAAGCAGTTCCTGTGTTCAAAGCAAGGCAGGTGCATCACGCAGCCTACAAAAAGACCAGTGAGGTGCTTGTGGCCCATGTCAGAAAAAGCAATTCTGTCATCTCAGCCTGACTTTACAAATAGTTTTGTCTGTCCAATTTTTCCTCTTCATCAACCCGAATCCTTTTCTGGGGAGTCTCACCCAGCTTTAATACTCTGCCATTTAAAACACTCTTGATGCAGCTCTGACTTTTCCATTTTCAGGTTCTACTCGCCGTCGCCATCGCAGCAGCTCTGGGTGTGACAAGGCTGCCAAACAGCAACGACTGGGTATGTGGAGGTTCCAGAAGCTGTGCTGGGCTTCCCTCTGAGGAAAGGACCTATTTAACTTCTTTGCAGAAACCAAGAGATCAACTTCTAGCATTAAGAGGGAGCTAGTGAACAGGGAATAATACACATAAAACACGGACACCTAATTCTCACATCAGAGATAATAAGATTTAGTTTTCATAGAAAGCTGTTTCATCTTTTTCCTGAATGTTGTCCTTCTTTGGTCCCTGTGCAAAAATAGGAAATACTCTGGGTTATTTTCATGAGTTCAAAAGTTGTCATTTCTATGCAGCAACCTCTGATCAGGGCTGTTGTTTCTCTGCCTATAAGTGGTAGTATTTTGGAACTCTCATGGCCCACTACTAACTTTTTCACCACCATACCCCCTCCGTTGTCTTCTCTTTCAGATTCATCTGCAAAGTACCAGCATCTCCTCATCGATTCTATCCGCCAGAGGTATGGAAGCAGGAGAGAAGCAGGAGCAGCAGCACAGGAACAAGCACAGCCACTGCCTTTCAACCAAGCCTTTGTCAACGTTGTCAATCACCAGAGCAAAGCCCCCCGCTTAAAAGAGAGAACAGATAAACTCCGAGAGGACATGGCAGGAGCTCCTGAGCCAGAAGAATGTGCAGATACAGCTGTGAAAGTGTTGGATCTGTTTCGTAGTGAGGTCCCATCGAACATGACGAGGGTGATCTTTTTGTTTGGTAAACCAGGCACAGGCAAGACCAGGCTAATGCACAGGATTTGTCAGAAATGGGCAGAAGGTGTCCTACCTCAGTTTCTCTTCACTTTCCAGTTTGAGTTTTGGCAGCTGAACTTGTTAAAAAGAAGATTGACCCTGAAGGAGCTTTTGTTTGATTTCTTCCTTCAGCCAGAGGACAACCCTGATGCAGTGTTCCAGGACATCCTGGAGAATGCCCGGCAGACTCTGATCATCTTTGATGGGCTGGATGAGTTTGCAACTAGCATGGATGTGTCATTCTCCTCTAGGAGAGGCCCAGCTCTTACCTCCCCTATGTCCATATCCCAGCTCTTTGCAGACCTCTGTCATGGGAAGCTCCTGCCTGGTCGCACGGTGTTGGTCACCAGCCGACCCAAGAAGCTGCCTGACTTCTTACTACGTACAGTAGATGTGTTGGTAGAAATTTGGGGGTTTGACCATGAGAAGGTTGAGCAATATGTCAGCCACTTTTTTCATCAGCCATCATTCAGAGAACGAGCCATTGCTCACCTGAAGAGCAGCACCAAGCTCCTCAGCATGTGCCTCATCCCTGCTCTGTGTAACATTGTGTGCATCTGCTTGGAGTATTTGCTCCTTAAACACCAGATTAGTGTGGAGCTTCCTCAGACTATGACACAGTTTTACATCAAGATGTTTCTCATCTTCCTGAACAAACAGCAGGGAGACTGTGCAGGCGATGAGGAGACTCACCTGAACTGTAACAAAAAGGCCATTTTGGGTCTGTTTGATCTTGCACTGAAAGGCCTGGAAAAGAAGAAACTTGTATTTTAAGGTGGTGGTATTCCCGAGGATGTGAAGGAATTTGCTTCCTTGCATGGATTGCTGACTGTCTTTGAGGTGAAGACGAGTGGCTCTTGCCCAGAGGTTGGCTATGCCTTTGTACATTTGAGCTTGCAGGAGTTTTTTGCAGCACTGTATCTCATGGTGAGCAGGAGTGTGGACAAGAACTACCTGAAGAAGAAGTTCTTCTTGAAGTCAAAGTGGACTTTAAAGAACGAGACAAAGACCGAGTTTATGGAGAGTTTTCACATATTTCTCTCGGGCTTGTCATCAAAAGAGTGTAGGGCATTTCTCATGCTCCTGGCGGAGCAAGATGAAGCTTGGGTGCAGGAGAAGCAGGATGTGATCCTGCAGTCTCTCAAGAAACTGGCAGCCACTCAACTGACAGGGCCTAAGGTCCTCGAGCTCTGCCACTGCACCTTCGAAATGCAAAACCTCGAAGTAGCCCAGCACATTGGGAGCCTGCTGAATTTCAAGTATGAGTTTAAAAACTTCAGACTGACACCTCTGGACATGTCTGCTTTGGTTTTTGTCATAAACTCGGGCCAGGATTTGACTTATTTGGATTTCGCAGGATGTCTTGTGGACATTGACTGTTTGGAGATTCTGACTGGGTGTAAAAATGTGGAGCACTTGAGGTAAACACAGTGAGTGCTGTGAGCTGGTGGGTGGGGAGAAGGGCTAAGGGGTTGGAAGGTCAAGCCTCATGTTTGTTCTAGAGGAGAGAGAAAGATGATGTGAGAAAATTTGATCTGAGCAGCATAACTTCAGTACTGCAGAAATGTATGAAATAATCAGTTTATGAATGATTGAAGGATACTAAGGTGATAAACCCATTCTGGCTGTATTTTTGTTTGTTTTTCCATTTTGATTAAAAGAAATAACAGGGTGGTTAATGCAGTAGATAAGAGGGAAGGTGATAGGCATTTCTTAACAATACAAAGGCAGGGTGAATCTTGCTAGCAAATGAGAATATCAGCTTTTGGTGTGTTTGTCCTTTTCCCATTTTCTTCACGTTTTAGCTTTCGTAGGAGGAGATGTGGTGATGACTTTGCTGCTGCTCTTTCAAAGGGCTTACAAGGAATGGGGAGCCTGAAGAAATTAGAGTAAGTCTTTGGTTGTAACATCAGTGCCTTTTCTCTTGCTGTCTGTTCTCTATCAGTTCAATGATATTGGCTCACTCCAGGCTGATTTGCTCTGTGCAGGAGTGTATAGCAGCTAACAGAGCAGCACAGACACATGTGGCTTTTGTTTTATGCTGCCATCAAGGGCAGTATTGTGTTGCCCTGCTTGAAAAGGCTGCTGCCTCTGAGTCTGTTTGCTGAGCACAGGGTGCAAGCACAGCTCTGAGACAGACTTGCCATGTGCTGCAGGGGATTCCAGTCCTCCCTCTGCTTGGTTTGAGTGATCCTTTCTCTTTCCAGGTTGACAGGCGGGAGCATCACAGCTGAGGGGATGATTAAGTTGGTCCAGGCTGCATCATAGTGCCTCCAGCTTGAGGAAATAAAGTGAGTGTGTCGTGGCAATGACCATCAAATCAAATCCTCCTTCCTTGGGATGCTAATGAGAACGAATCTGTGTGCAGCTTGCAGGACAATCAGATACGGGATCCAGAAGTGAAGAGGGTGATGGACCTGTTTTCCAGAATGGAGAAGCTGAAGAAAGTAGAGTGAGTAAAAATGGCTTAAAACTATTAAAAACGGTAGCTACTATGAAGCCAAGTGTAGCATAGAGATATGTGGGGCACTAAGCTGAGGCACAGACATTTCAGAGCAAGCAGGGCTGTGCTGGACTCAGTTTGAGATAGACTCAGCCTCACAGTTCTTACGCACATGTTTTAAAATAATCCCAAGGAGGTCCTGGCACCACCGACACCTCTCCAGGAATTACAATGTATATGCTCAGCTCACTGCCTGCCTTGACTTTTTCTTCTTCTCTTGCCCTTGGTGAGGTTCAGGTTGAGATGTTTCACCTGGGATTAAGGGAGGATGGCTCCATCACAGTCTCCCCAGCCTTTCCATAGCCCTCTTCTCCTGTACTGCTCCTTCCAACACTCCTGTGTCAGTCCAGTGCTGACTGATAGGGACAGACTGCTTGCGAAACTCCCAGCATGGATCTGCAGCTTTTTAGGTGGAGATAACCAGCCTGGCTTGTGAAGGCATTTTAAGCCTTTGAAGAGCTGCCAGAGGCAGCTGAAGCAGCAGCGGAATTGCTGAATGTAGTTTGTGTGATAGGATGGGGATAGATAAAAAGCTGTGGAGCCAGAGTACTGCCTGCCCACCCCAGCTGAAAATGAGAGACTCTGCCTTTAAAGGGCTTCCACAAACCCTCAGGTGCAAGCAGGCGAATCCAAAATACCTGCAGTTATTGCTGGATCCTGTCCAGGCATTAATTACTGGCTTTGTAGTACAGTTAGAACTGTTTAAGAGCATGGCAGAAGGAGGGAGGAAAGGAGGCATGTACCTGCTCCTCTGCTTTCCTGGGCACTCTGAATAACAGCTTGTGGGGAATGCCAGCATGGCTGCAGCAAAGCAGCTCATCCCAGGGAAAAGGCAGGAAACGGTGCTATTTGTAATTCTCACTCCCTCACCCATCTCTGTCACACGCAGATTGCTGTTACCAGGGATGATTCCTCCGAGGCTCTCAGGACTGGTGTCCTGTGGCCCCGAGAACAAGCAGAGGATTTGTAGAAGCAAGATCTTACATTTCATGTTTAATGAGGTCCAACAAGAAATGAAACAGAAAGAACATGCAATTAAAGAATAAATCCACAGAGGCTGGAGGATTGTGTCCATGCCACACAGATTTAATAGGCCACACTCAAATTGGATTTGTTGTAGTAGGAGGTTAACTCCACTGTGGAGTGGTGCTGTAATCACACAGGTATGAAACAACAGCGCTGTTCGCGGCTTTCTC
>VZRM01003654.1:27672-62768 GCA_013397955.1 Grantiella picta | reverse complement strand
AAAAGGATGCAATCATCCAGGTAATTATGAGTTAACTGATGCCCTGCATCGGACAGTCTTGTCAAACTCCTGCTGGCGAAACTGAGCTCACCCCAGCCAGTTTACAGAAACACTTGTCTCACATACGGATTCAAATCAAAAAGACATCTGGTGAAAAAATTAGTGTAAGAAAATTGGTTTTTGCACACTACACCAAAGACCTGTGAAGGGCCACAGTAGAATATGCTGCAAAAGAGCATGTGATATAAGAAATAAGGCCTCATGGGCTGTCTCCTCAAATATGCTGGTGGAATATTCTGCATAACTGGCCACGTGCATGGTGTACCTGGGTTTTGCAAGCAATGCTAGAAATGTCAGCACGTGTTTTACTAGGCATTTATGGTTTAAGACATATTTTAGCTCCTATGGAAGGCAGCCAACAATGATGTTTGTGACAATTAACAAAGAACAGAAATGAAAATGAGTTGCTGGTTTTAAGAAGCTGAGTCGTTGCTGTTTTGAAAGATGGCACCATATGGGTCACTGTTAATGCGCTTGTAGACAAAGTGAAAGACCTGGGGTTGTGGACGGCTGTGCAACTCCGCCTTGATTTTCTGAGGGTAGGTGTCCTCTGTCAGTTGTTGCCAGGTGTCATCAACAAAAAGAAACAGGCTATATTCTTCTGGATTTTCCACTTTAAACTCCTCAGCACAAAGCTGACACACATCTTCGGTAGTGATATATGGCCTTACTAGCAAAGTCTTTCCCGTACATCCGCTGTTAACTTCCTGGAATGCAACACGAAGGTAATTCTGTGGAACAAGAAAGCAGACGTCAGAAACTCAAAAAACCCTCATCCTCTGAAAACTGAAAAGTCAGCAACAAAAAGCAAACCTCTCCATGTTCCAGCTGGGAAACACACCCCAGCGATTCCTGGACATTATGGCCATACTGTGAAATGCAGCCTGGTGTCCAAGCCTGGCCTAACCCGGCTTCACGTGACAGCATTTCATTTTTTGAGAGGGATTCAGAAAGAAAATTTACTCTGCACCATTCAAGTAAACCCATGTGAACTTGAGGCAAAAGCTGGATCTTTTCTTCTGTAGACACTGACACATGCCCACAACTCTGAGAACTGGGATACAATCTAAATGTGCCCCACAAGGAAATGCAGTTTTGGGTGCTGTTTGTCTGTTTCAAAAGAAAAAATTAGCTGGAATTAAAGACTAAAATGCAGTAAGATTAAAGGAGGTGGAAAAAATTTATTGACTGAGCTGGTACCTATGGTTCCTATGCTGAATAAACTAAGCCTGCTAAATCCCAGTGGTAGAAGTTTACATTTCACAGAAACAAGCTGTTAAAAGCTAGGGCTGAGAAGAACGTTTCAATGACTCAAGTTCCAAAGAGCACTCTTGTCTAATAAAGTATTTCTTGATACCATGCAGACTGAAACACTGAAACTCTGAAAGAGCATTTTAAAAATCGGGACTGAACCCAACTGAATAGGACTGAGCCATTTTTGTTACCTGGTTTGAAGAACTTGTAGAAAAAAAAAAAACACTAGATAAGGCAGAACACACTCGTTTTAATTTTTAATGTAGCTACCACACAGAAGACCTGTTTTGAAATGCTCATACTTTAAGATGGATAGGATTGATGGAAGGAAAGGCTGAAGTCTTTCACAAAGGCCTGTAACTCACAGACTAAGTACCAAAATTATTTACATAGTATCAGAAAGCTGTATTTAATCATAAATACAGCTTTATTAATAAATACGTAAATGCAGACATGGGTTCTTGCTTTTCCATCCATTCAGGGAAGATGGAAAGATGGAAAGACATCCTTAAAGGCCCAAAAGCTGGCAAGGCAGTGAGATTGCATCCCAGAAATGCCACGACCACACCCTGGTTCCCTGTGAGAAAGACTGGTGCTACAGGTATGTTCCATGCTGGTTGTAAGGGAAGGTGCTCCATTTCAGGAGTGCAAGACTAGTCAGAGAAAAAACAGAGAAAACCGGCATTCCGAGCAGAGGGCAAAATGCTTGAATTTGTGCCAAACATATCCAGGAAGTGCTGGGATCTACTGATTCGAGGCTCCCTTTTGAAAAAAGAGACAACACCAGGAGAAGCACCAGACACAGTCGGTGACAGCTCTTGCTTGCCTCCCTGCATCTTCCTGCATCCAGCTGTACCTTGAGCCTGGACCAAGTGCATTTGCAGAGAAAGAGAAGATGGAACTTCCTACAAGATCCTGCTGAATGAATCTTCTGAAATTTTGTCACCCAGCAGACATAAAAGGTGCTGGATGTTGCTATGAAAAGGGCAGTGTTTGGCCAGAAAGAACAAGGACTCCAGCTCATTGAGTTTGACACCTGACTACAGGAAAGCAGAACAGAACGTGGATCCCAGGGAGATGGACTGGCTCTGTGCGCTGGCCAGGCACTGGAATTGCTCGTCATCGCTTCTCCTCTTCCTAACTGTGGGCAACTGGACATCAAGGAGGAAATTCTTTCCTCTCAGCTCCAACATCCTCCTTGTTTCAGTCCCCAAACTGCTACATCTCAACTGTCAGTCAAAAGCACGTTGAAGAGATGCAGGACCAGGTTTAGAAAACGAGGAATAATAACGACTGTTTCGTTATTCTTCAGTTGAAGGTACTGCTGTACTCTGGGAGAGGAGTACAAAACACAGGAGGCAAAAAAAAAACAAACCAAAACAAAACAAAACAGAAACAAACATGAGGACATCTGTATTACAGAACTCTGCTGTCTGCTTGAGCTTCAAAACTGTCAGGAAACATTTGTCCTACCTCTCCTCTCTCCTACCTGCTTTATGTCACCACTGACTGCTGGGGAGTTGTGCTGATTTATACCCCTGGAAATCTGGATTTGATCTTTTTAACAGTAAAGCATACAAAAAAGCTGAATCTAAGATACAATGCAGTTTGTCCTCACTCTACATGACTTAAAAGAGAAGGTAAGAAAACTCTATTATTTAGTGTTTTCTTCAGACCATCATAATGAAACTGTTTGATAAAAAGTGCAAAGACTTCAAAACTGAGGGAGTTTTGCCAGCCATAATCTCAGCACTGTTTCACTCCACTTGTGGCCCCAAGGGAATTTGCTATGAATTATACCTCTCAAATGGGAATTTTCAACAACACAATTGTCCCATTTTTTATTTCAGCCCTAAGCTCTACCTGAAAATCATCAACTGAAGGTATTGTCCTGTTAGTTGTCCTCCTCTTGTGCCACTGCCGCAGAGTATCTCTGGCCTCTGAACTCAGCAGCTGGGCAGCTTGTTCTTCCTGGAAGTTCTTGATCAGTGAAAGTGCTCCATAAGCACTTGTCAAGTAATAGCCTCCTGTAAAGGACAGCAAGGGAAGAACTCAGAGTGATTACAATCACACGTACAGGCAGTTTTCTTTGATATATATAAATACACACAGAGAGACACCTAGACACACACATAGATATAAAAGTCACTGTATTCCATTGCCAAAATACTTGCACACAAAAGGAAAACAGCTCTCTGGCCTGCAAAACACTGGAGGGTGTGTTTTCAGCTGCTAGAGACATGCAGTGGTAGCATGTGCTCCATATTAGACAGCGGTGCCCATGTCTGGATCCACTCCTGCTGAGGAAAGCTGATTCCTTAAATGACTCCTGTTACTCCTTTACTCCTGAGTGTTTACTTCTCCACTGTTGAAACATCAGCTTTATTCTAAACAATTTTCAAATGAAGTGTTTTCTTTTCTTCCCAAGTTTCAGATGTGGATGAAATAAGCCTGGCTATTTAAACAGAGTAAAAAACAATCTACCTGATTGATGAATCAGTGTTCATCAGCTTAAAAGCAATCACCCTTAGAGGAAATAAAGCAACAACTGAGTGTGAGATTTGTACTCTGGAATCATCCCAAAGAGTTGCCTTTGTTTCAAAAAGGATAACTGATCTGTCACGTTCTTAGCATTCCCCGTAATGTCCAACTAGTTCAGGAGATGGTGTGTACAGTCCTGCATACTCCACCTTTATTACATGAGTAGAGAACAAATTAAAGCCCTAACAGAGTTGCCAATGTACAAAAGAAACGGCAGGTCACAAAGTAAAAGGAGTCTCAACACGAGGTGACAGTCCTCAGCAACCAGGAGAAACAAAAGACATGCTGTCTGCCTTTTCTTTTTAAAGTCAACTATTTCAAGTGGGAGTGTCCAGCTAAGAGGCAGCACAGCCTATTCAGAGGCACTCACAGATGCATTCTATGCCCATTCTATGCCCCAGTAGCTTTTTCTGAATTACTGACAGCATCCCCTCTCAGCCTTTAGCTTTGCAACGAGATTAACACATAAAATTCATGCAAGACCCATTAGATAAACTTAACAACACATTACAGTTGAAATGCACAACTGCAAAGCACTACACGATTTTTCCTGCTCAGTATAGCTGAGCTAGTGCCAAAGACAGGTCCAGCCAATGGACAGGCTTCCTTTGCTGCATTAAAAACAATATGACTTAATAGTCCAGTAAATCCTTCTGCTTTTGAAGCATGTTAATGATCTCCAGCTTCACATCTCAAGTGTTTTCCATGCTAAGATTCCTAACAATGCACTCAAGGATGCTCTGTACACCAAGCAAGGAACAGGTTAGTGCCAAATTGGAGGAATCATGGCATGAATTCTCAGAGGCACACTGGCATGCAAGAGGATACAGCCATTTCAGAAAGCCAAGATACAGCAGGGATAGGAAACATACACACTATACCTAAATACACAGTTAAGCTTGGCTGCAAGAACCTTTAAACTTCCTCATAAACCTTCTAGATTCTGAGGCCTACCAGGGCCTTGCAAATAGTTCATTAAAAAAGCTACCATGAAACAGCAAGGAGGCAGATTTCCTTGCCTCTAGCAGACTTTAGCCCTCATTCAAGAAATGCCTCAGGAAATATATTCCTAGGGCTCATTCTCCTACTTTGTGAGAAGCAAATACTGGGAAGAAGTAAAGTGCATTAAAGGGGGGCAATATTCTCCAAAGCACTTCCAAAGGAGTCCTCCGGAAGTTTACACAAAGCACCTCAGCCAAGTCTCATAATGTGCCTCACAATTAACAGTGCTGGTGCCCCATAAATACTCTCAGGAAATTTTCAGGCACAAAAGGCTAAAGCCATTCAGCACCTGCACAGCACATGTGTATGCCTGCTAAGTCACAATGGGTTGGAAACCACTCATTTGCTCATAAAGCAATACACAGCAGCAGATTTCCAGGTCGCTGGTGCTTGTGCTCTGCAAACTAACCAGCAGTGGAAATGGTTATGAGATTCTCTTGTTACACTATCAACATCGCTTTCATTACACCTCCCATTAATAGGATTTTCAAGGGCAACAGCAACTGTGCTATGAGGAAGAACTGCCACTCACAAGTCCTTCACGCAGTTCCAGTAAAAATAAAAAAACAGATTACCTTCTCCATGCAGCAAGGATGGATCCAGCAACTCCATCATGTATTCAATTTCGGTATCCAGCTCCAGCATATCACACTGGGCTAGCACATACGTCAACACAGGCAAGAAGTCATCAGCTCCATATAGCCTCCCTAGGTTGAAGGGAAGGCAGGCAGTGAGAGACAAACCACTTTTTTTTACCAGTTTCCATGTTTGAAAGGAAAGCACTTTTTTGTGCTTTCTTTATCCAGCATGTCTTACCAGCATGTATTACTCTAGAAACCCGTCACCAATGTGCAGCAAAGATAATGTCACCAGACACTCACTGGACAGACCAGCTCAGTCCTGTACTTCAAACAAGCACAAATCTTATCATGTGCACCTTGAGGCATGCAAGGGAAATTTAGAGACTAGGCTCACCTTGGCACCAGCTCAACTGATGAAATGGTGAAAAGGCTGCCCTGCCAGTCTGGCCTGACCTTCACCTGCACTGCTATCATTGCCTATGGGGTGATGAATAGGCATTTTTTAAATACATCCAGGGATTACATCCACTTTCTCGAAGGATCCAGACACAAACACCAGTTTCTGAGTATGAATCCCATAGCAGAGAAGCCTGAATATAAAAGCCTATTAGATTTGACAAGGAAACTCAACTCATTTCCTTGACAGAGAAGAGTCAAAAATACCAGTGAGGTAGGCCTCCTGTACCTGAACAGAGCCTTCAAGAAAGATGGGGAGAGACGGTAAGGGCCTGGAGTGACTGTGACCCACAAAGACTGTGCTGTACCTAGGCCTGTCTGTGCTGCTGGCACTTTTCCTGCATTTTGACCTTCTGTTCAGAAATCACCATGTGGCCAAATCTCTGGGTCTGGGAAAACAGTGTTTAGTGCAGAACTGATGGGATGGTCATTGAGAATCACCCAGAGCATGATCAAACTTACAACTCTGGTGAAACTCAAGTTACACCAGCTGAGGCACATCCCCCAGCTAATGCAAGTACGTGGCTGAGAGTATGTGGCAAAGTAGACACTCAAACAGCTGCTGGCTCAATGTCACATTTAACAAACTTTACATGACAAAACAAGACAGCCCAACGAGCATATGCCACATCTTAGCCCAAGTCTTCCAGTGCAGCCTCTCAGTATTTTCCTTCTGCATGTCGGAAATACCTTACTCAATGCAACAACACAGTATGGAGAGAGGAGTTTACAGAATTTCAGGCCAAGATTCCTATATCCATTTTTTAAATGCAGAATTTTGAAATGCAGTAATTAGCTGGGCAGGCGCTCAGTCCTAAATCTGGTGAAAGTACCTGGGGGGCTTTAACAGCCACAAGCTTTCACCATTATCTCAAATCTCAAAAGAAAGTAGGTGTCTTGATCTGCATCAGACCCAGCTGCACATGCAGTGCTTCCTTAGAAAGAAAACTGCCAAGCACCTGTGGCAGCTTATATTCACTTAGTGGAAAAACATCTCCCACTACCACAGCATTGCTACACTTAAGCTCATGACCTATCACAGCAGCGCAAGAGAGAATGTCAGAGTTGCACGTATAAATTTAATGTCATCCAGAACAGCATTTTGGGCCACTAACTGCTCAGCAGGTCTTGACTGGTCTGTAGTGCCTTTTCAGTATTTAGGTTTCAAAGGCATTTTTGGATTCTTGCCACAGTGCAGAAATAAATGTCACTTCTGTTCCAAGAGCATGCCAGAAAGCATCCAAATGAGAACATTCACTGGCACAGCAAGCCAGAAATACTGGATTAGAAGCTGCTTTCCTCCACTCATCAAGACAGAACCCTTGCAGTTATCATATTGCATACATGCTATTGAATTACTATAGCTAAATATTTGGTGTTACCTCTTTTACAATTTGCAGAAAAATACTAATTTAGAGCATTAAATTCAAGGCTCATAGAACAACCTTTCTGCCAGGCAACTTCAAAAGCCTACAGTTAAGGAAAGCTGCTCTTTTGCAACCGCTTCACATCTGTAGGATTCTCTGCATGGAATGAGGTAAAACAATGCCCTGTTTGCAAAGCTATCAGTGGTGAACTAAGAGGTGGTGTCATGCCACTTTTGATGTTGAATTATGCTAAACCCAGTCTGACTCATCAACCCCAAAGTTAACCATCCTGACAGTGAGGACACGATGTGGCATAAAGTATCCTTATCTAAAAACGTTAGGCTGACATAGCTTAGCTGGCATGGAGACATCAGACTGACAGTCAATCGCTTTATAATCTAAAAGTCCGGTTCCACTTTCAAACTCCAGGATCTTCTAAGAAATCCCTTCCTGGAGTGTGTATGGAGACTCCTCCCTTGGGTGGGAATGCTCCTCACAGCCACTCCTGGAGGCTGAAGTAAAGAGATTTACCCCCCCACCCCCAGTCACTGGTCTGGGTAAGCAACATCAATCTCTACGTAGTAATTGTTTTGGGGTTTTTGCTAGTTTTAATATAATTGCTTTACTATATTTCCTTTGATATAGTGCATTATACTATACTGGACTATATTAGTAGTTTATACTTCTATACTATGTAGTAAATAATTCAGATTAAGATCTTTTTTTGTCTAATCATTTATATAATAACAAATAATTAATTTTTATATAACTGTATCTGGTTTGCCATCCTTAATCCTGTAGGACAAAGTTGTACAAAGGTTCAATCAAACCTCTGTAACTCCTTAGATTTAAACCACCGACAACATCTGGGCTAAGATTGAATCCAGCTGCACTGAAGTTCCTCTCTGAGGAGTTTAGATAGCAAGAAGGTCATTATTGCACCTCGTGACTCCATGGGAGGGCTTCTCTAATTAGCTTTGTCTGAAGCTCCCACTCCACCCACGACAACTCTCCCCCTTGAGTTTTTAAGATGTGCTGCCAGATAGATCAGAAATAGCAGGAAAGAAGTAGAGAGGAAGAATTCCTCTCCATAGGGAATGGAGAGGCTACAGAAGCTTCAGCAGGAGACCTATCTGCAGAATGAGATGGTCTGATTCCTCTAAAAGACAACACCAGGGACGAAATGTCAGTGAACTTGAGCTACAAGAAGCACCATACCTGAGTTATTCTCCATAACAGTGTAAATCAATTTGCAAACTCTCAGTAGCAGCATGACTTTCTTTTCAGGTGAATACATCTTCTGCATAGTCATGAACTTGACTTTAATCTTTTCAACGTCCACAAAGTCTGGTGTCGGAACAAACACGCCCAGTTCCTGAGGATTCCTCTGCCGCACCAGCTGCAGGTTTTCCTTCAGTTGTTTCCAGGAACCATCCATGGTATGAAACTCTTTCAACATCGCTTCAATGTGACCCTTCAACGGCTTCAAAATGCACTTATGCATGGCCTTCTCCAGCACAACATCTGCAACAAGAAAACACAAATCCAGCTGACTTCCCCCTCTAAAGCAGAGCCAGTATTAATATAACCATTCCCTAAAGAGAGAGTGTAGAGCAAAACCTACTTTCTAAGGCCCATTTATTACACAAGCTGAGTTTCCAGATGTTTGTTAACAAGAAAACAAGAGGCAGAGCAGAATCTGTATTCCATTGTCATTTATGTGGTAAATAAAAAAAACCCACACCCACACAGACAGACTACGGATGGTTAAAAAAACAAAGCTGTGGGTCTATTTTTCTTTTGTTGGTTGGAAGTCTGCAAGTTTTATTTTACTTTGAGTTCAGACTTTAACTCCCAAACTTAACGTAAAACACAGTCAAAATCATAATTTTTGTCTGCTTTGGCATTAAAGCCTATCCTTTTTGCATAGTTTCCATTGGAAACTATAACACAACCAAGATTTCCTAAAACTTGGCTCAACTTTGTCAAGATCTTTATGAAGCTGAACAGATTACAGGCTTTAAACTATAAATGAAAACCAAGCTGTGTTTGTCCAGCTTCAGATTTCATCACACAAGTTTATATACAGCTTTGTCATCAAGTTTGAAGTTCTTTGGCAATAGTGTGCACATGGCACAGTAACCACTAACTTCAGGGCTTATTTTTAATTCTTGTTCTATTCCAGTTTTTCTTTAACCATCATTCTCCATTTTCAACGTATGGACTTTTGCAACAGAGAAAGCTCTTTGCTAAACATTTTCTCTGCAAACCTTTACTTTAAAAGCCGATTTTCTTTCCCAGTGTCCTTTTAGCAACACAGATTACATTAGTTATTAGAATACATTGATTATTTGTACCACGGTGGGGAACATTCAGCCTGCTATCCCCAGAGGAGAGCGGGGCAGGACCTGAGCCTAGAGCAGGTAGACGTACCAGAGGAGCACAAGGAGAGCAGAGGAGAGACTGTCACTGCCAGATCACACATTTACACACATTAGCAGGGGACATTCCTGCTAGTCACGGTGACTCTTTAAAGTTTCATTAAACCTCATGCCCTTCCCAGGTTTTTTGCCTGTACTTCTGTGTTTTTCTTAGACTACAGCCTCTTTCTTTATTCCCTACTCACTCTGCCCCCTTCTTTTTTTTAAATCACATACTGTTTCTAAGGCTTGGGATTTACATACACACCCACACACTCACCAAACCAGAATTATTCTGTTATCTTGCTTTTTCCTTTCATTTATCTTATCCTTGTGTCCAGCCCCTTTTCTTTTTGGGTCTCCATACCTCTCTTTCCCACATAAACACACCCTTCACAAACTCCTCTTCTTATGGTACCTTGACTTCATATGTAGCAATTTTTCTGTGTTTGTCAGTGAAGGTGTCAGTAAAGGCATGATCAGTCTGACACACGTTCTTGGTAGCCTGCTCCAAGGCTGGATCCAGCTTCCCACCAGACCAGAGCCATCAGTTACACATTAGCAAGAGGCATCACTTCAAAGGACTGATCCTCATCTATTGCACTTGGTAGAGCCACACAAACACCACCAAACCAGCCCGGTAAATAGAAGCATCACCCTTCTGCACAGGGACAGAAACTGCCACTCCCTGCCATCATATCAATCCTCAGGCCTCATGGGGCAGAAACAATTGCAAAAACAATTTTCCACCACGAAAAATGCACAAGTCTCACCCATGGGTATGTTGGTTAGCTAAACTTCTCGAGCATACACATCATTCCTTGCTTGCACTGATGACTACTGTTTTTGACAATTCAGCTTGCTTTACTTCTACTGCCTCATTTTTCTTAACTAGGAAAAACACCAACTGATTTGCTTGTAAGAGGAACACCTCTGGAGCGTGCATTCCAACGACCTGGTCTCGTTTATTAAAGCAGTTGGTGCTGTTGAACACCATGCAAAGTGAGAGAACTCTATGCCCACGAAATCTGAACTCCCACAGGCTTCCACTGGAAGTTCTGCACATGAATACTGAGCACGAGCCACCCTTCATCTCAACAAAGCGGGGTCATCACCACATTTGATCACAGGAGGCTCGGAAAACTCAGTACGTTTCTGTATGTGACTGATCCTCTACAGGAGTAGGAGGCAGAAGCAGTGCCTCCCCAGAGCCCCAGTCCTTGGCTGGGGCCAGGCTCACTGTCTGTAGGTGAGAAGTGGAAGGCTTGGGACTTCTGCCCACGATCTTTTGAAAGGTAGTGCCGCTTCCACGGATGAACTGTGCAGATCTTTACCGCTGTGCAAGATGGCATGTTGGTGATTTCTTTCACATTTGCAATTTGTCCCAGGCTCCAAAAGTAGTGCCTGGAAATTGCTTTGAAATTTACTTGATCACATTCCAAAATTTCCACGGACACTTGAAATCAATTTGAAACAGCACAGAGGGAGGGATCACTGATGTGGCTATCCTCAAAGCTCCACACAGGCACAACAAAACAAAGGAAAAAACACAACAAATAAAAATCCACCAAACCACACACAAAAAAGCTCCAAAATAGCACACAACCTTTTTTTTTCCCTTATTAATTCCTTGCACCGATGTAAGAACCACAGAGTTCTGCCCTCAAATGAAAAAGTGGCAAAATCTGACAAGCTGCTGAGGCTAACAGCAGCAAGATTGATATGGGTTGGACTGTTTTGTTAATGGTCAACAGTAATACCCATATGTATCCTAATAAATACAAAACTTATACAAATTTTATATTATTATAAAAGCCTGGAAGGACAGCACTTCTTGTGATCTGAGTCATAGAACAATATTCATTGCCACAGCACCTATAAGCACATTTGGGGTCAGACCATCCAAGTAGCAACCCTTTCTTCTGTACTGCTGCTTCTGGCCACTTTCAGATAAAGGTGTTTCTGGATATGATCCTACAAACCTCAGGCAGCAGCAGTTTTCACTGTTTAACTTCTAAGAGCCACAAAGAAGTACATGAGGGTTTCCCAGGCAAATCAGCATCAAAGTTCTGAGTTGAGAACCTTAACATCGCTGTATACTTCTCAGATCCAAATCAGCAACAAAAAAATCTGTTTACTTCAGATGCATGTTTCCAAATATCCTCCCAGGATACTTAACACTCTAGAACCAAAACAAACACTCTTCAGATAATTTTTTTTAACTGAAAATAATTTGAGCTGAATTCCATGTATTGTTCCTGAAATGATGCTTATAATTAGCCTGTAGCCTCAAAATGGGAACTGGAAGTGCTTTGATAAATGAATTGTAAAGGCCAGCCAGCTAGTTTCGTTGTGACTTGTGGAAACACATCTGTATCCTGTGCTGACATGCTATTTTTGTTTTGCTGCCAACCACACAAGTCTGCATCTAGACAGGACAACATATTAGTCATTGCCAGTGTCCTTACACAGCCTCCTTACAACCCTCACTTCCTCAAATTGCAGGCACACTCTCCTCTCACCTCTCCCTCCTACCTACCAACTATTGTTGCTTCACTGAGATGACTTGTCAGAGTCCAGTCCCTGGATTAACACACAAGCCCTGTTTACCATGGCCAAACCATTAATCAGGAAAATCAGGGGTCAGTAGGAGAATGAGTGAGGCTGAGAACCACCACAAACAGGCACAGTCCTGCCCAATTAACACTGCCTGGGAGCTGAAAGCAAAAGGTTGCTTCGGAATACCGCAGCACGTTACATCCATGAAACCTGAATACACTGCATTTGCTTTGTTCTGCATTTTCCTAGTACCTTTTAAGTTGGTTGACTGGCATGACCAGCACAAATCTATTTTAAGATGACTCATGTCAGCATGGCCGAACATTCATTTCTTGGTGGGTTGTCTACACTGTCACATGCTTAGTGCACGGTGCAGACATGGGTATCTCCTCTACAGGAGCAAGACTTGAAAGCAAAACCTCACACAACCCACATTCCTTGATAATCAGCACAACCCTGAAAACAGAGGTAGGACTGAAGTGGTTGATGTACAGGCAGTGGTGGCAGAGACTTAGCAACTAGGGATGAAATATAAGTCTCCCCTCACTCGACCTACATAAAGCACATCGAAGAATCACAGAGCTATCTGTGCCAGGTGTGCTCTGCTTTAAGCAGCTGTGAGTTACTTAAAATTCAAGCTATAGCAGTGCAGTAAACACTTGTCATCTCTTAGAGCAATAAGGAAAAGAAGCGAGGAGTAAGTCATTAAGCACATGCAAGGGATAGTCAGAAAAAGAAGAACCTGATCCTCTGCCTCTGCTCAGTGTTTTTACTGCTGCTTCCTACTTGCCCTATCCCGCCATGCCTGTAGTGAAAGGAGGTGCACTGAGGGACATGTTTGTTGGCCTCAACTGAACATGAAAAGATGCTACAATGAAGGACAGGACACCAGAACAAATGTACAAGCACCTAAAATGTAACACAGTGGTAAACACCCACTGACATGAGTTTTCAAGCAGAGACAGTGACATACCATTCTAATTCCTTTAGGAAGATGATTGGATGAGTGAAGAAGAGGGGATCTGGGGTGGGCTGCAGTTTAACCTTTTTAAGACCCACAGCCCTAATTCTGTGCACCTTCCATATACACAAACAATGGAAATATTGTCTTGCCATAATAACCACAAATGGGGTGCATGAACAGGTGCATAAAATACTGCACTGAGAACTCAATTATCAATGGCTGACTGTCATACAAGACAGATATTTGAATAGAGGTACCATGGGGGTCAGTCCTGGGCTTCAGTCTATTTAGTATTTCCAGCTCTGTCTGCTTGCAACTCCTCTGCACAGACCCAAGGCCCTGCAACAAGGCATAGACTGCCAGTAAGAGGCCAACACATTCTCTCCAAGCTTCTTTTACCATTCGGCATATAAATATCCCTTACATATTAGAAATACCAAAAGAAGTAACAGACAGTACTGTCAGGCATGTTCCCACATGATCAGTTAGTACCTTATTGACAAGTGGCTCAAACCAGTCATTTCTTGATTCAGGGCCAGATTTGGGCACTGAGACTGAAGTTGTTCAGATGTTAGATTCGACTTGGCAAAGTGACAACATTCAACTTGACTCCTTTCTGTTCAAAGCCAGGAAAAGAGGAAAAGACAAACAAAACTTCTAAACATTTGCTGATCAAGCAGCTGTGGACTATCAGGGTCTCATCTGACCAGTCCAGGTCTTTATTCTGTGGATACAAATTGAAGTGTGGATGTCTTTTAAAAAAATAAACTGCATTCATCCTTAAATAATAAAGGGCCATGTACCTTACTCTCGACTGTCCCAACACTGGGAGTCCCAACACTGGGAGTCCCACTGCTTCAGGGAGGGTTAACAGCCTACAGTGCTAAGAGTAAGAGGCATCTGTCAGGACTAATGAGAAACCCTGAAGCATATTTTCCCAATGATTTTACAGAAGTTTAACAGTTTGACAGGACCTCTATATGGTAAATTTAAAAGATCTGCCACAGAAGTCTTTTGCTTGTAAGAGCCCATGACGCAGTTCTAGAAGAAAAGCTACAAAATCACAAAGGTCATTACGGGTATATGGGAAGAAGTTCCAAACACCAAGAGCTTCGCTTAACCAAGAGCTTCACTTAACCTGGGGGTGCTGCTCCAGCACCTACTGAAATTCAAGAGACAAGAGAGGGTTAAAGTGAAGCCTGAATGACTCAGAAAGGAGGAGTATTATCCCAGAAGCCCACATCCAGCACTAGGCTGACACATTAGAAGAAGAAACGGCACCACGGAAGTGTGAACTGACAAGAGAGGATAAACAACTACTCACGAAGTTAAAATTTGGGCTGCAATTCCATATTGAAATAGTCAAGCAAAACTGTGGACAACAGGCAGGGCTACTTCATAAAAAGCTCTCTATGGGGATGACTAAATTTTGCCTCTCATAGTTATCTGCTTATATCAGCAACATCTCATGCTCCTGATCCACCGCAGTTGTTTGCTGGCTCAAACCAAAGGCAGTAGATGATTCAAAAGCAAGTTCTTCCTTTGTTTAAATCAGCCGAATTCATACATTAGTTGTGTTTAGTCACATGATCAAAACCAGACTTTCTGTCGCTGAAGAAAACCAGTCAAGTTTTAGTTGTTATATTTCTTAACTTATGCTGCTCCAAAGGCTGAAACATTTAATAGCAGACAACATTTTTTCCCGTCTCAGGAGACCCACAGTCTGATTAAACCACACCCTTGTGAAATGAAAAGTACATAACAAACTAAGCTTTCACAAAATGACAGCCAAACTGGATCTGAATTGCTTTGTCATATATCCAGCACTCTGCAGAAATGCAGGCAAAAACACTTCTGCAGCCCCTGTTTCTTTTGGTGCTTTTTCTTCCATGTAACACCCACCTAACAGTTTTTATTATTATAGTGAGAATATTACATGTCTCTGAATCTCAATATTGAGGACACTCTTCACATTTTTGTATTTGCTTTAGCGTTCCTTGTGACTTTTGCTTGACTTTGTGTAAATGAAGTTGAGGTTACATGAGAATACTTCCTCTTGGTCAAGGACAGACAGAATGTCAATATAAAATTACCCTCTAGTCCCAGAGAGAGAAGTATCTGCCAATTTTGCACCGAGCCAACTGTTGGAACACTGGAGTAGGGAGAAAAACAAGCAAATTAGGACTGAAGTGAGCTCACAAGGAAAGTATTCTGCCCTGAGGCATGTTTACCTCTTAAATGTGGCTTACAGACTCTTTTAAAAATACTTCTCAGACTCTGCAAGAGAGGCAGCGAGATTTATGCAGCAACAACGATTTCACTTTTGTGGATACACAAGTCTCTCTGCTGTTAAAACATATATTCTAACATATAGCTCATCCACAACCATTCACAAACACATATAACAGAGAAGTACAGAAAACTAGAGATCAGCAGCCCCTTCTCTCTCTTGCACATGTTTGTTTTCTAGAACTCTTATATATATTTTTATTTAGTTTCAAGTGGAGAGATAGTACAACTTTGCTAGGAGTAACTAAGAACGTCTGGAAGAATTAGATTTGTTTCAAAACTAAGTTGTCATAAAATGTCTCTCTGCTGTTAAATGTAATTAGTTTTGAATAAATTCTAGTTCTACAGCTACAATCCATATGGTTAGATTTGGCAGTTTTAGACCAAACATTGAGAACTATTTCAGCCCATTTCAGGGAAAAATACATGTGTGTCAGCAAATAAAGGATTCTCTATTGTTAACAATACAACAGATCAAAAAGTAATAATCACAGGTAAGAAGTCCACATTGCACCTATTTTAAGGATAACTTCTTATGAACAACTCCGTAGTGTAATTCCAAGCTGATAGGGTGACTTGGGGTGGGGTGGGGAGAGGTGGGGGGATGTTGTTTTAAGACTCAAATACTCAGTGGCTCAAGCTCTACTAGCAAAGTTAGCTGCACCTTTCTGAACTAGACAATCACTAAAAACACAGATTACACATTTTCACCTTACCCCCAAAACACAGGACAGTGTTTCTTACCTATTTGGTCTTCAGGAATTAGTGATTCGATTGGGGGATCAAGTTCGGAGCTTTGGGACAAATAGTTCTTGACCTGGGTCATGAACTGACGAATTGTTTGCAGCATATCAGTGCTCGAAACATGGCACTCCTTGTTTTCTTGCAAAAAACTGACATAGTCCTGTACTAAACATCCAAAATAGGTGCGTTTGTCCCGGGACATTTCTGCAATTTTCTTAATCATCCTCTTCTCAGGGGTCATGAAGGAACTGAAAACTCCGCTGACTTTCCGTAGCTGAGATTTCACAATCTTGGGGAGAACAAACGAACTGGTTCTTTTCTTCTTGGGCTTCAAAGGGGGTGCCATGCTCTCTTGGTCACTTTCCCCCTCAAAGTCCTCCAGGCTGCTGTTGGTGTCCCCCTCATAGCCAAACAGCGGCATGCTCCGATCGAAGTCCAGCGAGTCGGACGAGGAGGTGGAAATGCTCATGTCGCTCAGTCTCTGCCGGCCTCCATTCCACGGGATGTGTGACTCAGAGATGGCAGCCGGCGTCTTTTTGGAAGCTGCTGGAGCCGGCTCAGGCAGGGCTTCACCTGGAACAGCAGCTGCCTCGGGCACGCGCACGGAGCCGGGCCGGATCGCTGCCGCGCTCCTGGAGGTACCGTCCGCCTCAGAGCACACCGCCTGCTTCTTCAGCCGAGGAGGCGGAATCGGGGTGGGCTTGTTCTGCAGCAAATCCAAGCCTCTCTCCTTCTTATGGTTGACTGTTTCTGGCATGCTTGCCTGCTTTATAGTCCTGGAAAGCTGTGGGCTCGTGAGGGTGCTATTAATAGCAGGAGGTGGTGGTCGGGGCGGGGGGGAGCGAGGCCTCGCTGTGCCATTCACGTCTTGACTTCTCGGGCTCTGCCTTTTCAGACTTCCACTGACATCCTGGCTGTGCACTTTTAAGAAGAGGGGATTAATGAAACACAGCGCTCCGTTGGTCTGGCTGCACTCCAGCTCTGAAGGCGTTCTGGTTCGTATAGAATGCACTCCATTTATAAGGCAGAGCTGGCGTGAGTCTTTGCTAGCATTGTCCAAAGGCACAGGCCTACAGGGAGGTGAAGGATCCAGGGGGTTGCTGTTAGCCTGGGAGCTCCAAAAGTCTGAAAATCATCATTGCATTAACGTAAGAATGCAAAACAGCATGCAGATGGCTTTCAGAACATTCAGCTCAACAACACCAGTTTAAAGTATTAAGAAGTTTAGGCAAGATTTTATTAATTCAAAGGGGAAAAAAATTCCAAGTGAACCTCTTAAAGCAGCACCAGACATAATCGCATGCTACATTCCTGGGGCTGCTCTTATTCATTTATAAATACCATGACCAATGCATAGCTTCCAGTCAGCCCACTAAGCTTAAAATTAAACTGAGAATCAAAGAAAGGAATGGAGACTGTAGCATAATACTTTTTACGGACTTGAGACCAAAATGAACACAAACTACTCATTAGCATCTCACTCAGGAGAAATAAGGCAAGATTCTCAGTTGGTATTAATAAGATCACTTCATTAAAGACAATAGTCAAGCTGATTTACACCAGCTAAAGGCCACTTATGGAAACTCTACAAATACCTTGGTTTGATTTCTTTTCATAGTGAACACATGAAACTATACATGAAAAGACAGCTCATATTTTGCTGTGGTGGATGCACACATCACCTTTACCTATGCAGACCAAGTGTTCACATGTCTAATAAGGGCACTGGCCTGCTGCCCTGCCTTTGCCAAGGGGACAGTCTGCCTGAGGATATAGACATGCAGCAACACATAAAGAGACCCAGTGTGCAGTCCCACACCAGCAGCACCGAAAACCTATGCTACACCAGCAAGTTGCAGCTGCAGCCTCTGCACTTATCCCAGCAAAGTGTCAGCATGTTTGTGCAACTGAGTCAATGGTAAAGAGCATCAGTTCCTGAAGGTATGAAGATTGAAACCAGATGTGCCCCTAAAGGCAGCAATCATGCTGAAATAAGGGCAGAATACCAGAGGAGGGAGATATAGCTAAAATTTGCCAGTCTTGACGTGGCCCCTTTTCCCACAGTACCAAGATGCCTCATTGGAGACAACTGAGCAATGACACCTGGGCCCAAGTGCATGAATGCCAAGCATCCACAACAGGGCCATGCCCAACAGCCATGTCCTGCCTGCAGGGCAGATGACAGGAAATAGCCCAAGGTGACAGGCCACTGCCAGAGAATGTATATAGGCACAGGCATGTTTCTCTACATAGTCATGCCATGTTGCTGGTGTCCCCAGCTTCATGACTTCACATCCTGCTTGCAGATCTCTCAGCAGACTGGCCAGTGCCTGGCACGTGGCTGCTGCAAACATGTGTGATGTAAGCATTGCTGCAGGTAAAACACAAAGAGGGAATCTAATCTTATGTTCAGCACATGAAACCTTACAGGCTGGCAATAGCATTGAAATCTTTACCAAAAGTTCCTCCTGATATAGTTTGCTGGGCTACATGCTGTTGACCTAAGTTGTGCAGATCTCCCCCTGAGCCTACTGCACACCAGAGCTCTAACAGGGATAACAACCCTTTGTGTTCACACACCTCGGGGGGTTCTGTGCCTACATGTTCCTCAAAGAAAACTCACACTTAACAGGAAGGGCTGTTGGGAGTTTTTAGGCCTCTCTTGAGTCTGCATTGAAGGGCTGACTTTCTGGTGTGCCCTTCTGCACATGGACACCTAAAACTCCATCAAAATCTCAACATTGTTGCCTGGTTTTAGCTCATAAAAACTGTGATCTTAATCTGGTGTCTATCAGGTAATTGATCCCAAATACACCAACCACAAGGACACTGATTCATCAATCTCCTCCTCAGCTTTCAAATATTGAAGTTATAGAAAAAACCCACACAATGCAGAGACTGTTCAAGAGCAAGACTAATTCTGCAGCAAGTATGCCGTGGTGCTCTGGGGTACCAGGGACAAAGTGTGGCTAGGCTGGAGAGCTTGATCAATATTACTATTATCATCCCCTCTGGAGAAACTCACCTAATGTTACTTTAGGCTTCCATGTGTCACTGGGAGACTGTCTTCATTATACTGTATCCCAATCAGACCTTTTACTTTCTTTTTGCCATCTAAACATTGACATCAATTGTACCATATTCGCCTCTATTCCCATGATAATCCGTACTTTCACCTGGCTACCTCACCTTGCAGACAAGCAGTGAAGAAGTAATTTATCTCCTCTCTAAAACAAGCCCTTTAATTGCATTGCTACTGCAGTGAACCAGAAGGCAAAGCACTGCAATACATCTCCGTGTATGGCTTTACTGCAAAGTCCCACCAAACAGTTCAAGAGATCCTCATGCTAACACTGATTAAGAGAGGATCCTTTTCAAAATCAAAGATGATGAAAAAATCTACTGCAACAAAGACTGCTGACAGTCAACCTTCCCTTCCTGGAGAAGGAAATGAAGCCACTCAGCACTTTGCTCAATGTGGAGTTGCTCAATGATTCATCTGGGTGGTGCCCAAATTTCAAATCTGGCCAGGCTTTGCATCTGCATCCACCTCCTTTGACCTCAAGGTATGCTTTACAATGAGCCTGTGTTTGGCTGTAGCAGCCAAGTGATGCAAGGACATGTCCTTACATTATCTTTTGGACATGTCCTTGCATTGTCTTTTGGTATTTTAAAAATTTTGCCTAACCCATGCCCACGGATACTTGCTGCAGATCCTATGTACACACTCCGTATTTTCTTAGTATGCCACTTCACTGAGGCACTGATCTCAAAATTCACCATGTTAAGTTTGCAAGTCAATCTGAATAGAAGTTTTAGTAACAGGGAACCTCAGTTCCTACACTCTCCTCACAACAAATTATAAAGCCAATGCCTGCTATGTGAGTATGCAGACAACGTTAGGTCTTGGAGCAGAAGCTACATCAACCTCTGTGTGGGGACTGCAAGATTTGCTTTGGCCCAGGGCTGCCCAGAGAGGAGAGAGAAGAAGGAAGAAAGAAACAGCACTAACAAAAATATCACAGACGGCACAGAAGGAAGGAAGAGCACCACTCTTTGGCCAGAACAAGGTCTGGCCTTCCTGAACAAGAGAAGATGCTTTTCTAAACGAAATTTGTATAATCACTAATCAATATGAACTTCTTACTGATACAGACTAATTCTTCAAGGTTACAGGAGTGCTACACGGAAGGACATCTATGTAGAGAACTACTTACTCAGTCCAAGCTGAGCAATCTCTTCAAGTTCAGCTTCTGTCTTTGCTGCAGCAATTGCATGAGGCAACTTCAGTGTGAATGGGAGGACATCCCTGTTTTCAAAGAGAAAAACCATCATGGTTTTCAGCAACATCCGTAAGTTTTAAAAGCATTTTTTTTAACCCTGGCAGAGGTTGATCTCTGATTATTTTCTTCTTAAGCTGTGGCACTAGCAAGATCCTTAAACACACAGCACAGTTAAACATTACCAACCCCAGGGCTCCTGTACCTTGCAGAGTGGTGTGAAGTGCAAATGACAGTCAAGTGCCCAGGACTTTCCCTAGAATCATTTCCACAGAGCCATACAGTATTTTCTGCCTTTCCAACAGAAGCTTTTACACCCGTTCTTCTACAAGCAGATCTGTGAGATGCAAACTTGTTATCTGCCCTTAAAATTTCAACAAAGCTTTTTACTTTCTGAATATACTGTTGACTGCTATTCAGAATAAAAATTTTAATGAGCAGTTCCACAGCTACTCTAAAAATTTCTAAGCTGGTGTTTGGTACTACTCTATTCTAGGCTGAAAATGCTTCATTTAAAAATGTTTTTGTAATTTCTTCTCCTATGTGGTTTCACTTCATTGCACACTAGACATTCAGTGGATGTTGCCAAAGGGAGATAGATGCATAAAAAACAGCATAAGCCAAATCCAGTGTAAAAAGCTTTTAGTCAGAGATTTTAAGGGACAAAACTGAGTAACTGTATGTGCATTGAACAATCACTGTCATCAACCAACACTATACCTCCTACCTGTGCAGCTGGTACCAATACACGCTCAAGCAACATCCGTAGTAGAAGTACCCATGGAATTAAGACTTAATGAGAATTCTGCACAACTGGTGTCAGTATGAATTTTGGTTTTAAGGCTGTAAACAAGCCAACCATCTGCTGTAGCACAGACAGATAGTGGATCTTTATCACATAAATATCCTCTATGCTATATGTTAGTTTCTCAAGAAACAGGATCTCAGAATTCCACTCACACTCGAATCAAGCACATGCACAAGACTGATACACTAGCTAAAAGGTATACAAAAGGCACTTTCAACATGGTATCACAGACAATCTAGAGTCCAGATCATCCTCATGGTCTCAATACAAAGATAGGTAAACCCTGACTACTCACAAAAACTGGTTGGGTACCTCCTGCAAGAAATTCCCTCTGGTTTTAGAAAATTCTCCTGGATTTCGTGTGATGTACCAAATGGACTGTCTCTTTTTCACAAGAGCAACTTATCTGCCTGCTTAAGTCTATGCAAAGCAACTTTGACCCTTCAGTGAAAGAAAATGGGTAGACAAATGCCAAGAAATCGCTGTTTGCTGTGCGATCCTGTAGGTACTTAAGAGAGAATTTACCAGAGCCTGGCAAGTGGGCAGCACTGAAAGGGTGACAAGATAAGGACTATCTCATCACTAAACTACTTTTAAATGCATTTTTTTAGCTCATTTCTCATCTGAGTGCTGACCAATTACCCATGCAGTAGCAATGCTGCTTTCACCACATGCATGTACAGCTCAGCTAAACAGAGGCTGTAGCGAAGGGGGGTCTAAGGTGCTTCTCCACCCCAAACTAAACCAGCAAGCACAGCAACATAAGAGCAACCCACACCAGCAATCATCATGCTCAGCACTGACTGGCAGCCTTGATGCAGTACAAGGACTGAGACCATCACAGCTGGCTCTCTCTCCTTCCTTCAGAAAATGTGCACATGGGCAGTTCGGTTGTGTCCTGTCTGGCATATCCACAAGGCTCAAGCATCAGTCTGGAAATTTTCACCAGTAAACTGAAGCCAAATTGAAAACAAAAGACTGAAATACCAGCTGATATTTTTTTCTGCCTACTACCCAGAAAACAAGTTTGGCAACCATAAACTGCAAAGCTGACAAGGCCATTTTTGTTCTTCACCATTTAAATTGACACCTCTCAGTTGTCATATTCCACATATCTTACTTTTTTCCATTATGCTCCAAAAATTCTTTATACCAGCAATGCCAAGAAATGGACACTGCAAGCTAGTTTATGGTTGTTTTTAAATGAGCTACAGAGCACTTAAGAAAGCATTACAAGATATCATCAGCTAAAGTAAAATTCAACTTGGAACCACCTCACAGTTGGATGGGTAAAATCACAGCAGCCTCCCAAAAATCAGTATAAAGTAAGACAGAGTCACTTGCTTCCAAGTTGCATCTCTTATTTCTTCCATTACCTGCTAAGACTACCCAGGAATATTTACAGATTGGTAAATAAATATCATGCTGAACCAAGTCCTCTAAACTCTTTTTCTCAAGACAGTCTAGCAGACAAGACATGGAACATAACACCATCTTACCTGCTAATACAGTAGAAAGCAATCAGTCTGAACAAATCAGCAAAACTTATCCCAGACCCCTCCAAGGAAAACGCTGTAAAGAAAGAATCACACATTAATCCACTATCTCTTAAAAAAAGCCTTATAAAACACATCTTAGATATTTGCATGAAGTGAATAAGTTTTCATCATCCAACTAGCTACTATTTGGTTAAGAAAAAAAAAACTCTGTAGAGGAGTACATATCTCTGCTGAAGGCATTTTCAAGAATATATTGATAATCTTGGCTGCTGGTTTGCTTTTGTATTCCAAGCATATGATCTAATTCCTGTAAAACAGATTGTGTGATAAGGACTGCAAAATGTTTTGCTATTGGATAAAAAAATCAATAACTGAGGCTTTGTTTGCCCAGTGTACTAATATACCTAATTTAACATCTCTTATTTCCTCCTCTTGAATTTCATTCTACTCACTTGTCTTCGCCCCAGGTGGGTAGAAACTAAAGGGAGATAAATTTCCATTCATTCTAAGAAAACCTTTTAACCTGAAAACCCTTAAAAAACTCAGATAATTCTGTTGCATGCCACTGCCATGCACAAGGGGAGAGGAAGACACGAGCAATGCCTTTAATTTTTCTCCAGCTCATACTATTGTTTTTATTGATATAAATAATCCTTCTCAGTAATAATGATGATCACCTCAGGCTCTCTCTGATGCCAGTAGCAAATCTCACCCAATGACTACAAAGATCAAGGAGAAGAAGCTTCTAGAGCGAAATGATCCAGGTCTTTTGCCTCTGGGCATGTCCGAGACCAGAGCAGAAGGAAAAGCATTTGTGAAATGTAATGGTGATGCCACAACGGTTTCCCGAGGTACTTTAATGCTGGTCTCTTGTGATCTCAGGCAACTTCTACAAAGGGGTGACCAAGAAATCTGTGATTGCCTGAGCCCACCTCTGAGTTAGAAAAGGTGCGTCATGGGGGCAAATCTCTGGCCGGTGTGGTGCACACACTGACCCTGTTTCACTGGCAGAGGAATGCTTTTTGAAATCATCTCCCAAGGAAAGTACTCCCACTGCTGCAGATGCTTCAGACACCTGGACCAAAGGAAGGCAGGCTCCCAGGCGTGGTATAGAAAGCCAAAAGCCACCTCAGCAAGCCCTCTCGGCGAGTAGCGAACACGTGGTTTTGCCAGCTCTCCACGCCAAGGTTCTAGTGCTACTGACTGTGAAATCTGCTCAGGAACCACAGGAAAATTTAAGTCAGGTGCCAACCTTTTATCCAGCTTTTACAACAAAGTACAGGTCAACCTGGCCATTTATGTATCCAGAGAAAGGGATCTCTTTAAGAGAGGCACTAACAATGCAGACAGTAAGCATCCTGGTGAGCTGGGAGTGGGCTCAGAGAAGGAAAGTGTTCAGATCCTGGCCTAGAATTAAAACCTCAGCTGTGACAAATGGCTAACACCATGAGTAAATACTTCCCCCTTGTGGAAAAATTTTGTTCATAAAAGATAATACATAATTATTTCCTAGATGGGAGAGAGGGAATTTATTAGTGTAACAAGCCTATAAACACTTAATACTATAAATACCAGCCTTAGACCACACTTAGATCAACTACTATTGACAACTTTCTCTTCTCTTTGCCTTGCCTGTAACTGGAACCAAAACGAGACACATAAAATTAAATTCTTGTTGCTGGGGGCACGGGAGGGAGAGATAAAAATGGAAAAACTCAACTAAAATTGTGTCAGTTAACAAGTAGAAGTAGAAGTTAACAACAGACCCTCTGTTTCAGGGAAATTTAACTGAAATTGTTGCTGATTTTCTCCAGTTTTCTCTTACTAGTTAAAATATTTGCTCCACTTGCAATTTCAGTGCCACATACACTTGCCAGCTGCAGCTTCCTTTTTTCATTCCTAAATCTCAAAGTTATTTTTCAAACCCTCCTTTCTAAAGATATGAGGGCATTATTGGTTCAAAACAATTTGGAGCACTAACATTTGCTCATTTCTACTAAAAAAAGGAAGAACAAATATAGCTTGAATTAAAAAGAGAAATCATCGATCTTGCAACAGAAACAGTTCCTCAGGGTTAATATCCATTTAGCTATTACATTAAAGAAAAAAAAAAATCCCAAACCAACCCATCCCATACCTAAATTGTAGATAGAGCTCATGACAAAGCTGTATCCAAGGACAGTCCTCTGAGTACAAGGAAATGCAAGGAAATGCAAGGACATTTCATTGAAAACAGACAGGATTATAGACCTTGTTTCTACAAAAGATATGTAAATTTCTAAGAGGATAACTACCCCTAAAAATAATGAATCCTGGATTCAGCAAGCTACACAATGGAAAAATTCCAGGTGCAGCAGCCTTAAGTGTTTCTATACATCTGCTCTCCTCCAGGGAGAATATGCCTGACCCTCTCCCAGAGCTCACCTCAGAGAGCAGCACAGGCAGCCCATGATAATATTTGCATGACTTTGGGTATCCTCTGCTGTGGGTTTCAGCAGTGTGAGTGTTCTTGCATCCTACAGGGAAAAAGTACCTAGTAAACAGTTGAAAAGTATACAGTAACTCACAACTTACTGTATGTACTTTCTTTTATGGCAAATTCTTTCAGGCAGGACCCAGAGTCACCGGACAGACGCAGAGAGATGACTTTCTTCTGCAGCCTTGCAGATTTCCTAACCAGAAATATCTGTTGTGGAGAAGGCAGAAGGACAGGTTTTAAGCTTCATCGCACATGCTACAATAAATACAAATCGCACACAAAATGAACCAGAACAAGCTCATAATGTCTGATCTAAAACACACTGGAATTTTACTTGGTCATTACTGTATTGGGTCCAACACCTTGGGTGTCAAATGGCAGCGGAACATTTGGTTAAAGCATGTCCTCAAAGAAATTGAGATGTAACTTCTTACCCCAGGGGGCTGGGCCTTTAAAATTTCCATGGCTTCAACATCATGCAGACCAAGCTGCAGCCACACAGGGTGAGTATGGAGGAGCTTGTCCAATATGCTTAGCTTGTTGGATAGGCTGTCATATCCAGAGTCCCGGGGGCAGCTTTTTACATCATTTTTCTCAGGAGAGATATTATCCATGTCCTTTATTAAACTGTGAAAAATTAAAAAAAAATTAATTAGACATGCTAACCTCCTATGAACACTCACTTTAGTTAACACAATTGTCAGAAAGCTCATGGCACTGCTGTATTTCTCCTACTGAGAATTCATATATTTAGCATATGCAAAAATTCTCTTTAAAGGCTCTCAATTCAAAGCCAACTTGAAGATAAGCCTTAGCCTTCTTCTATGAGTTTGGAGAAGTTCAGCTATCACCTCAGATGCAATTGTATGTGCAGATGCGATGGACTGAACTTTCCCCTGGCTTTCTTTGCCTGCTAACATATGAAAAACTTCTCTTCAAGGATATTCATACAACTCGGACATTTTTATTCCCAGACTGATTCCAAATGCTGCAAGCCACACAAATCTTCCTCTTTCCTGCCTGCCAGAAAAATCTGTTCAACACTGACAATGGAGCAACCCACTACCTGCTGGTGATCACTTCACCAGACACAACAACTTAGTCTGTTTGGAGGGATTACTTTCACAACAGAAGTCCACAAACCAGCATCACTTCATCTTATCCCCAGACTACTGTCTCTGCTCCAGCAGCTCTGTTGCCTTCACAGCTGCATATCCATCTTTGCTCCCATCTGCTAAGAGGTCAGAGTGGGAGGAGGTGAGAAAGAGATGAGAAACCCAAGAAAGAAACAAGAAAAAAATGCTAAATCCCCAAATAATCCTCCCTAAGGCACAGCTTCCTTAAATAGTTGCCATAAGTGGCAGTCACTTTTTATAGTACTCCTGCTAAATTCTGTAAATATTTACATTTTTTTCCATTGTGCCAAGAAAGGTCCTTACCTCACATTTTAACACTACACTTCTGAGGATCAGAAACAAGTAAGGAATTGTATATTTATGCTCCAAGTTCCTTTGGCTGTGGATTGACTCCTATGCAAGAAATAAAAGCTAGGCCAAGGGTGAACATGGCAAAGTAACGTAAGGTTAAAATTTATTTGGGCCAGGGCAGCTAAAGTTACCGCTACGTTCAGTAATGAAGTACAGTTCTTGGAGGCTACAGATACCTAGCTTATTAAAAACCCAAATAAACAGAATACTTTGAAAACTCCTTTTGTCATGTAAAGCTTCGCCATCAATCCATATAATACAGAACACCCAGTAAAAGTGCACGTGTGTTGCTGGCTCAAATTCCTCATTTTTGAGCTAGAAGTACATCCTGTGATTCTCCCCGTGCTAAAAATCACTACAGAACAGTTACTCTGGTAACAGCTTCCTGATGACAATATTTAGGAACAGACAAAAAGCACCCTGCAAGCTCGACTGTGCCTCCCTGAGACGTCAGGCAGAGGATGTGTTTCCTATACAGACCTCCTCTGTCACAGGAGAGGCCCTGGGCGGCAGAGGGCAACACAGCTCCACCTCCCCACTGCACAGTGTGCAGCTCTTCTGAACTGTGTGCTTTGGACAGGACCTAAGCATCTCCAACAGCATTTACCTTCTTCATTATGCCAGCTACGGTACCCACAAGTGGGCACTGAGTTCACAAGCACAGGAACACTGAATACTTAAAAACAAACAAACAAATAGCCCCTCTGCCCCCCCCAAAAACCACACCAAAGAAAATAAGCTGAACCAAATTAAAACCAACAAACCTAACTACAGGACAAACCAAACCACCAAACTGCATTCTTCTAGCTTTGGTCAGCAACTTGCAGCATCTCTGGAGAGGGCAAGCAAGGAAAGTAAAAGGGGCAGAGAACTTTCATGGTATGATCAGATAAGAACAGGCAAAATCATTTGACTTTTCATTACCTGAATCAATTACCACTACCAGCATTTGCCTCTTTCTTTTTTCCTCTTCCTGTTTGCCTGTTTATGATGTGATGCTTTTCAGATTTGCAAGGCATCTCAAATGCAGATGATTACCCCTCACTGCCCACAAGCATCAGAAGCTTTTATGAACTGCCAGTATGCCTTCAGGGGGCACAAAATACACAGAAGCACGTTAGGTGCAGGAGGGAAGTACTGTTTACATCAGTCATGACAGAGCTCTGAAACTGCCTGTACAGGAAAGCTGGGTTCCCCTTTCAACCAGTCCCAGCACAGCGTAGTGTTGCAATGGATGAATCCCCAGAAAGTCCAATCATGAACCACCGAAGTGTTTTCCTGAGTTGTACCTCCAGTAAATATTGCTCAGAAACTTTCCACTCACCCTCAGTGCCAGTTAGCTGCTTTACAAACCAAAGGGAGCTGTGGGAAAGTGCAAGTTATACACAAATGCTGGCTGCAAGCTTAGATATGTATGATTTCCTTTCCTTGGTCGGGAGGTGAAAACGAAACGTGCTACATCGTGGGGGAATATGTCCAAGAGAGAAAAATTTTTTGCCTACTAAAAAAAGCTACTTCACATGCAAAAGAAGGTGTGCGACTGGTCTGGGCTAGAGTGCCTGGCATTGCTCGCTACCACAAAGCCACCTAAAACTGGCAAGAGTGTGCACAGGCATCTATGGTCACAATGTTCCTCTCTGGTATGACTGGCTTCACGTTATCACACACCCCCTAAACCATTATCAATCCAAAGACTAATCTGAATAGGGAGCTATCAGGTTTTTGGAACCTCCAGGTACTTACATGCACAATCCCTTCCACATGCTGAGATCCAAAGAGGAAAGTCTCTGAGTATATAGGAGTTCTCTCCTACATACACAGGCACCTCCTTGCTGCAGCTGCTTCTGTTTCCCTCAAGAAACAAGCCAAAGATTAGGAGTATCTGATCATGACAAGTATTTCTGCCACTCCTAAATGCTAACAGTTCAAAACACCAGTGAACTCAGCTGAATGAATGTTATTGCAATCTGCAGTGAGATAAACAGGAATAGGCAACATATTAAAAAAATTATTTCCTATTCCTAAAAAATAAAGGGGGAGGCAGAGAGAAAGATCAGACCTGACGAATTCTGGAAAAAGCATACCTTGGAAAAACCTGGCAAACCACGTACAACCTACAAGAAGCCACTTTGCAAGGCCAGGGAGTAAACGTAGTAAAAACCCCATCGGTTGTGACATCCTATTTGCAGTGGTCTAGCACTACTGAGCATCATATTCCCAGTTTGCTTTTTATTATTAAAGTCTTTTTAATTAATGATCTGGGCATTAGACATACCATCAAATGCTGACACATGGGTGTTCTTGAAAATTGTCATGTCTTAAGAGTTAGACTAAAATTTTTTTGAACTGGGGTGTGTGTGCACCTACTTTGGAAACAATTGCATGGAAAGAATAACCATTTGAATTCATGAACAATGGATTAACTCAAGTGTACAGAACAAGAATAAGAAATTGCCGAAACCTAAATGCTAGCAAAATATGCTGTATATTATGCAACAACTAAATTCCTCTCCTGGTTTTACTTTCAGGTTGCGGAATGTTTGGTTGGTTGGTGTTATTTGTTTGGGTTATTTAACAGAGACTCCTGATAAAAGACAGTCTGACCACGTCACATTAAACTCAAAATCAAAACACAAAACACAGTCTTCATGGATGGTCTGCTTTAATGCAGGGCTGCTACACGGGTTCCTCTTCAGTGGGAAAGGAGTTTCAACACTACTCACAATGAACTAAAGAAAACATATGATTCATTGAAGTTTCCTTAGATTTGAGCAAACCCATAAATACGTGGGAAGTAAAGAGAGGTAACTGCCAAGATAAACAACGCTGTGCTGCATCCTGATTAGAGTTAGCTCACAGTAAGAAAGACAAGAACAGGTTGAAGCTGTAACCAGGATGATCCTTGCTCATGATGTGAACCCTGCTCCAGTCCCACCAAAGTTAACCACCCCAGAATTAACTCAGTTTGACTACCCACTGCGAAAGTGCCTGGATTTCTGTAAATCCTGCAATCTAACAGCTCTCAATCACCTCAGCCTAGTCTATAGGGTCACACTGAACATGAGCTGGAAGGGGCATAAAGCCACTGGTAACTTCCTCCTGCATCCCATTACAGCTAAAAGAACAGGGCAAGGTGACTGGGAAAAACGCTGTTGGATACTTGCCTACCTGTCAACAATAACCACAGTGATTCTCTGTGCAAGACAGAAGATGGCTCTACTGAAGTTAATAACTGCTGTGGCAAAGACAGCGGCGTGAAGGCTGTGCAGTGGAGGACATGAGCCAGGGAGCAAAGCTCTGCCCCTCTTCCTTCCATGGTAACAGAGCAGGGAGGGAATATGCTGCTGTAGCTGCCACTCCCAGGCAAAGCATCCCATACCCATTCCACAGGCGCCAAGTGCCCTGGGAAGCCTGGAGCTTTACAGTGGGAAGTATCAGCCCCCTCATGGGACACGCAGAGGGCATGCAGAGGGCTTGGGACCTCCTAAAAGATCATCCAGGTGCCACCAGTCCTGTCCCACATGTTCCTGGGCTGCCACTGCCTGCAGAAGCTCTCTCATTACTCTTTCAAAGGTCACCAGAATGGCAGGATAGATTCTGTCCCACTTTTCTGACAACTCTGCTCATTTGCATTATTGAGATAAATGTCTGCACTGGGACACAAAAAAGTGGGATACTGAAACACAGACCCCCTTAAAACACATTTTTGCAAGCCTTTTTTTTTTGCCAGCCTTTTTATTTTGCCTGGCTTTTACTTTTTAGCCAAAGTTGTAAGCCCTTGAATCATTCTCGATATTACTTGATCCACACATGTTAGAAGGAGAAATAAGCCCAAAATAAAACTGGGATGAGAAGTATAAATCTGAAAGTCACCACATAACCACAAAAAAACCTCACACCACAATGCTAAGGTTGCAGACACACAATTTCATCCTTATTTTTCTGAATTCAGACGAATGCTCTGCAACAGCTACCTTTCCAGAACTGTTCTGGGTGTCTGTGGATACCTGCAAAGGTGGAAAAAGAGCAAGGAAAATGGACATTCCATTGAGCTCAAATTTCCCTAGATGCAAATCCAAAGGTCAAGATACCAACTTCTGAACAGCGGAACACACAATAAGAAGAGCAAACTACATTAATTGCCAAGTTTTAAATTAACCACAAAGAAATAAAGTTAAGGCAGTAAACACAGCCTAGTGAGGCGTCTAGTTTAAACAAGAACTCTAGAAAACCTTTGTTGAGATTACTATAATCTTGCTCTGTAGCTCTATATATATTAAAAAAAGTATCAGTGCACAACTAAATTACCTAATTTATACCAACTGTGATACTACTTCTTCCTTTCACAGATGCATGCAGTCCAGAATTTTGTAGTCACAGGTTTGACCTTAGCTCATTTATTCAGAGTTTATATTTCACATTATCACCTTGAAGTGACTGAAAAAACCTTTTTTTTTTAATGGCTATTATTATTTTTCACGGAAATTGCATTATTCACTTTTTTCTGTTAGGTTTACTTACATATCTTAAACCAAAATATATTTTGCACTCAAGATTAACAAATTAAGATTAAAAATCCATTTTAAAAATCAATAAAAAGAAAATCCATGGTCTGTAAAATGGGGAGGTTTAGTTGACTGTTTCCAGCTAAGTGCTCCCATCAAGATTTTAGAACCAGTAGACCTTAGCATTTCATGCATATGATGTATTCAGAGGTACAAGAAGCCTTTTCTAAACTGAAAATTAGCTTTTGATCTCTGAATTTGATTAGATGAAGTCACCAAAATGAAGAAAGCATCCTTTCTGCCTCTGTAGAAGAACTGTCCTCTCAAAACTTTTAAAACTTGAATACTGTTCAACTAGGGCCATAGCCAACAGCTTTAATTGGTCCAACATTCTTACATTCTTTACCACTTGGGCAACAAAGGTGTTGCTTAATGTTTTTTTTCAAATAATCTACATATGCTTTGTAGTAAATTCTAGCAGATTTAAATAGAATTCGTAGGAAGAAAAAGAGCTAAAAATCTTGGATATAATTCTAAATAACAATTTTCCACTTCATTAACTCACTGCTAGAGGAACAAAGCCCACCAGCTCCAGAGATGGCCAAGACCACTCAGTCAGAAAAAACACAATGCCTACATTGGTTGCTTTCCTCTTGCAACAAATATTTCAGATAAGTACAAAAATGTGTTCTCTTGTCAACACAATGATTAAAATATTGATTGCCCTCCAGAAGTCAATTTAGCAGACATTACTGGTCTGCTAATATAGCCAAATAATAAAGCCAAAATGCCGGGGTCCCACTCTGCCCACTTAAAGGTACAAGCTTAACACTACAATTTTTTATTTAATGTGCAAATTACTCACATATAAATTGACTTAAACACATAACCCACATATGCATCAGCTCATAGCAGTCAACATTTTACTTCCTAACCTGAAAACATAAATCATGTTATTGTATCTCGAATCTTCAAAGAGCCACTTGAAGCAATGGACATTGTGTCTTTACAGCGTGGAAGCAAAGCTCTGCCACAGACAATGGTAATAATGTTAGTAGTTTCCTGCTTAAGACATTCATCAGTATCCAAGTTTTTTAACAAGGAAGTAGAAGTGAAGCTCAGTTGCAATTAAAAGATATTAAGGCAAATACCCCGAACAACCGAATCTCTGGGCACTCCTGCACAAAGGCAAATTCCTTGGATCAAGAGCAAGATTATCTACACCTACTTTGCTGCCAGGGAGAAAAGTGCTAGGACATAGGCCACCCAAAAAGACAGCACAATGAAAACATTCCTGTCATGGCAGACCTTCCAGAACTATGAAAAGAAACATTTTAATCACCTTCGCCAATCAGCAGATTCATCTTCCACCGTGGGATCTGTCTGTACCATCTCCTGTTTCAGTTCTCCGATTTCTGAGGCAATTGTGTCAATGAGCTAGAAAGGGACAAAAATAGTATGACATCAAGTGAGTGGAAGAGGCGTGGAAAAGAAGCAGGGGCAAGTTTAGTCACCAGAGATCACAAACTTTTATTTTTTTGTTAAAGCGCATCCTATTTGGACTTCCCCTTACAAAGGAACAAGTAAGGGTTGGGGCCACATATAATGGTTCTCAGGGGAAGAATAACTCCTGCTTTGTGCCAGGTTGTTCCAGGTTGGCTGCCTTTTTATTTAAATTGATTAAATTTGCAGCCTCGACGTATTATACAACATATTATAAGAACACAATTATTCAACTCTTTGTAGCATTTACTTTCTCAAAATAAAAAAAATATATTAGAAGAGTTCCACCTGCAAGAGTTGTGTTTCAGAGGGGACACTAAGCCACCATTACAATACCGTGGAGGATGAAAAGCAACAAATCAAGAAGGTAATGGGTGGCTGCTTTTCACATTAGGTTTTGGACTCCACTTGAACACAACAATTCAATTAAAAAAGAATTGCCTTGCCACCCTTTAGCTCAGGTGGAACACCCTGCTAATTCTGGGCAGGAGGGCAAAAACTCATTTTAAGGTGGGCAAGATTAGCATTAATGTTGTATCCCGAGAAATGCAGAATTTGCTAGCCAGGGTTCTGGGAAACATTTTGTTAGGCAGAAACCAACCATGAAGTTCGCAAAGCATGCTCTGTCTTGAACACAACCTTTGTAGCCAACGCATCAAGTTTGCTTGACAAGCCACACCATGACAGCCTATAAACCGTAGCAGGGATCCCTCTCTCCTGCCGGGACAGAACCTAATGAAAGGTTTGCAGTGATGCAGTGATCTCTACCACCACCCCTGCACATCACAGCAAACAAAAACCCTGGCACAGGAATCAAAAGCAGCTTTGCAGTCCGAGTCAGAACAGTCTTCACAGTTGCCCACAAGGTATGAGCCCGAGTCTCATTCAGGGCAGGCAACTCAGTTCAGCAGCATTTCCAAAGAACTGCAGGCATCATCTTCCTAAATTGCTATATTAGAAGTTTCCTCCACTACAGGAATTCACATTCTCCTTTACTGTGCAGCATTATTCCAACCAATTCAAAAGAAGTTTTAGTCTCTGCTTACAACTGGCCAACTCAAATAAATATACCTTATGTAAGAATGAATTACCATTAGTCACAGCATAAGGGCTTCTTTTTGTCCAGGTCATAGCTCCCAGTGTTGGAAATGATACAAAGTTTAAATTTTTTTTAATATAACTTTAGTCAGGGATTTTGTTCACCTTTGCCCAGGAAGAAAGGAATTGAAACTTGTTTTTGAAGGACTGTTTCACCACTTGAGGCCTGATGAGCTTAACATCTCAGCAGACTGGGAGTACCACAGAAGATACACAAAAGATAACAACCATTAACAAACCAACTGCAAACATCATCCCTGGCATGGTCGGAGAGACCTGGTCTGGGAAAAGATAAGAGAATGAAGAATGAGAACCTAATTTACATGGAAGGCATAGAGATCAATGACCAATAGGAAACCAAATACTAAGAACTGTGTAACTTGGGACCAATGAACATTGAACCAATGAATTTCTCTGAGTTTTGACTGTGTAAGGATGGGAAAGATCTAGTAAAGAATTATGTGTGATGGAATGATTTTCTCTGCACAACCCAGGCAATGTGTGGATAAAATGATTTCTGTTGCACATCCAGGCCAGAACAACATCCTGGCCAGAATAAAGAAATGCCCAATTCTCTAACACTAAAAATTATTGTTGGAGAGTTTTTGCTTTTCCTGTAGTTTCAGTGACACCAGCCATATGTACCACCAGCATTGCAAAGATCTTCCACCTGCTGACTCTCAAACACTCCTGAGTCACTGCAATGAGAAGAGGCAGCCGGAGGAACCCACACCATCCTCAGGGAGCAGCTGGAAGAACTCAGGCCATCCTGACAGAGCCTCTCTGCACCCCCTGGAACAGCTGAGTGCTGCTGAGCACAGGTCAGTTCACCCCTCCTTTTGGATAAGGGATGAATCCAGCCCCCATATTAGCTTTACATGGTGAAAAGTCTAACAACATACTGCTGTCCAGTGGGCCTCACTAGAAAGCCACTACATCCCCAATGCATGGTGTCTGACCATGGCTACAGGCAGCAGCGTCCCCTAAGAGTGGGGAATTAAGGTTAGCAGAGCAGTCTTTTCACGGAATTAGCAGTATAACTCTACCTCCATGTGGTGGTTTTGATTGGCCCAAAACATCAGCCAGGTATCTTTAACATCTAAGAGAAATTTAAACCCCTCAGAAGCTGTTGTGGTAGGCCTGAGGAAGTGTCTGAGGGGTGGGGAGTGGCACAGAGATGGCCCCTGTGTGTCCTGAGTG
>VZRM01003654.1:0-27657 GCA_013397955.1 Grantiella picta | reverse complement strand
GTTCGTAAGAGGGAGGGGGTGAGTGAACAAAACGGTGTAAGAAAAGTTTATTTTTACCTCTCATTTATCCTCCAACTCTGTTAGGTAATTAAATCACTTTGCAACTTGAAGTTTTGGAGCCTGTCTGCCCTTTTTCTGTTCTGTGTGTCCTGCCATCAGTGTCCTATCTCATTTAACTCATGAATTTAGTGTATGTTTAACAGGTTTTTTTTTCTTTCCCCTCTCCTGCACATCTGCAGCAGGACAGAGCCGGGGTGCCTGACATTTAATCAGGGTCAAACCCTGACACTCCACTGCTACATGCACTGGCCAGCCTGTCCAGTCTCCTTCTGCAGGGCCAGGGGGCAGCATTGAAAGCTGAGAAATTACTCCCAGCTCCTTCCATTTTGTGGAACATGGTAAAACCTAAGCCCAGTCACACAAAAACCTTAGAGACAGTCAATCAGAATAATAGAGCTGGAACGGGACATCCAGTAGTCTTCAAGGGACTATTCTGAAGCCATTAGAAAGGGATTCGGTCAGCTCTGTATAACAACAGATGTATCTCTTTCAGCAGCTTTCCTTCAAACACCAGCTGCTCAAGATTCAAGCAGAGCAAGACAGACTGCTTGGCAATTTCCTGGACATGCACAGAGAGAAGTTGACCAGGAACAAGGAGAGGGCAAGGCAATGCCGCAGCCAGCTCTGGGTGTGTATTTTCCCTGCTGGGGAGCAAGGTGCCCCCGAATGGTGGTCAGCAGAGCCAATTGCAGGCCATCAGAACAGGTGAATTTATGCATTACCAGCAAAGCACCCCTGCCAAGCTGCTTCAACTGGCAGCTGTGTCCAAACTGAGTTGCTCCTCCCCATGAATGAGTTCTGCACAAGGAGCTCCTCTTCATGGGGCACCATTACCTTAAGTCTTTGCATATATAAGACCAACTGTGGCCATAAAGAGCCATCACAGTGGCGCTTGTGCCCCGTTCTCCGACACATGTACAGAGACTAATTGTCAAAGGCCAACAGTCTGCACAAAAAAGGAGCTTTTCAGCATCTCTCCCTGCAAAGCATACAATGTATGAGCTCTCCACAGAAGCATCCATGTGCTCTCAGCCACCTCTTCCACACCTGCCTTGCTGTGTTACTATCTGGCGGTCAACTGACTTAACTGAGTTAGTGGGCTTTGACCAGAGCTGCGACAAAACCCACCCCTCTCCCACAAAACAAAACCTCTGGAAGCTGTAGCTGAAAATTCTAATCCAAATTGTACTAACAGCGAAGTAATCTTAATGCTTTTGAATTTGCATGCCTGCCTCCAAGAGAACTCTTCAGAAATTATCATTCCTGAGAGGAATTCTTCCATGTTTAGCAACTTTGCTTCTTTTTCCTGAGAGAGCTCAAACAAAATGGCATGTTTCAAGCAGCCTTACGTTCTACTCTATACAGGCTAAATTTCTAGGGTATACTACATATCCTCCATGACAAATCAGTCTTTCCTTAGTCTCTGAAAAGTCAATACATGCTGGACAAGGAAACCAGGTCAAAGTGTGACATCAAACCCTAAACTGTCCTGTGAAGTTCCCCAGGATGAAACACACACCACAACCCAACCAGGACTTATCACCCACCACCATGTACTCCACCTGAGCTAAAATGTTGGTCTCTAGGAAGAAAGCCCTTATTTTTTTCTAAAAAAATATTTTCTGCAATTTTCTACTAATTTTCCTGAAATTCTCTTTATTCACAAAAAGAAGTTTCTCTTCTCTTGATTTAAAAAACGAAAGTCTTACAGAGTTGCATCATTTGCATGTCCTTGCAACTACCTGACACATACTGTTACAACAGCATTTTTGTATCAAATAACATAAGGTGTACTCATGGTTTTATGACAGCCTTTCCCAATACGTAGGATCAATTAAACTTCTGGCGATCATACAGTGCATGTGATGCACGCATGATTAGCATTACACAGGATGAGCTGTTAACAACACATTTCTACAGAATGCAGGAAGGATCCTTCCTGCGTGTGTACTATTATTAGCTCCAGCCCTGAGGAAACAAGCAGCAGAAAGAAGGTTCTGCCCTTTTAGTGCAAGGCTAAGAATATCGGAATTCTTTGAAGAGATTTCTCTATTTGCAACAGGTGTGGTACGTCTTTGGCTGGAAATAATGGGAAACCTCACCCCTTTGTTTCAACAGACTTGAAATCAAGTCGGTAAGAGGCATTGTCAAAAGGAAAACATAACCGAAGTGGACGGATACATTTGTCAGAGGCCACTGTTAGTGTAAAACAGCATATATGAATCCAAAGATTTAAAAAGTAATCAGAAGATATCTGTAGGGGAACTATTTATGTCTGTGAGATAGATGTTACCCTGCTATGCTATAGAAAGACAAGGTTTACCTGAAAAATGCATTTGGAAGTATGACATCTCAGGTGGTTAATTATTTAGTACCTTTTTAAAAAGCAAAATTTAAATGAGATCTTATGTAACATGATAAAATAGCTATTTTTGTGTCTAATGATTTTCCTTTGGAATTTATTTCTGATCAAGCACTGTTCTGTAAGTTAAAAAGATACTAGAGTATAACCACTGTAAACTCAAATAATAATTATGACTCAGGCAGCATGAATTCACATAGCAGCCCAGTACAGTATTGCCTAATCAAATTTATCCCAAACATTAGATTGCCAAATAGCCACGCACTAACTGTTTACATTCCTAACGTCCATGAACGAAATAATGAAATGCAAACATCTTAAACCACAACATTTCCTTTCATAACATACCACACTCTCCTTATTGTCAATTGATTCTGAGCTCAACAAGACTGAGCTCAGCTTTTGGGAGCTGGAAAGGGTGACAATGAAACTCCTACATACACACCACAAACACAGCACCTCAGCACCCCAGCACATCTATTTTGCTTTGCATCTTTCAGGACATTGTACAAACAGCAAAAATCAGATCCAGTGTGTTCACCAGAAGCAACCCACTCCCAAGGGGCTTCAGTCACGTTTGTCAAGCTGCTCTGTTGACACACACATCACTGCTGTGCATCAGGGAAAACACATGCCCAGGACCAGATATATGGCAGTGCCTCTCCCAGAAGCCCAGCATAACTACAGCTCTCTTACCCACTTGACTTGAAGAGTTTCTTTCCTGTTCCCAAGAGGAAGACATGTGGCTATGATTTGATCTCCTTTCCAGGACATTTTTAGAAAAAACTGTATGACAACCGAATTCCTGCTTTCTGGGTTCAAATGTAAATAAGCTTGCACAGAGAATGAATGAAACTGCCATCATTATGAGAATGCACTGAAAGAGTCAGCCAAGATGACCACTGCAGAATGTTTCAAAGCCCTGAGATTTACAAGAGCTCGAGAGGAAAAGGTAAGATGGGTGCTTCTAAATCTGGCAAGGGGGCAATGGGCTGTAGACAGCGAGATCACTGTGAGACTGGACAAATGAGCCTCAGCACTTACCACTCCCCCTTCCTGCCGGCATCTCATTTTTCATTCTTTCTGGAGACCTGCATCCTCTTTGGCATCATATCTTTTCCTTCCTGTTTCGATAAGCAGAACGTAGCAATCCTCACAGAGGGCCCTGTGTGGTGAGGTGGCCAAGTGCCAGAGACAAGCTGAACTGGGAACGCTGCTTCTGGACTTGTGCAAGCCTCTGAATACAATCCAATATTTTGATACACGGCTGCAAATTCTGGTTATTTTGCACAGTGAGCTATGGATTTTCAGGGCCACTGACATTGTTTGGCATCTTATTTATCAGAAACAAAGTTTTACCCAATGCTTGGTCTTGGAACAGAAAAGCTTTACTAGTGTAAAACCTCTGATGCCAGTTCAGTAAACACTGGAACATTTTGATGAGAAGGAGGACGATTCAGTAAAGAGGACATTTGTCAGAGATATATATTCAGCTCCTTGCCTTACCACAGACTCTCTCTGTAACCACTGGCAAGCTATTGAGTCCCAGAATTATCCAAGACTAACCCCATCTTTGCTTCATTTTTACTACTTGCTGTCTCTGAGCATCCACCAATCGCAAGGTATAATGAGTCCACAGAATTTAGCCTCTAAAACTACAGACTTCTGATCTGTATAAAACGGGGACAATACTGTTTTTCTTGTGTACTAACAGAAAGAAGAATTGCTGTGAGAAAACTAAGAGATGGTTAGAAGCTGCAGCAATGAGAACTACTTAAGAACCAGAAAAAAAAAAGATAAAGTTGGAATTCCCCACTGGTATTTGTCAGCAATTTTTCTGGCAAATGTCCCTGAGAATGGTAAGATACTTCCTTAAGAGGATTTAAGTGCCCTGAGAATCTGCATACCACCATGGTAAAGGTTTCTTAGGCAACTGCAAAGTAACAAGGACAACACGAGAGCCATATGCAAGTACATTGCACAGTCTGTGCATGTGGGAGAGCATTCTGAAGAATAGACTAGTAGGGATAAAAGGCCATATCTTGAGTACCAGCTCTCCTAAACACAGACAGACAAGACAAAATAATGTAAACTCTACAAATCGGATGTGCCAAGTATTCTTCTTGCTCACCAGCTCAGCTATAACAAATAAATATAACTGTTGTCATGATTCTACTCACATGGGGGAGGGAGAAAAAGAAGCTAATTTCACTGTACATACACAAGCCACCCAGGTGCACTGCACACAGGCTGGGTACACTGACTGCCTGCAGCTTCCAATCCAACACCACGTGCTCAGAACCGTGATCCAACAGTGCAACTTCCCGGGCATGGTGAGAGGTCTGGAAAAGTAGCTTGGAGGCATCCTTTTCCCTGTCAGCCTGTCTATAAGAAAATTCAGCACCTTAGTTTCCTAACTGACAGTGTTTCTTGAAATTGCCTGGGCAGACTGCAGACTGCATTTCTAATTGTTTAGAGTAACTGCAACCCCATCATCATGAACAAAACAGCTGTTCCAGCACTTATTTTCTACACAAGAATTACACAATGAGATCCCAAAGGACTGCACAAAATGACATGGGCGCTTGCTTAGAGTCCCACCTGACATCAGGAGCCCTTCAGCATACACATAAGAGGAACTTCTTGGAACTGAGACACTTCTTTACCATGATTTGAGAAATAGGGCTATTCTCCCTACTTGGCTGTGGAGTGCTGTCAACAAGGCTGGAGTTTGTGCTCCTGAATTATGAGAGGTAGCTGAAGTTGCAGAACTGAGAGGTGGTTTCTGTCACTGGATGACCCTGTTAATTTCTGACCACGTGAAGTGCTGGGCAGGACAAAGAGAAAACACGATGTCACTGCAGCACTGATCGTTCATTTTCTAAAGATTGCCCTAAGGGTATCTTCTGCCCCAGAGGAAAAGAAGTAATGGAAACAGCATCATTGGAGATGGCAGCATTAGTTAGCATCTTTCACTGGAAGAAGCCACAGCTAGTGATGAATGTTCTAAGAGATGTGATCATGGTAAGTTAATTCAGTGCTCAGAGGCACCTGTAAATTTTGATTGCTCCTTGAAGCAAAGCCCTGCCCAGCAAGGCAGCCCCTGCGACCCTGGCACACTGCTAATAGCATTCAGTCATCTTTTGAAAACTGCACTGATAACTCCTCCTTCACCTTGGCTTTTTGGGATGCCAGTTGTTCTCAAAATAGGCAAGGAAGTGAAACCAATTTTCAATCTAATAATGGAAATCATAAAACTCTACCACAACTTTAAGTGACACAAATCCAGTTTATGAAGGCTCCAAAAATTTTATGCCTGTGCGTAATAAAGCTCATGTTCTCAGCATTAGTGGCAAAGAAAGCCATGACCTATTTTACACCAAATATTCTATTCCACATACAGAAAAAACAATATACACATGAAATAACTGGGGGATAATCTAGCCACAAATACTGCCTGTAAAAATAAATGCTCAAAAAGTACTTCCCATTTTACAGAAAAGGTTTACTATGTATCACAGAGAGTACTGCACATTCTGCAGTGCTCATTTCACATAAACCCACATACTTTATGTTCTGCATAAATATCCCATTTACCTTAAAGAAACTTCCTCTTTTGTCCAGACAACGGGTTTTCATTGTCAAAGACGACATCTTTCCTGAGAAGACTCCACCGTATGCCTTGATCTCCTAAAAGCAGACACATATTTGTAACGGTTAGTCCAGTCTGTAGGAAATTCCTCCGCAATTCTAAGCCACAGAAACAGTCACAACAAGCCTTCTGCCAAAACCCTTTCCATCAACAACATCATGCCATTTATTTCCTACCAAAGCCCTTACATATCCCTTCAGTCCAATATTTTCCCATAAACTGCTTCAAAAATACAGCGCTACTCAGAGTTCTGTACTTCTCCCTTCTCTTCACAGCTGATCCTCTAGCTGTGAGTAGATTTTAATGTGCTCATTAAAAAAGAATGCTTAAACATAATGATTGCTTTCTTTGTTTACTTAACCTCAGCCTGCAGTACAAACAGAACAAAATGTTAGATGTCATTACAATCCACTCTCAAATATTACAGTATTAGTAGGACTTACCAGGAGGGAAAAACAAGGTTTAAAATCACCCACAAGACAGAAAACACTCTACCATTAAAGTAAAAACCAACAAACAACAACAAAAAGCCCAAACGCCCCCCCAGAAAAATGCTGCTTCAAGTTTCCAAAATGCAATTGAGTCATATGCAAGTCAGGAACTGAAGATAAAGTTAGGGAGAAGCTGCATTTTCCACTATCAGGACAAATCAATAATGCATCACACAAGGAACACATGGGGGTGATCTCCATCTGAAAGTAGAGTAGTAGACTTCCCCTAAAGTCACAAACAATACACACCACTAATTTGTGAATCAGCTTCCGAACTAAGCAGGAATAAGTTCCATGGCTAAAAAGTCCTTCTAGGATTTTTAAAGGTGAGCCTGTAATTGAATTAAAGAAGCCTAACTCTTCTCCTGACCCACACATTTACCAACCGCATAGCAGGGAGCTATGGTGGAAGTTTCAGTTACCAAAATGGCAAATAATGCAAGTGCAAAACACTACAGAGTAGAGATAGAGACACAGCTTCTGATTTGATACAAGCAGAAATTAAAATTAAAATGGCTGTCAGCAGCAGTGAAAACCAAGTTTAGGGGTGTAGAGGGAGATGGGGCAGAAAAAAGCAGCTGGGACAGAGAACACTGACAGGTAAAAAACCAAATTTGACACATACCCCACACCAAGCACACACATGCTTCTGCTTCCCTCTAATGTCTTGTGAGAAAGAATTGACACAGGTAAGTAAGACCAAGGCAGAAGGAGGAGCTGAAATTTTAAAAAAAGGTTAAATGAAAAAACCCTGGCAAGCAAAAGTACATGAGAAAGGTGAGAGGTATAAGCAGGAGAAGAGAAACATTTTCTTTTGGTTTTACTATGTAGCAAGAAGCTTTAAATAGTTTGCCCAGTTTCCAGAGGTCCTACCACTAGAGTACGAGAAAAGGTTACATTTTTCCACTTAGATTCTGGTTAAAAAGCAGCCATGCCAGGAAGCTCAGGAACCCGCCTGTTTTCCAGGCAGGGTTTGCAGACTTTAAAGGCTGAAAAAAAAATCTTGAATTCTGCATTGTTGTGAAAACCAAACACTAAGCAAGAGAAGGCAAAAATCAGTGCTGGAAAAAAAATTAAAAATAAAAAAATCCAACTTGCTTTCTAAATCAGCATATTTAAAGGATACATGCCTGGTGAAGCTCTAAAGAATTGTGAACTGTGTTTCTTTACCTAGAAGTGTGTCTAAATAACTTGAATGCACCAGGCCCCTAAGAGACGACGTTCGGTGAAGAGGGTCGTTTTGCAGGTACTCTTAATAGAGTTAAGCTCTATCTCCTCATTTGCCATATGCATAGTTGCTCCACTCTGGGAAGCATAACAATTTGTTTTAAAAAAAGTCTTCTTTAGATGAATTCTGGAAAGAGAATTTGCACATGAGAGTCTGAAGGTGGAGGGAGACCCAAGAAACCCAAAAAGGAACTAGAATAAAACTTTAAATTTCCAAGTTGATCCTATTCCATTAATGACAACACCAAATTAAATGACACAGGAAAAAACCCAGATTTAAAAGGAGTTACATTAGAGGGTTATGAGCAAGATCCTACATTTGCACATGCATTTCTAGTCTCAGTTGTTAATCACTTCACTTGCAAACAACAACCCCTCACAGGAAATCTCAAGGGTTTTGATTTTTTTCTCTATTTAACCACAAGGATGTCTGCACGCAATCCTATTACCAAAATAAGACCATGCTGGGATTTTTACATTCCCCACTCAAACACACAGAGGAAGGCAAACACACAAATACACGGTTTGCCCTTCAAAGAGTAGTATGACTCCAGTCAGAAGAAAGCCTCAAACAAAACCACTGTTTATTTCACTCGTAAGAGGTTCTGGAGCGCTAAACTTTTTCATAACTTCTATTACTGTTACTATTTACGCAACATTACTGCTATCTGTAGGACCTTGACTCTGAGCCTCAGCTGAGCTCAAACCCCTGCTCTTCTCAGCTCTACACCGCCAGTGAATCAATCCCCACCACCCTGTACGGTTACAGTGTCATTTCAAACTGATTTAGGGTAACCTAAGTAATGTTTCATGTTTGAGTGCGTTTTAGTATTTCTGACTAAAATTAGCATAGTGGGAAACACTGCTGGGGTTTTTCTGTATTTGTTGGGAGGGGTTCTTTTAGGGCAGAATGTTATTTTTCATTATCCAATACACAAGAAGACATTAGGGCTCACTGGTAAAATGGATGGCCAGGCTGGGTGCAACACACCAAAACCTGGGGGTGGGCTCCTACCTCGGAGCTGAAAGGTACCTCCACATCATGCAGAAACGACTGCAGAAAAGTAAAGCTACTGTCAGGAGCTTTCATTTCTCTACACAGCTGTGCACATCTGATGCTTATTCAGATCCAAAACTGGCTGGAAAACCACTGCTCTGAAGTAGTCTGTTGAGTTTGGACAGTATGAGGCAATCAGAAACAAAAAATCTCCCTCCTTTCATTGGAATGCTGGGTAGACAAAGTCAGCAAAACATCTCATCTCCTGTACCTACTGGAGAGGAGCTTTTTCTCCTCCCTCTGTGTTTCAGGCACTGAGGCAAAGAGCCTAGAAACATTCACCCGGTGCCCAGTCAGAAACCCAACTGGAAATGTCACCTGGCTGCAGGGGCCAGCTCACTGTGTAGTTCATGTGGCCTTTTGCCCAGCCATCTGGAAGGGAGCCTTCTCTGTGTCCCAGTGATTTCCCCCAGGTCTCCATGGGCAGCAGGTGCCAGACAGTTCTTACCCACAGCTCCTTGCAACCAGGACAGAGCTCCTGTGTGTGACCAACAGGACAGGGCAGGGAGAAGGCATGATCTGTCTGCTTAGCAAATTTCCCTGAAATCCAGTGCTACTGCATGCATGCTCATGCCCATGCAAGCTATATGCTTCAAAAAAAACAGGTGCTTTTAATCTTCTTACTTCCATTCCCTTCTCCTCCTGGTTTTCATTCACACAGGAATGCCAGAGCACCCTTCACATGCCTGTATGCAACTGAGACTTCTGACTCCTCACCAAAACAGCTCCTGCTTTCTCTCTCTACTGCAATTTTATCTGGATTTTTTTGTATGATCTTATACTTAATTTTATATATATAAAATAATAATAATATACTTAATTAGAGCAAATTACCACCTCACTGGACTTCTTAGGATCTCACCCTTTAATCCTCTTATTCCAATCTTGATTTTACAAAGCAAAACATCCCAGTTTCTTCAGTCAGAAGTCCTAGCAAAGATGAGACTGTATGCCTCTCCTGAGCTCAGCCACAGCAATCTGAGGAACATGAAGTCCCTGCCCACAATCCTCCTTACCGTACCTCTGCTCAGTGCAACCGTACCAGCTTCCTGTTCCTTAGCTCCTAACTAGGATTTTTGATCTTTTGGCCAACCTAACAAGACCTGACCGAGGAAAGGAGTCTAACACTGACAAAAAGAAAGCAGGAAGACACTTCACGTATGCCACCACTGAAGGAGGAGATCTGCAGCCTTCCTTTTGCTGGTTGACCCACAGAATTATCACCTTTTTTTCCCTGTATTTTAAACGTAAGTTACCCCACTGAAGAAACTCAGTCTGCCCTCTTTCATTCTCCACCTGTAAAGGCAATGCAATCACTCAGCACAGACTCTCACAGAGACTATCTCAGGCAAATTAAAAAAGGGTTTTACTGTCTTGCAGCCAAGAAGTAACAGAAGAAAATACCAGTCCCGACCTTAAACATAAGCTGGCACAGGTCAGCTGATACCAGAAGACTAATGCTGATTGCTACCTGTCAGTGTGCTCCCCTGGCCAGCAGTGGGGTACAGGTGGAATACAGAAAAGCATGGAAGCTAGGCAGAAGCTACTACAGATGTACTTGTAAAACCTATGGTGAATTAACATCACATTACAATTAATTTTTATAGCAATTTATAAATACATAGTATTAAAACAACTAAAATATATTTGATGAACCCATTTTCTGGTGGGTTTAAGTGGAAACTAGAAACAGGAAGGATAAATACATTTTACTTAATTTAAAAAAGTAAAAAAACCCACCCTGCTCAAATGCAATTCTACACTTGACAATACACCAAGAGATATACACAGAACTTCAGATTTTCAGCAAATGTAATCATCCTCATGCATTTCATTTTCCTGTTCTAGCACATTTACACAGTCCCACGGAGCAGGCTGTGTTCATCTCTAACCTACAAAGTTCTGGTTTGTCCAATTACTCTGACCTTATCTGAATCTTGGCAAAATTAGACTTTTCCTTTTGAAAGTATTTCCTCTGAGAAGCTGACTGCAAGCCTCCTTCCAGGAACATAGATACAACTGAGCACAGTATCACTTTGAAAATCTATCAAATAAGACCTTCAGTCTGCAAACTATCACTGGTGCCAGGATCTGGCAGATCTCTCAACTCAAATGTTGCATTGTGTTAACACAGCTGTATCCACAAGCAAAATGCGAGGGGATTATGTAAAAAGAAATTCTAACTTCCATCATTCTTCTGGCTGCAGAAAGGGTTTACAGTAAAATTTCTTCTTTTTTTTTTTTTTAATTTCAGTAATGCGAGGGCAGATTACTTGTAGAAAACAAGTAAGACATACAGCAAAAAAGGCGAGTCACTCTTTACACACTGGTGTATTTTTGTATTTTGCCATTTTAATTAAAGAGTTTAAAAACCCTTGGAAAGAACAAAAATTCCCTGACCCTTCCTTCAAGCACTCTTTATGCATTTATTTTTGCTACCTGAATATAACGTGTTTGTGTGAGCTACTCCCCTAAAGAAAGGCACCAGTATGATGCCAGTGAGTACTCAGTCCATATCTCTGCCCCTGAGCTAAACAGATTTTACAAAGATAGGCATTTCCTACACATGTAGGCAGAAGGGCCATGAACGGCTGTTTGCAATCCTTTCCAGGAAACAATATTGTCTTCATAAACTGCAAAGGAAACATAAATATGCAACACTCCCGAACTTTTCAAAGGCAATGAGGGGGGTCCCAGGTAAATTATCAATGCAGCTCATCCTGCTTAACATAACAACGCTGTTCAATCACAGACAGCTCTCCAAGGCCGACTCCACATCAATAACCATTAAGCCACGAAGTATCAGCCACTGCTCAAGAAACTGCCCACCCGGACAGACTCATCTTCAGGGGCTGCGACCCAGTCTATGCACCAGTCACGGCATCATTACCGGGGACAGCCTAAAGAGGGAACATCACTGCCAAACTCACCCACTGATCTTTCTACATCTCGTTTCAGCCAGTCATCACTCCTCCCTCAACCAATCTTTTGACTGCAGACTTATTTCTCCCCCCTAATTCCAGACTCTACTAACTTGGTGGCCTTTTAAGAGACTAAAGGATAAAGAGAAATTATTACTTCGAACTTGTTTCAGCACAGTACTCTCAGGAGAGGTTTTAAGTCCCATTAGATTTTGGGCAGATCTGCTGTCTCACTCACAGCTGTCTACCCATTTATTTTATCTACGAAGCCATAAATTCAGAGATGAAGACATCTGAAAATCCCATCTGAAAAGGGCACAAGAATCAGCCTGACTGCTCCTACCAACACGATCAGACATGGCATCACTCTTTCCAGCAGGAGCAAATAGTTATGCAAACACTGAATGCCTCAGAAAACCCAATCCCAAAGCTTCGCTCAGCAGGGCCCACTACCAGAGAGAGAGCTGTGTTTGCTGCTAGCGTTGTCTCTCTGTACCCCTTCCCAAGTTTCTTCTCTCTCTCTTCCACTAAACAACCCCTCCCTGCTTGCTCCCATGGCATACTTTCCACATTACTGAAAAGGAATAAAACCCCAAGTCATTTCCTCTGGCACAGCACTCAGTCATGGAGGATACTACCAAATCTCTAATAAGAGAATGATTGTTTCTTGATACATTCATGTCTTGTTTTGCCTCTGGAAATGTTAGAAAAATACGTTTAGGAGGAGATTGGCTTTGATTTGGATAACCTTTCAGAAGGTTTCTATTCTTCCCAAATTCCCTTGCCTAGATACCTCACAAAACCTAGCATTTCTTGCAGTATCTCTGTAATTTCCACTTACTATTCCTGCCAAAACCACTGAATAATAAAAATAAAAACATTCACAAGTGTTTTCAAACCTCTTTAAAAAGGTTTAACATTGAGCTGAACTTCCTGGAAGAAGCAAGAAAAAGTAATTGCTTGAATTACAATATTAGCTTCAAGGTCTGGACAAACCCCAGAACTTAGAGCAAAATTTTAACGCAGAGGGAGATGGGGTTCAGCACCTGCATCTAGATGGAGATGCACAAGACAACCACCTGCTGGGCTTGACGATGGGTTATTTTGGGCACCTGGGAAAAGCATCTCTCCCCTGTACCATGAATGCCACAGCAGGATGAGGGGTTCAGTGCTCAATTCCTAGCTCTTACCTCATGGCCCAACAGAGGCATCAAAACAAAGCTCTGACCACACCACAAGTAAACATAAGCCATGGATTACAGGATAGAAAAGTGATCTTAAAAGAGCTGCAAAAGCTGTGAATTTTTTTAACCCCTAAGTATCTTTTAGGCTCTTCACTATTTAAAAAAAAATCAGTTAAATAGTTTGTACACCACTAAACAATGACAAAACAAAGCTTCTTTCAATTCAAATGCAATAGCACTTTCTAATTGTGTTTGTTACATCACCAATATGCTTAAAAGGTATCTCCCTGTAAGAAAATAACTCATTTATAATAGCAAGCAATGGTTTCATTATTCCCTATGAAACGTTTTGCAAAGTAAATTGCTGATCAGGAGGCAGCCAATACCAAAGAAACAACATCCTGCATTTCACAGAATCAACTGAAACATCTCCATTGATGGCCATAATTACTGGAATAAGTTCAGCACAGAGCACTAAATGGTGTGCAAGAAGAATCTGTAAGATCAGGAGCCCCTCTGCTATTCCACGCTCCATTTAAAAGCTTGTACTGATCACCTTGAGACCATTGAGTACAAACACCCAAAGGGCCATTTGCTGTGAAACCTCAGCTTCAGCACAGGATGAGGCATCACAGCAATGACTAACCAGAGAACAAACACTCTTTATTCTGGTGTTGACCTTATGCTCATCTGCCATGTGCCACATTTGAAAGATAATATATAAATTGTGCCACTGATCTAATGGCTTAGCTATTAACTAAGGAACCAGATCAACAGAAATGCACCACACTTGGCACCTTGTTTTTCACTGGGATAGCTCCCAGTGACAGCAGCTGCTCATTCCCAGTACACGGGCTGCTCTTCCTCAGAGCAGAGAAAGTTAAGGCTGTTAAATACAGAGTACTTTATTTCAGCCAAGTCCATAGTAAAAGCTAATATTTAAATTCCTTAATCAAAGCTGTTAAAACGTAATGACCTGTGACACTTCTCCATTCAACCTTTACCATTAGTTAGGAACTATTTCACCCTTTCTTCTTGATTCACACTTTTAGCATATTAAATGAAATAGTAGTTTTGTGAACCACAAAAACTCAGGCTTATACCAAACGCTACAATCACAGTATCAAGGAGACAAATCGAAACACTGTGGCATCAGCTTTTTTAAAGAGAAAGATGTTTTGGGATTTTGGGAAGCATATGTGCTCTCTTTGGCCCGTGTAGGGTCCCATTAAGACAAAAAGTACCAGTACTTAATGCACACTCATGATTTAAAAAATGGGCCTCAGATTTGGTAAGAACTTTGATGTGTAATTAGTTTTCGTTTCCCATGAAAATTGGGAAGAGTACTGCCCTGCATCAGAGGGTTCTCCCAAGGAGTAAACCACTCAGCAGTGGCAATTTCAGACGCTGCATTGATGGGGGTGACCCACAGGAACCCCTCCTTGTCACCAAGGACACGTGCAGAGGACAGAAAGGTGTGATCAGAGGGGGAGAAGGTCCCGAGCTCCTGATCAGCCTGGAGGAAGAGCTGGACTAGCTGAACTCCGGAATCCCCTTCCAACCTCTGGTTTTTGCAAAGTCACAAAGCAGGGAATGGGGAAGTGTGTGTTGGGGAGGTTTGGTTTTTATTTTTGATGGGTTTTTGGCTTTTTTTGTTTGCTTCTTTTGCAATACCAAGATATCAGAGGAAAAGCATGCATTTTTCTTACTCAGTTTCAGCCGGTGGTGAGAACACTCCACCACTCCAAAACCCATTTTCACTTTTCATCACACACGAATTGCTACATTTGCATAACCCAAGAGGAAGCATGAGGTCGAAAAGCATAGTATCAGCTAAAATAATTTTAAAAATCAAATAAAAGAATTTAAAAATTAATCATTAATAAAATCAAAAAACTTTTAACTTTGCATTTCTTAGCAAATGATACACACCTGAGCACACACATACTAGCCGGGTGAAAAAACATCTAAACTTGGAGCAAACAATTTAATGTTTGGAGCCACATATCAGAAGGAATAAGAAAAATCTGGATGTATGTTTTTTACTGGGACAACCTGGCTAAACAAACCACGATTATTTATCTACTACTGGTAAATGTTTTAAAAAATGGGGAAAAATTACAGTGACTGAACCTGATTTTTCCCCTTCTAAAGTAAGTACACTAAGTATTCTGGGGAAGCTAGTGTAAAGTCACTGAAATTCTTGGACCTAGAAATGATTAATTTTCAATATTCCTGTTTAAGAACGCAAAGCATTCCCCATACTGGATCACAGCAGGTCAGCACCAAGGGACTAACTTGAGGGCACTCCAGCTATGCAGGCTTTCTGTTTGCTTTCTGTTCAATAACAATTGTATTTGCACGTCATTAGTTATATTTGCACTAGTGCTTTCTGACCAAGAGGTTAATGTAATCCAACAGACTGTACGAGGAAGATCACATGAGAGGTTTTTTTTCGTGGTTGCACTGTTTATTTTAAACAGCTGGACATCAGACATGATGGACAGTTTGCTTCTTTACTCACTCAGCACTGACTACTAATTTTTAAGAACGTTATCGATTGCTTTAAGAACCACTATTTGCAGCACTCTACCAATGTGGTTCCCCACTCTCAAGGGTGCACAAACATAGCAAACCATGAAGTTGAGTACCAAGCAAAAGATTTATTTCTCAATGAACAAAAGAAAATATTTTCACTAGAAAAACTTGAAAAGAACAGTGCTTATGTCTTGATCTATTTTTTTTGGTTTACGCACAGAAGAGATTCCAAGAAGATCTTGCTTTAATTAAACCAAGGTCATTGCTCTCCACACAAAGATGACCCGTGTACACGCACCAGACAGCAAAACACTTCAGCCTGTTGCACAGTTTTCACTGCCCTAGCCCAGCTTGGATCCACTGGCAATGAACAGATAAGCTGCTCGGTGTAGAAAGTTTGCATTAATTGTTTGTCTTGGCTGTGGAGACAGGCTTGGGAACTGGGGTAGCCCCACTAGGGACTTGACACCTTCTGCACCACCACAGCACAGCACTGCTAACCTGTATTATGTAGAGGGAAAGACACCACTGGGTTCAGAATGTGTCATTTGCTCCTGAACCACACTTGGACTACAGACCGGAAAAAGCAGACTGAGCCACAAATATGTGCCAGTTCACTGCTGCACAAGTGTGCCAACACAGCAAGCAGGATAAACCCAAAGCACAGCATTCTCACTGTCCTGTCAGCTGTCCCATATACACATCATAGGAGATGGAATGCCTAGACAAAATGCCTACTCTTATTTAGTGTTCCTAGGAGGTTAAAAACCAAACCAAAACCACAAATCAAATCCTGGAGAAAAAACAAACTCAATTTGCACAGTCTTTATTTCTTGCCTCTTTGAGGATGTGGCTGGGGGCAGAGGGGAGACACGAAAGGGCAGCACAACAGTTCTTCAGAACAAAGTCTGCAGATAGCATAATGCAAGGTATTGCCACTACCTGACCTATCTGGAAAAATCAGGAGGTAATTTTAAATCCTCAAAATCATTTCAGACACCTGTACATTCCTCATAATGTATCAGACCAGTTACAAAGAGTGACTGTCCTATAAAATCCATGCACAACTTTGACCAACTATGCTCTGAAATATTAAGTTTTCTTTTTTTCATACAACTACTGAACTACTGCTTATCTGGAGGACTGGGGAGGTGGAGGGATTCACCTTGGAGATGTTTTCTTTTTGAGGGGCAAGGGAGTTCCAAATATTCAAATATTTAGAATCTACAATTTACTTTCTAAATATATGTTCACCAAACAAAACAGAAAAGTCAATCACAACATATGACTCTAATAAACAGTCTTAAATGTTTCTTCTTCCAGCCTATTTCTTTATAGAAAAAGAAAAATTAAATAGTGAAAACAAGAAGGTTATGATACAAACCATGAAACCCAGGAAATTCAGAGCTGAAGGCTGTTGATATATTTGTCTCTAGCTAATTCCACTCCTCTTCCTGTTTTTAAATATACACCATGGGATTGGCAATGTCAGCCTCAACCAAGCTTCCTGGCTTGGGTCCCAATCTGTGCAACTTTGAAATCACTAAGCACAGGTCACCCTTCCTGTATTCATGGTGCTCTTCTTGATCCTCCTTCTGAGGACAATTGTTCCCTCTGACTTCTCCCTGCAACCTTTCCCTCTGATAACCCTATCACCTCTTGTCACAGCTGACTCATAAATTCATCAGCAGTGCAAAGGCTACTGCTGCTTTCCCGACCCTCTTCCCTTCTCCCATCATGTTGCTCATCACTAGCACTATCCTCTTACTCTGCTTATCCTCAGCAGCCCCAGACTCCCCTACCACCGCCCTACACCCAGCTTTCCTTCACTCTTGCAGCAGAACTCCCGGTGTTGAAGCCTCATGACTTTGTCAGCTTTTTTCCCTGTACCTGTAAGGCTTCCATCCACCAATCCAATCCTTCTGTTTTCACTTTTCACTATTTTCTACTTCCTAACAAAGTTCCTCTCCTTTTCTACCCCCTGTTCTCAAGCCATCTGCATAACGATCCTGGGCAGACAGGATTTCATATTCAGAGCATGAGAACAGTTTAGGCTGGGAGGGGCCCTAAAGATCATCTAGTTCCAGCACCCCTGCCATGGGCAGGGAGACCTTCCTCACCATGCATGCTCCACAGCACCTTCACTTCACACAGGTTTGAGCAGCCTCCTCATCCCTTCCCTTCTTCCATCACATTTGTATTTAAGAAGGTGGACCAAGATCATCACACCCTAATAACTCTCCTAGCTGCTTCTTTCCTCCAATCCCTTGAAGGGCCAGGACATTTACAGGTAAAAAGGGAGGAATTGATGCCACAGCACCAACTGGCTCTAACACTAAGGAGAACAGCTTAAAGCCTCTCCCAGGCTGTCTTCTTCCAGACTAGGAGGAATGAAGGTCCTCCCTAGGTTTTGGGATGAGAGTTTTTCCCTCCTCTAACTTCTTTTTGATCCCCTAGATGAATAGAGCATATCATCATAGCCAAACTTTCCTTCTCAGCAGCATCAACAGTCACATTAAGACCCACTTGATTACAACTAAAAAGTTTGTCCCTACTTGCTGGATTAATGAGTTCATAGAAACTCCTAGCAGGGGAACTCCTGAAGAAAGAAGCGTGGGTGTTTCGTTCTTCTCTGTTATTTTGCTTGTGTAAACAATTTGTTTTTTCTCTCCTGGGACAGTATGTTTTGAAAAAGGCTTTTTAAAAGACAATAAGCCTAATTTGTTGAAATGGTGAAACTGGGTCCAAGTACTGCCAAAAGCAGACCATTCCAAACAGACTGGCGACTCCACATATTTACTTGTGGAGGCGTACGTTATGCACATATATCAGACAGAGTCTGTTGGTGTAACTTTTTTTCTTTCAGATCTGAACCGAATGCAATCGAACACAGAAAGTAAAGCAGCAGTCAGATGATAAGCTATTGCCTAGGTTTAATACACTGGTACCGAAATATTCCCATGACTGCCAGCAACAAACATGGGTAATCATTGTGTATGGGGAGCTCAGACTAAGCATAGTGAACACATGTTTACTTGGTCCTTTTACAAATGAAAAATTAAATTAACAGCTAATAAATTCCATCACTCTCATTCTGCAGATGATAAAGAGGAAGCTGCCAATAGGTGAAAATATTTCTGAGGTTACATACCACAGTTTCAGGACTTAACACGGCGTTAGTTTATTGCTTCCACATCTGGTGCCAGCTATTTTTATGCAGCTTCTTTGTATAAATTCAACAACATGGAAAAAAACCCCTTCCAAGTCTATCTTAACCACTCTTAAAATAAACACCAACAAATCCATTACTGTCTTCTGTACCTCAGCTATGACATATCCTCTGCACAAACACAAACCCATGTCTCTGGGGAGTCACAAATCTCTTGAGTAACTTGACCTGCTGTGACTGAGTCAGGGGAACTCAATCCAGCCCTAAAATTAAACTTTTTGTTCCCAGTCAGCCTGCCTTTGTTCCAAAACCGTAGCACTAAAAGGCAAATCAAGGAGAAAACAAACATCTTCCACAGTTTGTGGACCATGACCTCATGTGGTCAGGATTGCTGTCCTGTGTCTCTCCCTTCTTGCAAAGTCCTGTTCCGGTGCCTACTGGAGAAGGTGAACATGAACAATGCCCAGCAAGGAGCTGGCATCAGCTTCCCCCTAAAGACAGAAATCAAGTATTTCCCATTATTTCTCCCAAGCTCTTCACACAGGTCAACTGGAGCTGCCCAGAAAGACCCTGCTGAAGCTAATACCCCCTGCTCCCCAGGTAATTAGCTGCCATTTGATGCCAACTATCCCTTGAAAACAAGGAAAGCATAAGCACACCGGCCGCCTCTTCCATGCCTTCCTTTACCTGCCCAATGGTTTGGTACACTCAGCCAGGCTTCCTAATGCTACTAAGGGTTCAAGCAGGAGCAAAGCTCCCTCACTAACATTTAAATCAGTTTGCACTCTGGAACTCCCTTTCTTCATGCTCTGTCCATCCTGCCAATGACATTTTAGCCTAAGCTTCCTACCCCTGCTTCCATGTACAGCAAATACTGGCAACCTTGTGCTACCAGCACTATAGAATTCTGCAGTTTGAAACCTGCAGCTCCTTGTTTGAAACCTGCATGTTCAGTGAACTTTTGGCAATTTCTGCTTGTTAATCTCTTGATCGGAAATGGATTCCAAGCCCAGCAGCACCTTCAAACAGCTGTCATGCTTCTTAGCACCTTGCCACACAAGAGCACCTCTCTCCAATCTCCTAAAACACACAGTAAATTCTCTCAGAAACATTGCACTAACACCTTCCACACCTCCACATGAATTACACTATAATACTCAGGCCTAGAAAAGTAATAGTTCAATTTGCTATTCCATGACCACCAAGGCCGCAATGCAAGAAACTTCCCCGAAGAAATTACAATTTTGCCAACTGCCCCAGACATTTTCATGCAGCCTTGGAAGATCTGACCTTTAGGTGATGACCATCCTATGTGCAATTTGGAGTTAGCCTACACATTCACAACACAGGCTCAAAGACTAAACTGTGCAGGTGCTTTGCTGAACTGGATCTGAAACAGGAAGATCTAAGGCCTTGCTGGGGTGAATGACTACTTGAAAGGCAGGCAAAAGACCACAGCCTAGACATGGGTTTAAACAGTCAAGAAAATAACCATATTGCCTTCAGTTAAAAACTGGCCAGCTTGAGACAAAAGTGTTTCAACTGACAACCAGGTTTCTGTGTTAGCCACCAGGCAGCGGACAAATAGAAGGAAAGGATTCCATAAAATGCTGTAAGTCACTTTTCAGGCATCATACATAATGATGTATGATGTTTGCCAAAACTTTACATGAGCTACTCTTCTTTGGGTATTGTACATTCAGACTAAAATGGGGTGTACTACAGATGTCAGAGACCATGTATAGGACCTCTGAGTGACAAGGCCTGATGTTCTATTTTTGTCTGGACCTTTACCTAGTTTCCAGAGTTAAACATGATCTGTTGGGCTGAATTAGCTATTTTAACAAAATGCATCCACCGGAAAAAGCATGAACAGAGAAAAACGGATAGACCATTCATAGCTAAAATTAGATGAGTATGAATACCTTGCTGGACAGAGAGCTTACAGGCAATGAGCTGAACCGACAATCTATCTTTCTTAAATTTCTTGTCCTTTGAACGCACCAGATTTCAGTAAAATGTTCCAAATGAAGATTTTTCACTAGCAAAATGAAGGCTGTCTTGCCATTTTGTTGGACCCAAAGGCACACTCTGCCTCGACATATGGCAAATGCCTGTAACCAGCGTTACAATCCCATCCCTGCCAGCAAAGAAAATTTTCCCACAGACAGAACTGTGCAGGGAACACAACATCCATCTGCACGTGGGAACTGGAAGGCCTAAAACCAAAAGGAATCTTCCCATCATGGCTGGTGCATTGCCTCCTAGCAGCAGTTTTAACCAAAGTGATGAACACACGCCTTTGTGAAGGAAAAGGTGGCATGAAACAATGTCTTGATATTAAGACTACTTTCTTCAATTCACTGCTTCCAAGTTAGGGTCTCAATCCAGCAATCCTCAGTTAAACATACTACCTAGCTAACCACAAGGCCAAAGACTGCCTTAGTTTTACATTCTGTACTCTAGTGATGCAACCAAAAGCCTGCCAGGAACATTATTGAGATTATTAGAATATTCTTCTAGACATGATCAGAACATTAACTACCGAAAAATAACTCTTATCCACTGTATGTTCTTAGGACACATAAAACAATGAAAAGCAACACACAGAGCATCAGTGGAACTGTCACAGTATTATGCACTCCTTGTCCTGAAACAAACTTTAATTAAAAGGTTGAATTCAGACATAGTTCTCAGGGTGCCATACTAAAAAGGAAGAAAAAAGCCACTTCCTCCAGCTCACTATGGAGTAGCGAGCAATGGTTCTCTGCGACACAGCAAACTGAAGGCCACCAGCAGCCTGGAAGGTAGCGGGTGTGTCTGCCAAGAGGCTGTGCACATGGGAATGCACCACTCCAGCAAGGATCAAATCACACAGGATCCAGCTAGAACACTTCTCTGGCTTCAAGAGCTGGTGTTAGCCACATGGAAATACACCATAGCTATCGTGGTGCATCACCATAAGTGATAGCTAGCATATGCCCAGTTGTTCGTTAAATACCAATGGATGAAAAAGCATTTTTCATATGGACATCAAAAAATGAACCTGCACTATAACAAACCAAATATTTACTTTGGCAGATCATAACTTAGCAAAGAATTTGCAATAAATTTAAACATGAAGGGGACATACTGCAAAACAGATGCTGAGAATATCTTTGTAGGGATTCCTGCCAAAGTGGAGGAGCTGTGCATCTATCAGTGCAACAAACGTGAATCAAGAATTTTTATGGAACCACTAAATAGAAACTTTGAACTATCCAAAGGAAAGACAGTTGCTCACTTGATGGTGAACTCATTTTTTCCTCTGCTAAAAATTCCAAGCAGTACAGTTTGCAAAGGAGGATGTACTACATAAATAAAGAACACCAATACAAATCAGAACTGAGTATTTCTATCTGACTTCTCAAAGGTAAGTTTCTAAAATTCCAATTATTTAAAAGCATTTTACAAAGACTTAAGCAGCAATTCCCAGCTCTAACACACATTCAGAGAAACACTTCAGGATAAGTTTTACTGCAGTTATGATTTAAGTCAATCAAGTTCAAGCTACCAGTCCATTTTCTACTTACACCTCCCAAAACGGAATTCTTGTAAACTTCCAAAACAACCACAATTTTAACAGCTGTCTCTAGATAGATCTAGTAAAACCTAAGTAAAAATTTAGGGGTCAGCTGTGGCACAGGTGCATACATAACTTAACCTAGAGCACCCTAAAGGCTCCCAGTCATGCATCCAGACAGTAGTGTTGTGGTCCTTAGCAAACGCACAACAAGAACCCCGCTTCCTTCTCCCAAGCTATTCAGTATGTCCAAAGTCTGATTTTTATTTTTGCATTAACTACCAAGAATGCTGTGAGTAAATTATTCTACTTTAAATCCCCAGCTGTAGCTAAAATAGCTTATTACAACATTTACTGAGGGCTGACATTTCATAGTTGCCAATATCTAACTGCTTTCCTAAGAAAGTACAGTCTCAGCAAGTTATGCAGCACAAAGCATGCCAAGGCCCCAGCTGGTACAAGGATGCATGTTTATTTTTGTGGAGGTTATGGTTTTGGTTTGTGGCGGTGAGACGTTTCCCACACCAGCAGATCCAAAACTGACAGCAGGCATCCCCAGGCCTGCGTACAGGCCTTCCTTAATTCCCGAGTTAAAATTATCACAAGGCTCACTTACAGAACCAGCACAAAGCTGGATTACTCAGCAGCGCCTTCCCTTAGTGGCTCAGGCACACAGGCTGGGCTGGAACACCACAGCTGGGAATTCTGTCCACTGCTTTACGCAGGAGAAACCCCCCAGTGGTACAGCATTTGGCTTTTGCACATGACCAGGCACCTGCAGGGCAGCAAGATAAAAGAGGGTACTTGTAAACAGCACTCCCCCATGCATTGGCTCCCTGTGCTGCTCTGAATACTCACTCAGACCTGCCTTCTGCTGTTTCCATGCGCTCCAGCTCCAAGAACTCACCTGAACCAGGGAGTTGTCAATGTCCCCCTCGCTTTCCACACATTCACTCTCAAATGCATTCAAAGACATGTCTTGGCATATGCTGAAAAATCATCATCCATTAAAAGAAAATATTAAGCAAAGAATTTAGAGGAAGATAAGGCTACAGATCCACAGTCAATTTAAGAAGGGACTGTCAGCATATGCAACACACATCACGCATGAAGCAAAACTAGTAAGGCTTTGAATTATTTGCATGTCGCAAGTATGTTTCAACAAAGTCAGCACTGAGAAGCCCTGCAGTTAATTCCTGGAAAGCACAGATTTCTATTCAGCAAATATATAGTAGAAGCCAAAGGCATCATTTTTGATGACAAAAAAAAAAGGGCAAAAGAGCCAATTAAAAGTCAAAAAAGTATCTGGCTATTGTGGGGTTTTTTTCTTTCCCTGTACAAGCCACTTGTGAGACGTTGTTTAGAGAACTGTATTTAGTCCTGGGCATCTGGCCAGACAACATTCACATTCTGGAGCTGGTGGAGTGAGGAAAAAAAATAGTTTTGGAGTTTTCTTTGAGAAAAGTCCCTCAGAAAAGAGTTGTTTCTGCCTCTAAGCATGTATACATGAGGTCGGGGAGGTGACTTAACATCTCTCACCAGAGCCTATCTGGAGTGCTCTGCTGGTTGTAATGGAGCAACAGCAATTTGTGGCACAAGATTTGTCCTTTAGTTTTTAAATACCATACAAAACGATCCAGTGCTTTCTGACTTTTCAGAACTCAGAAAGACAACACCTGCTTATGTGCAAAGCAGGGCTTTTACTCTTCAAAGACAAGTTACAGATAAGACATCTTCCAAGAACATTCGTTCCAGGCTGTCTAGAAAACCCTATTCCAAGATAGGGAGGAAAAATGCACTTCCCTTTTCTCATGCTACCCTCTTGTTATCCACAGCCTTCACAGACCAGAATCCTCCCTGGTGCAGCATCATTACCTGTCTTCTCACACAACACCCAACACAAATGGGTTCACTAATTCCCAATAGTATATGACAATTATATACCACAAAATACTGTTATTCCTGCCAGGGGACTGGTAGGACTCCAGTAACTTCCTTTTGCTACTTTTACTCTACCATGGTGAGATTTTTATACTTCTCTCCCATATTCATGCTGATGGCAGAATCCTTACCAGCTCCAAAAGGAACAGTACAGCATTAATGCACAACAATTTCCAACTGAGCTAATTGTTTAGATCAGCATTTCCGAAAAACCAGAATGAACCTACTGATGGAATGTGACTGCAGATCTGAAATTTCTTTTCCTGCATGAGTAGTTTCTCTCTGCTGATCTCAAGGCAGAAATATGGCTCTAGCCATCCTGCAAAATTTTCAATTTTACTTCAAAAAGTAAACAACGGGTTCTACATGTGCAGGCTCATAAAATCTACAAAAGGCAACCAGTTGCAAGGATAAAACCAAGACCTTGGGCCTGATCCAGAATCCACAACAGTATAAATTCAGAAGCGACTCCTCTGAAGTCAATAAAGCATAAAACTTACTGTCAACAGAGGAGAACTAGGCCCACCCTCCTTCAACTAAAGAATGATCCTCACAAAGAATGGACTTCACAAGCATGAGAGAACCTGGAAATGCTATGCTACATTATTATGCTTTTTGTTTTGCCTGAAAACTTTAGGCAGCAACCCTCAGCTGAAACAGGCAGCTATGAACACCTCCATGCTGAGACTCCTGCCCGGCCTCCTCAGGCACAGAGCAGCAACATGCACTTAAGACACACTTTTCCCAGCAGCACTACACCCAAATGAGAAAAGGACCTGAGCTTCCCCACTGCACAAACCTGTCTTTGTCTTGCCAATCACATCATCAGCTGAGACAGGGTATACTTTTGGGGCAGACTGTCCAGCATGAGGGCAGCCACGGACTGCTGTGATGTCTGGCAGGTCCGTCACCATCTTTCATTTCTGTGGTAGCCTTGTGGAACAAAGGGGCAGAGAAAGCACTGCATGTGTTTGTCTTGGTCTACCTACAAAAAGGCCCTCAAAGCCAAATTAACACAGGCTGGGTTATAGCACAGCATGTTTGCCCTGCCAGGTAAGGATCCACACAGGGCCCAGACCAAAGGCAGGATCAGACCACTGACACGCTTCAGACTCTACAGCCAGGAATGCGAAGCAGCAGCAGCTGCCCTTCCACAAACAAACCATGTCATGGCTCACAGCAGCTGAGACAAAGAAAATTCCATACCCCTGCCAGCTCTTTCTCCTTGTCCTGCTCTAGTTCCAAATGCTCAGGACTCCTCAACATGTACGTTAAGGTGAACCAGAACACCTCAGGACTGGGTAACTGCAGGTGCTAGAATATCAGGTACCAGTAATGTCCTATGCTGGATCACAAGCACCATAAACGCTAAGAAGCAGACACGACCTCCTTTCTGCCAATAACGTGCCCTGTAACAAGACATGGAATAACTATATTGCGTTAAATGTCTTCATGTAGCATTTAATGTGTCAGGAATAATTTATTTTCACTGTTCTGAACTAAGATGTATATTGGAAAATTAGAGCCTTGTATCCATCCAATTCATACTACAACACAATGACTCAATTTAACACGGGGTACCAGATATTCAGTTACACCTAAAACCCCTCTCCTAATAGGCATTACCAATTGAATGATAAGTGACCCATACAAAACAAATGGTAACTGGCTCACTTGACTCTGCTTAGCATTCTCTCCACAGCAACTCTTCACTAAGGAATTTTAGAGTGGTTTTTTTGAGACACATCTTGATAAATCTCCAATTGCAGATTAGAGGTATGTAAAACCTCTTACTCTTAAACCTCTTACTCTTGAGATCTGTATGGTATGGCAAGTATTTATTACAGCCACAGGCAAGTCCTGTACAACCAGAGAGCCTGCAATACATTTGACCACAGAACCCGTTTTCTGTGTGTTGCTCCACAGATGTTTGAAGTCACCACGTCTGGAAAGTAAGACCACAATTTTGCTCTTGATCCCCTTTCTCCTCCTGATGCAGAGCCTCTCAGTGATCCTACAGGGCCAAAAAACTAGCTGTGGTTTAGTGAGATGTTAAGAAAAGAATGGAGAATGTATCTACTTGAGACAGTACTCCATCAATCCCCTGCTGCTGACGGGAGATGAATTACCTCACTTATCACTACGATGTGACAGCCACATTATTCTCACACATAACAGCAGCTCTTTAACTGCTATAGTAACAGCACTGTTTTTTCTTTTTTTAAAGCAGCGGGTCTCTCCTGAAAAAATTCAGTCATCCTACTGTTCATTCAGTCTCTCAGTAACTACTGCTTGAACCAACTTTAAAAACAACTCAAAAATGCCCCTGCTAGTTAAGTAAAGAGTTAGTTTTCTTCTACATCAAGAGCAACCCAAGCCACCCCTCTTGGTCCTGTCAGCCACACACCAGAACCCCTGTCCAGCTGCCTACTCACCAAATGCCTCAGCAAGGATGGGAGGAGGGGACACTGGAGCAGTTTCACACACCACGACCACTTTCCTAGAAGTGGAGTGAGAGAGACTGAGCTGGCTGGGAGTGCAACAGGGTGACAGAGTGATCTACCACAGTCGCCTGTAAGAGCCCCCAATACACCTTATCCAGCTGTGCCAGCCAACAGATCTCTGGCCAGCACAGCCTCATCCCACTTCCTCCTGCTGATCTAATTAAATATTCAAGTCCCAAATAAGCAACTGGCATTTTTGGAGCTAAACAGAGCTAAAACTAATAAACCTTAATATAGATCTGGCCTGAGGAAAGTCAAGAGCTTGGTTCCATGGCTATACTGGAATACTTTTTCTACCACGAAACATTCATCAACTCAGCTGGGCTGGCAAAAGCGCATAAAGACGTTCCTTACCTAACACGGTTTAAGAGTTACACTTTGGGAAATCAGCAAATAAAACAAATGAGAGGCGAGTACCCTGGGAAGATGAGACCGGCTCACAGAGGAAAATACACCACCGTCTGCTTTTCTACATCTACCAAATCACACCTGCGTGATCTAAAACAAACTTTCGCCATAATACTTATAAGGGAAATATTTCAGGAGAGGACGCAGCAAGACACACACTGCACCCCCGCCTTTCAGCCCCAGGAGCCCGTGCTCCAGCCAGCAAAGGGAGCGGATGCCCAGGCTGAGGGCTCCTCGTGGGGCTGGGCTGGACTCTTGCCCGCAGCGTGCGCTGCCGCGGCGGTGCCAGGGCCAGGGCCAGAGCCAGGGCCAGGGCCAGAGCCAGGGCCGCGCTGCAGGCTCGCAGCACACCGCGCTCCCCTCGCCACTCCGCGACACCGCAGGGGACGCGCAGGTGGCGGGACGCACACCTGCAGGGTCTCCAGCCCGGAGCCCGCGGGGAGCGGCCCGACCCGGCGTCCTCGGCTGGGAAAGGGGCCGAGGGTGAGAGCACCGGCTGCGGCCTGAGCGGGGACGACGCTGCCCCGCGCCACCGGCGGCCGCCGAGGCTCGGCTGGGCCCGGCCCGCCCGCTCCCGCCGA
>VZRM01003653.1:39086-65765 GCA_013397955.1 Grantiella picta | reverse complement strand
GAGGGAGGGAGGGGGTGACCCCAGTGCTGACCCCCGGCCCCCCCAGTTCTTCTCCGAGGTGCGGGAGGCCGAGGAGCTGCTGCGGAAGACGGAGGAGGCGATGCGGCGCAAGTTCAGCTGCGACCGCGGCACCACGGCCACGCGCCTCGAGGATCTGCTGCAGGACCTGGCGGTGAGGACAACCCCGAGACCCCCAGGGAGACCCCCAGAGCCTGGGGAGACCCCCACAGTGCCCCTCAGACCCCAGGGGGGTCCCACTGTGACCCTGCTGCACGACCTTGCAGCGAGGGCAAATGGGAGGGAACTGCCCAAGTGGACTCCCCCAGATCCTCAGGGTGACACCTCAAGGGTGACCCCAACCCCAGGGTGACCCCACCTGCAGAGTGACCTCTGGTCCCATGGCAACTCTGAGGTGACACCGCCCTGCAGCCCTCAGGATGACCCCAAAATGAGAGTCCCACAGCAGCCCCTGAGGTGTCCAGCTGCAGTGTTGGGGTGCCACTGCAGCCCCTGGGGTGACCCCGACATGTCCACTGCTGTAACAGACCGGGGTGACCCCCCTGCCTCACATTCCTGACCACTCCCCAGACTCCTGGAACCCCCCTCAAAATCCCAAGAGCTCCCAAAACCTTTGGGACCTTCTGATATTTCCGAGCTCTCTCAAAACACCCGGAATCTCCCTAAAATCCTGATGCCCCTCAACACCGTGGGACACCCCAAATCCTGAAGTGCCCCAAACCTGCCCCCGCAGGAGCAGAAGGAGCAGCTGGCGGAGTTGGGGGCGCAGCTGGGGGGTCTCTCCCGCCGCGCCAGGACCATCGTGCAGCTGAAACCACGCAGCCCCTCGACCCCCCTGCAGGGCCGCCCCCCCATCCAGGCTGTCTGCGACTACAAGCAAATGGAGGTGTGGGGGGAAGCGAGGGCTGGATTGGGGTTGGTTCCCCTGGGGACGGTGTGGGGAGATGTGGGGCGAGGTGGTGGGTCCAGTCTGATGCTGCCCCAGACCCCTGGGGGGACATGGGGGGGACACAAGGGACTCCCCACCCAGTCTGAGACCACACCGGCCCCATAAGGGAATATGGGGGGACACTGGGGAACATGGGGGGGGCCACAGGGACCCCCGCCCTTGTTATGAATGCAGACAGAGGGTTGGTAGATTTTTGCCGATGGCCTAGGCCTGTGACAACTGGCAGTTATTTAGAGCAAGCAGCACCCCCTAAACCCAGTCTCGTTTCCAAGTTCTTTTCATGACGGCCGATTAGGTCTAATATAAAACGGATTACTGTTTATCAGACACAAGAGATAACAGAACAAGGAGCCAAACAACTTACATACTACACAATATAGGGAAACTACGAATAGCTAAACAGATTATATATTGCCCAAAATGGGAAAACTACGAATAGCTAAAATGCAGTGTGCAGAAGCGCCCTGACCCCCTGCCCCGCAGGTGACGGTGCACAAGAACGACACCTGCGCCCTGGTGAACCACACGCAGCCGCAGCAGTGGCGGGTGGTGAGCGCCGGCGGCACCGAGGCCGTCGTCCCCTCCGTCTGCTTCCTCCTGCCACCTCCCAACAAGGAGGCTCTGGACGCCGTGCACAGGTGGGGAGAGTGACCCTGCGCCCCCATTCCCCCAGGGGATGTCCCCCCTCTGACACCACATCCCCACAGGCTGGAGACAACCCACCAGCAGCTGCTGGTTCTGTGGCAGCAACTCCACCAGGACCTGCGCAGCCTCCGCGCCTGGCAGTACCTGATCCGGGACATCCAGCAGATCCAGTCCTGGACACACATCACGGTGAGTCCCCTGGGGGTCCCGGTGTGGCACAGAGGTCCCAGGGGTCCCAACATGGGCTGACATGGAGTTGTCCCCCCCAGTTCCGCACGCTGCCGGCGGAGGAGGTGCGGCAGGTCCTGCGCAGCCTGGAGAATCACTACCAGGAGTTCCTGAGGGACAGCCAGGATGCCCAGAGCTTCCAGCCCGACGACCGGATGCAGGTGGAGCGCGACTACAATGCCTGCACTCACAAATACGAGCTGCTGCTGCGTAGCCAGGAGAAAGGTGGGTGTCCCCTGTCTGCCCTCTCTGAAAGGTGGGTGTCCCTGCAGTGTCCCCAGGTGCTGAGCTGAAAGGAGGGATGGGAGGTGAATGCTGCACCGAGTGAATATCCAGCTTGCAAAAAACAAAAGTGCAAAGTCAGATTTTCCTTGCACGTTTTTGCCCAGCACATATTTAAATGTCAACTGTCGGGGAAAGAAATCCATTCCTGGCCATTCCTAAAGGAATCAATGGCAGAGATCAATGTGTGAGGTTTCTGCCTGCCACAAAGGGCCTGGGACTTCCACACCTGGAGACCTCCTGGCCTTAGAGATCTGAGAGGAGCTGCTGGGGAGAAACCAGCTCTTGGCCACGGGAGGAACTGGGAGTTGTCCACGCAAGTCCCCGTGGTGTCCCTGGTGCTGAGCTGTCCCAGTATTCCCCCTCCTCACCTTGCCTCCCCAAGGTGTCCCCAGGGTGTTGAGCCATCCCTGTGTCCCCTCTCCCTACTGTGGGTCTCCAGGGTGTCCTCGGGGTGCTGAGCCATCCTGCTGTCACTGCGGGTTCCTGTGGTGTCTCCGTGGTGTCTCAAGGCACTGAGCCGTCCCTCTGTCCCCGCAGGAGAGCAGGACGAGTCTCTGTGCAAGAGCTACATCTCGCAGCTGAAGGACATCCGGCTGCAGCTGGAGAACTGCGAGAGCCGCACCGTGCACCGCCTGCGCCTGCCCCTGGAGGCTGACCCCTTGCGCGAGTGTGCCCAGCGCCAGGCCGAGCAGCAGGTGTGTGACACGCGTGTGACACGTGTGCGACACGTGTGGTGCACACAGATGGGGAACGGTTTGGATTGGAAAAGCCCTCAGAGCCCATCGAGTCCACCAGGTCCCCCAGCACTGCCAAGGCCACCCGTGACCATGTCCCCAGATGCCACATCCACAGGGCTGTTAAATCTCCCCAGGGATGGCACTCCACCCCTGCCCTGGCCAGGACAGCACTTTCCAGGAGGAATTTTCCCGATATTCCTCCTAAACCTCCCCTGTCCACCTGCACCGATGGGCTGCAGATCCTTCCCTTGCTCCAGTCCTCCTCAGGTCCAAGGGGACTAGGGGAGCATTCGGTCGGGGGGTGGCCCTGACCTGCAGCCAGCAAGGACTGAAGGACTCCTTCCCTGCAGCAAACCCACCTGGAGCTGGAGGGCATCCAGAAGAACCTGGCCAAGGTCAGCGAGAAGACGGAGCAGGTGCTGGCACAGCCAGAGCAGGCGGGCTCAGCTCCCGTCCTGCGTTCCGAGCTGGAGGTCACGCTGAGGAAGATGGAGCAGGTGTACAGCCTCTCCAGCATCTACCTGGAGAAGTGAGTGAGCCCTGGCAACTTCACTGTGCAGCTCTTCATCCTCAGGCTGGGAATGAGCTTGGGCAGCTGGGAGGCCGCGGGGAGTCTGGGGAGAGCCAGCCTGCCCTTCCCTTTATTTTCCTTCCATCTTCTCTTCTCCCTTTTTTCCTCTTTTCCCTTTTTTTTCTTTTTCCTGTTTCCTTGCCTTCTGGCTCTGTGGTGCTGCTCTGGCTGAGCTGTCCCACTCCCATCCTGATCCTGGCTAATCCATCCTGCTCCTATCCCGTTCCCATCCCACTCCCAGCTGAGGCTTTCCCGCTCCCATCCCGCTCCTGGCTGATTCCATCCCTCTGCTGCAGGCTGAAGACCATCGGGCTGGTGATCCGGAGCACGCAGGGGGCTGAGGAGCTGCTCCGCAAGTATGAGGAGCAGCTGAAGGACGTGCAGGCAGTGCCGGCTGACCTGGCTGAGCTGGAGGCCAGCAAGGCCGAGCTGAAGGTACCAGGGGTTGCCGAGGGGAGGCAGGGTGTGGTGGGGGACACCGTGGCCGGAACTGACCACCACCCATCTGCCACAGCGGCTGCGGGCACAGGCCGAGGGTCACCAGCCCTTCTTCAGCACGCTGGAGACTGACCTCAACAAGGCCAAGGACGTCAACGAGCGGATGGTCCGCGGCCACAGCGAGCGGGACGTGGACCTGGAGCGGTACCGGGAGAGAGTGCAGCAGCTGCTGGAGCGCTGGCAGGCCGTGCTGGGCCAGGCTGACCTGCGCCAGCGCGAGCTGGACCAGCTGGGCCGCCAGCTGCGCTACTACCGGCAGAGCTGCGACGCGCTGCGCCAGTGGATCCACGACGCCCGGCAGCGCCAGGAGGCCATCCAGGCTGTGCCCATCACCGACAGCCAGACCGTGCGCGAGCAGCTGCTGCAGGAGAAGGTACTGCCAGCTGTGGGGTGAGGGGTGCTCCTGGTCATCCTCAGAGGGGCATGGGGTGCTCCTGGTCATCCACAGAGGGGCATGGGGTGCTCCTGGCCATCTCTGGCAGGACAAGGGGTGCTCCTAGCCATCCCCAATGGGGAAAGGGGTGCTCGAGGCTGTCCCCAGCAGGACAGGGGGTGCTCCTGGCCATCCCCAGCAGGGCGAGGGGCTGTGCCCAGCCATCCCCAGCAGGACAAGGGGTGCTCCTGGCCATCCCCAATGGGGAAAGGGGTGCTCGAGGCTGTCCCCAGCAGGACAGGGGGTGCTCCTGGCCATCCCTGGCAGGACAAGGGGTGCTCCCTTGTCCATCTCCCTCTCCAGAAGGGCCATCTCCAGAAGGGCAAGGGGTTCACCTGGCCATCCCCAGCAGGACAAGGGGTTGTGCCCAGCTATCCCCAGTGGTGCAAGGGTTGCTCCTGGCCATCCCCAGCAGAGCGCAGGGTGCCCCTGCCCATCTGTCTCTGTGGCAGAGTGAGGGGAGTGCCATCTTCACCCATGGCAGGTTGAACGTTGCTCTTGGGTGGCCACAGCAGGATGGGGGACCACCCTTGGCCACGTGCGGGGTGCTCTCAGCCATCCCCAGTGGGATGGGGGTTGCTCCTGACCATTTTTGGCTACAAGAGGGTGAGGTGTGCTCCTGGTCATTCCCAGCTGTGGCAGAGCAAGCGGTGCTCTTGGCCGTCTCTGGCCGTGGTGGGGTGAGCTGGGCTCTTGGGTGGCTGTGGGGTGCCTGGGCTCACCCCAACATGTCTCCCCAGAAACTGCTGGAGGAGTGTGAGCAGCACAAGGAGAAGGTGGAGGAGTGCCAGCGCTATGCCAAGCAGTACATTGACGCCATCAAGGTGTGCCCACTTCCTGGGGGGCTGGTGGGGGGACTGGGGGGCAGCATGGTGCCCTGCGGGGGAGTGGGGTCACAGCACTGTGGCCAGGGGGCTGGCAGGGCATGGCAGAGCTCTGATCACTCTCTCCTCACCAGGACTACGAGCTGCAGCTGGTGAGCTTCAAGGCACAGGTGGAACCGATGGCATCACCAGCCAAGAAGCCCAAAGTGCAGTCGGCATCTGACAGCATCATCCAGGAGGTGAGGGGGATTTTTCACTGCCACTGGTCTGGGGCATCCAACAGCTCCTGGGGCATGGCTGCTCAGTGAAGGGGTGGGCTTGGGGATGTGGTGCGTGGCCTTGCCTCCATCCAGCCCCATCATTGCTGGGGGGCTGGCGGGCCGCGGGCATTCTCCCCTTTTTCCTGCTGACCCACTGTCTCCACAGTACGTGGACCTGCGGACGCAGTACAGCGAGCTGACCACGCTCACCACCCAGTACATCAAGTTCATCACCGAGACGCTGCGGCGGCTGGAGGAGGAGGAGGTAGGGAGCGGTGCAGCGCAGCACAGCCGGCTGTATAACCAAAAGGAACGCGTTTCATGGGGTCTCCAGCCCCACCACTAACGCCAGCCCATGGCCATGTCTCCAGCCCCATCACTAACAGCCAGCCCACGGCCATGACTGTGGCCTTATCACTGATGGTCACTCACGGCCATGACTCTGGCCCCAGCACTAATGCTAGCCCATGGCTGTGACTCTGGCCCCATCGCTAACACTGCCCCATGGCTGTGACTCCAACCCTGGCCCCATCACTAACGGTGACCCATGGCCGTGGCTCCAGCCCCGTCACTAACACTGGCCCATGGCCATGACTCCAACCCTATCACTAATACTGGCCCGCAGCCTGTATCTCCTGCTCCCTGCTGGGCTCCTGGGAGCAAGGCTGCTGGCTCCGGGTGCAGTGGGTCTCTGAGTCGGGCTGGCTCTGGGGGCTCTGGTGTGACTGGTGGTAGGAGGCACTTCCCAGATACACGTAGTGCAGTCAGCACCTGCCTGCGCATGCTGCTGTGCTGGGCGCTGGCCCGCGGGGTCTGGCGCGGGGTAACCTCTCTAACTCTTGGTTTCTGCCCTTGGAGCTGCTTTGCCAGTGCTTTTTCTTGGGGAATATTTGTGTTGGTGGGGATCTAATGGAGGGTAAAAAACCAGGATGACTCTGGCAGCCCTGCACCAGGTACTCACTCTGCGCATGCCCTCTCCCCGCGGCACCCTCCGCCTCCCCCACGGCTCACCCTCTCCTCCTAGCCCTCCTCTACCTCTTGTGCTGCTCTGGGACCAGGGGTCCGGTGTGGGGTCTGCCTCCCCTGCATGCGCTGCCTGTGCCCAGGCCCTGTGGAGCGTGCGGCTGCCTCGCTCACGGTGCATGCGGTGTGCGCGCTGCGGCACGGCCCCAAGCCAGGCGCCACACGTGTCGGCCCTTTGGCAGACCCTGCTCCCAGTTGCCTGGAGAGGGCTGGGAGGGGTTTGAACCAGCTGAATTGCTCTCTCCTGTTGAGGCTTTCCCAGCAGCGAAGGCTCTGCTGGCACCGCCCTCACACCGCTCCTCTCTGTCCTGCTCCTGGTGCTCCGGCCGTCTCTCTCCTTTCCCCACGGCAGGGGCTGTCTGTTCCGGCCGCCTCGCATGGGGAGCCGTGGTGGTAGTGTGCACGCTGCTCGCATCGTCTTCATCCCTAGGGCTCCGCTCGCTCTCTGTCCCTTCTCTCTGGAACGTGGCTTCCTGCACTGCTGTCTGGCTCCTGTTGCCTGTCTGCCTGTGCTGTCATGTGTCCCCTGTCCTGCCATACGTCTTCTGGAAGCTGGCGTCACCGCCACTGGCTCGCGCGGTGGCCCAGGAGCCGAAGCCTTTCTACGCGCATCCGCCACCCCTCCGCTGTCTCGGCAGTGCGTGGCTGGGCCAGCACTGATGCCATGGCGCGATCGCATCCCTTGTGATTTGTCTCTCTCTCCCCTCTTTGTCCCCTGCACCCTCTTTCCCCTCCAGAAAGCCGCCGAGAAGCTGAAGGAGGAGGAGAGGAAGCGGCTGGCGGAGGTGGAGGCGCAGCTGGAGAAGCAGCGGCAGCTGGCCGAGGCCCACGCCAAAGCCAAGGCACAGGCAGAGGCAGAGGCACGGGAGCTGCAGCTCCGCATGCAGGAGGAGGTCACCCGGCGGGAGGTGGTGGCCGTGGACGCCGAGCAGCAGAAGCAGAACATCCAGCAGGAGCTGATGCAGCTGCGGCAGAACTCGGACCACCAGATCAAGTCCAAGGTGAAGATGATCGAGGAGGCTGAGTACAACCGCAAGAAGGTGGAGGAGGAGATCCGCCTCATCCGCCTGCAGCTGGAGAGCACCGAGAAGCAGCGGGAGAGTGCAGAGACGGAGCTGCAGGATCTGCGGGCGCGTGCCGAGGAGGCCGAGAGGCAGAAGCGGCAGGCACAGGAAGAGGCTGAGCGCCTGCGCCGGCAGGTGAAGGAGGAGAGCCAGAAGAAGCGGGAGGCGGAGGAGGAGCTGAAGCGCAAGGTGCAGGCTGAGCGCGAAGCGGCGCGGGAGAAGCAGAAGGCAGTGGCGGATCTGGAGCAGCTGCGGCTGCAGGCGGAGGAGGCTGAGCGGCGCATGCGGCAGGCAGAGGCCGAGAAGGAGCGGCAGATCCAGGTGGCCCAGGAGGTGGCCCAGCGCAGCGCCGAGGCCGAGCTGCAGAGCAAGCGGCTCTCTTTTGCCGAGAAGACAGCGCAGCTAGAGCTGTCGCTGCAGCAGGAGCACGACGTGGTGGCCCAGCTGCAGGAGGAGGCTGAGCGGCTGAAGAAGCAGCAGCTGGAGGCTGAGCAGTTGCGGGAGGAGGCTGAGAAGGAGTTGGAGCGCTGGCGGCAGAAGGCCAACGAGGCGCTGCGCCTGCGGCTGCAGGCCGAAGAGGTGGCCCACAAGAAGTCCCTGGCTCAGGAGGAGGCCGAGAAGCAGAAGGAGGATGCGGAGCGCGAGGCCCGCAAGCGCGCCAAGGCGGAGGAAGCAGCCCTGCGGCAGAAAGAGCTGGCGGAGGAAGAGCTGGAAAAGCAGCGGGAGCTGGCAGAGGGCACAGCCCAGCAGAAGCTGGCGGCGGAGCAGGAGCTGATCCGGCTGAAGGCGGAGATGGAGAATGGGGAGCAGCAGCGCCTGCTCCTGGAGGAAGAGCTCTCGCGGTTGAAGAGGGAGGTAAACGAGGCCATCCAGAGGAGGAAAGAGCTGGAAGAAGAGCTGGCCAAGCTGCGGGCAGAGATGGAGGTCCTGCTGGAGAGCAAGGCCAAGACAGAGGAGGAGTCGCGCTCCAGCAGTGAGAAGTCCAAGCAGCGGCTGGAAGCAGAGGCCAACAAGCTGCGGGAGCTGGCCGAGGAGGCCGCCCGCCTGCGCGCCCTCTCCGAGGAGGCCAAACGTCAGCGGCAGCTGGCAGAGGAGGAGGCCAGCCGGCAACGGGCCGAGGCTGAGCGCATCCTGAAGGAGAAGCTGGCGGCCATCAACGAAGCCTCGCGGCTGAAGGCAGAGGCAGAGATCGCGCTGAAGGAGAAGGAGGCGGAGAACGAGCGGCTGCGGCGGCTGGCAGAGGACGAGGCTTACCAGCGCAAGCTACTGGAGGAGCAGGCGGCCCAGCACAAGCAGGACATCGAGGAGAAGATAGCCCTGCTGAAGCGCTCCTCGGAGAGCGAGCTGGAGCGGCAGAAGGGGCTTGTAGAGGATACGCTGCGGCAGCGGCGACAGGTGGAGGAGGAGATCCGTGCCCTCAAGGCCAGCTTCGAGAGGGCCTCGGCTGGCAAGAGCGAGCTGGAGAGGGAGCTGAACCGCATCCGTGGGGAGGCAGAGGAGGTGCAGCGCAGCCGGGAGCAGGCGGAGCAGGAGGCTGAGCGGCAGCGGGCACTGGCTCTGGAGGAGGAGGGCCGGCGGCGCGAGGCCGAGGAGAAGGTGCAAGCCATCCTGGCTGCTGAGGAGGAGGCCGGGCGGCAGCGACGGCTGGCCCTGGAGGAGGTGGAGCGGCTGCGGGCCATGGTGGAGGAGGCACGGCGGCAGAAGGAGCTGGCGGAGAAGGAGTCGGAGCGGCAGATCCAGCTGGCTCGGGAGGCAGCGCAGAAGCGGATCGCGGCGGAGGAGAAGGCGCACCTGGCCGCTGTGCAGCAGAAGGAGCAGGAGCTGCTGCAGACACGCCAGCAGGAGCAGAGCCTCCTGGACCGGCTGCGCGAGGAGGCTGAGCGAGCTCGGCGGGCGGCTGAGGAGGCCGAGTTTGCCCGTAGCAAGGCCGAGCAGGACGCCAGCCTGTCCCGACAGCGCGTGGAGGAGGCCGAGCGGCTGAAGCAGCAGGCAGAGGAGGAGGCGCAGGCCAAGGCTCAGGCACAGGCGGACGCGGAGAAGCTGCGGAAGGAGGCTGAGCTGGAGGCAGCAAAGCGGGCGCAGGCGGAGCAGGCAGCCCTGCGGCAGAAGCAGCTGGCTGATGCCGAGATGGAGAAACACAAGAAATTCGCTGAGCAGACACTGCGGCAGAAGGCGCAGGTGGAGCAGGAGCTGACCAAGGTGAAGCTGCAGCTGGATGAGACAGACCACCAGAAGGGCATCCTGGATGAGGAGCTGCAGCGGCTGAAGGAGGAGGTGACAGACGCTGTCCGGCAGAAGGCCCAGGTGGAGGAGGAGCTATTCAAGGTCCGGGTGCAGATGGAGGAGCTGGCCAAGCTGAAGAGCCGCATTGAGGAGGAGAACAAGGCGCTGATCCTCAAGGACAAGGACAACACGCAGAAGTTCCTGGCAGAGGAGGCAGAGAAGATGAAGCAGGTGGCAGAGGAGGTGGCCCGGCTGAGCGTGGAGGCGCAGGAGGCCGCCCGCATGCGGCAGCTGGCTGAGGACGACCTGGCACAGCAGCGGGCGCTGGCAGAGAAGATGCTGAAGGAGAAGATGCAGGCGGTGCAGGAGGCCACGCGGCTGCGGGCCGAGGCTGAGATGCTGCAGAAGCAGAAGGATCTGGCACAGGAACACGCCAAGAAGCTGCAGGAGGACAAGGAGCAGATGCAGCAGCGCCTGGCTGAGGAGACCGAGGGCTTCCAGAAGACGCTGGAGGCCGAGCGCCGGCGGCAGCTGGACATCACGGCTGAGGCTGAGCGCCTCAAGCTGCAAGTGGCGGAGATGAGCATGGCCCAGGCCAAGGCTGAGGAGGAAGCCAAGCGGTTCAAAAAGCAGGCTGAGGAGATCAGTGAGAGGCTGCACGAGACTGAGCTGGCCACACAGGAGAAGATGACAATGGTGCACACCCTGGAGATCCAGCGGCACCAGAGCGATGAGGACGCCGAAAAACTGCGGAAGGCCATCGCTGACCTGGAGAAGGAGAAGGAGAAGCTGAAGCAGGAGGCAGCGCTGCTGCAGCAGAAGGCAGAGGAGGTACTGGTCTGCGGGTTCCCCTTAGCAGTGGTGGTACACAGGGAGGTTGTCCCTCTCCCCAGCCAGCCTACACCATCCTTGGCCAGGTCCCCAGGGACCATCACTGGGGATGGTGGGGCAGGACCCCCCGGACAGGTCAGGGATATGCGTGGGGCAGCATCAGAGCGGGACCCCAAACCCCTGTCCTCCTGCCGTGGAGGGGGGATCCCCACCACCTGGGCCGGCTCTTCCGCCCCGTGGCACATCCTGCCGTGCTCCTCTCTGTGCCCAGCTCCCAGCCTAAGTGCTGGGGGTTCCCTCGTGTCCTCCCCCTGCTCATCCCGCCCTGTGTTGTGTGTGGCTCCCTAACCCCGGCTCTGCTCCTTAACTCTTACATGATGCAGGGAGTGTGTGGGTGACTCTGTGCCTCTGTGCCACCCCTGCCACCCATCCACCTGCCTCAGCCCACCCCCAATCCCCCACTGCCCTCCTGGGTGTCTGACCACACTGTCCTCTCTCCCACCCCAGATGCAGGTGGCCCAGCAGGCTCAGCTCCGTCAGGAGACGCAGCTCCTCCAGCAGAGCTTCCTGACGGAGAAGGACGCCCTGCTGCAGAAGGAGAAGTTCATTGAGGAGCAGAAACTGAAGCTGGAGAAGCTCTTTAAGGATGAGGTGAACAAAGCCCAGAACCTGAAGGCAGAGCAGGAGCGGCAGCAGCAGGAAATGGAGCAGGAGAAGCAGCAGTTGAAAGCTATGTTAGATGAAGCCAAGAAGCATCAGAAAGAAGCCGAGGAAAACGTCCGCCACAAGCAGGAGGAGCTACAGCAGCTGGAGAAGCAGCGACAGCAGCAGGAGAAACTTCTGGAAGAAGAGAACAAGAAGCTGAGGGAGAGGCTCGAGCAGATGCAGGAGGAGTACAAGGCCGCCCTGGCCCAGAGACGGGAGATCATGATCCAGACGGACGACCTGCCTGGGGAGGCCTTGGTGACGACGACGCAGCTGCTGGACATCAAGGCTGTGCCCAACGGCCGGGATGCAATGGATGGCTTAGCCCAGAACGGGGAGCCGGAGTTCGCCTTCGAGGGCATCCGGCAGAAGGTGTCAGCAGAGAAGCTGGCTGATGCCGGCATTCTGAGCAGGGAGAGCTTGGACAAGTTGGCAAAGGGTGTCATGAGTGTGGGTGAGCTCTCCGAGAGGGAGGACGTCAAGAAGTACCTGCAGGGCAAGAGCAGCATTGCCGGGTTGCTCATCAAACCCTCCAACCAGAAGATGAGCATCTACGAAGCCATGAAGAAGAAGCTGCTCAGCCCAGGCACAGCACTGGTGCTCCTGGAGGCACAGGCTGCTTCTGGCTTCATCATCGACCCCGTGCGGAATGCAAGGCTCTCGGTGAATGAGGCGGTGCGAGAGGGAGTGATCGGGCCAGAGCTGCACAACAAGATGCTGTCGGCTGAGCGGGCTGTCACCGGCTACAAGGATCCATACACAGGTGACAAGATCTCCCTGTTCCAGGCCATGAAGAAGGACCTCATTGTCAGGGATCACGGCATCCGCCTGCTCGAGGCCCAGATCGCCACGGGTGGCATCATCGACCCCGTCAACAGCCACCGCCTGCCTGTGGAAGCTGCCTACAAGCGTGGCTACTTTGATGAGGAGATGAATCAGGTCCTGTCTGACCCCACTGATGACACCAAGGGCTTCTTCGACCCCAACACTCAGGAGAACCTCACCTACCTGCAGCTCATGGAGCGGTGCGTGACTGACCCGGACACAGGGCTGTGCCTCCTGCCACTCACTGACCAAGCAGCCAAAGCTAGAGAGCTGGTCTACACTGACAAGGAAGCCAAGGATGTCTTCAAGAAGGCCACAGTGACAGCACCGTTTGGCAAGTTCCAAGGGAAGACGATGACCATCTGGGAGCTCATCAACTCTGAATACTTCACTGAGGACCAAAGGCGGGACCTGATCCAGCAGTACAGGACTGGCAAGATCACGGTGGAGAAGATCATCAAGATCGTCATCACGGTTGTGGAGGAAAGTGAGAAAAAGAGCCAGATGTGCTTCGAGGGTCTGCGTGGCCCTGTGCCCGCTGCTGAGCTGCTGGAGAGCAAGATCATCAACAAGGACCTCTACAACCAGCTGCACCAGGGCAAGAAGTCTGTAAAGGATGTGGCAGAGATGGAGTCTGTACGACAGTACCTGAAGGGCACCGACGCCATCGCCGGCGTCCTGGTGGAGTCCACAGGCCAGAAGCTCACCTTCTACGAGGCCCTGAAGAGAAACCTGCTGAAGCCAGAGGTTGCCCTGTCCCTGCTGGAGGCGCAAGCTGCCACTGGCTACATCATCGACCCTGTGGGGAACAAGCTCTTCTCTGTGGATGAGGCCGTGAAGGCCGAGGTGGTGGGGCCAGAGTTCCACGAGAAGCTGCTGTCGGCGGAGAAGGCAGTGACCGGCTACAAGGATCCCTACACAGGTCAGACGGTTTCCCTCTACCAAGCACTCCAGAAAGGCCTCATCCCCAGCGACACTGGGCTCCGGCTGCTGGACGTCCAGCTTGCCACTGGTGGCATCATCGATCCCGTCAACAGCCACCGACTTCCACTCGAGGTCGCCTACAAGCGTGGCTACTTTGACCCAGAGATAAACAAGGCGCTGACTGAGCTCCGAGACGATGCCAAGGCTTTCTACTGTCCCAACACCCAGGAGAACCTCAGCTATGCCCAGCTGCAGAAGAGTTGCCACCGCGACAAGCAGACTGGCCTGTGCCTGCTGCCGCTGTCTGACAAGGCCATCCAGTCACAGCAGGAGGAGGTCTACACTGACAGCCAGGCCAAGGAGTGTTTCGACAAAACAACCATAGAGGTCCCAGTGGGCAGCATGAAGGGCCAGACGATGACCATCTGGGAACTGATCCACTCCGAATACTTCACGGAGGAGCACAGGCGGGAGCTGCTCCGACAGTACAAGACTGGCAAAGTGACAATCGAGAAGATCATCAAGATCGTGATCACAATCATCGAGGAGGCGGAGACCAAAAAGCAGGAGAAGCTGACATTCAGTGGTCTGCGGGCACCGGTGCCAGCCAGCGAGCTGCTGGAGTCCTGCATCATCAGCAAAGCCCAGTACGAGCAGCTGAAGGAAGGCAAGAAATCAGTGAAGGACCTCTCTGAGACAGATGCGGTGAGGAGGTTCCTGCATGGCAGTGACTGCATCGCTGGTGTTTACGTGGAGGCCACCAAGGAGAAGCTGAACATCTATGAGGCCATGAAGAGGAACCTGCTGAGGCCCAGCACTGCTGTGGTCCTCCTGGAAGCCCAGGCAGCCACTGGGTTCTTGATTGACCCTGTGAAGAACCGTAAACTGTATGTCAACGAGGCGGTGAAGGCTGGTGTTGTTGGGCCAGAGCTGCATGAGAAGCTGCTGTCGGCCGAGAAAGCTGTCACGGGGTACAAGGATCCCTACTCAGGCGATACCATCTCCCTGTTCCAGGCCATGAAGAAAGGGCTCATCGTCAAGGAGCATGGCATCCGTCTGCTCGAGGCCCAGATTGCCACTGGTGGCATCATTGACCCCGTGCACAGCCACCGCCTGCCTGTGGAGGTGGCCTACAAGCGTGGCTACTTCGATGAGGAGATGAACCGGACCCTCTCTGACCCCAGCGATGACACCAAGGGCTTCTTCGACCCCAACACTCAGGAGAACCTCACCTACGTGCAGCTGAAGGAGAGGTGCATCGAGGATCCCGAGACCGGCCTGTACCTGTTGCCTCTGCGGGAGCCTGAGAAACCAAAAGTGGTGGAAACCACCCAGATGTACACCGAAGCTGAGACCCGGAAGGTGTTCGAGGAGACGCAGGTGGACATCCCTGTGGGCAGCCGGGCAGGCTCCTCCATGTCTCTGTGGGAGATCATGCACTCAGACCTGCTGCCCGAGGAGCAGCGGAAACAGCTCATGGAGGAGTTCCAGTCAGGCCGTGTGTCCAAGGAGCGCATGATCATCATTATCATTGAGATCATTGAGAAGACTGAGATCATCCGGCAGCAGAATCTCACATCCTATGACTACGTCCGGCGCCGCATCACAGCTGAGGACCTCTACGAGGCAAAGATTATCTCACAGGAAATCTACAACCTGCTGAAGCAGGGTTCCAAAACCTTCCAGGAGCTCCTGGACGTGGAGACTGTCTGGAGGTACCTTTACGGGTCAGGCTGCGTGGCTGGCATCTACATCCCCTCCTCCAAGCAGACACTCAGCGTCTATCAGGTGCTGAAGAAGGGGCTCATCAACCCCGAAGTGGCCCGCTCCCTCCTGGAGGCCCAGGCAGCCACCGGCTTCATGATTGACCCCACCAAGAATGAAATGCTGACCGTTGATGAGGCAGTTAGGAAGGGCGTGGTGGGGCCAGAGATCCATGACCGGCTCCTGTCTGCAGAGAGGGCGGTGACTGGTTACAGAGACCCGTACAGTGAACAGAAGATTTCCCTCTTCCAGGCCATGAAGAAGGATCTCATTCCCAGTGAAGAGGCCCTCAAGCTCCTGGATGCCCAAATCGCCACCGGTGGCATCATTGACCCACACCTGGGCTTCCACCTGCCCTTGGAGGTGGCCTACCAGCGGGGCTTCATCAACAAGGAGACGTACGACATGCTGTCGGAGCCCAGCGAGGTCCGGAGCTATGTGGACCCCTCCACGGATGAGAAACTCAGCTATACGCAGCTGCTGAAGCGATGCCGGAAGGACGAGAACTCCAGGCTCCTCCTGCTCCCGCTCTGCGACACACGGAAACTCACCTTCCGGGGGCTGCGGAAGCAGATCACCGTGGAGGAGCTGGTCCTTTCAAAGGTGATGGATGAAGCCACAGCCCAGCGCCTCCAGGAGGGTCTCACCTCTGTCGAGGAGGTCTCTAAGAACCTGAAGAAGTTCTTGGAGGGCACCAGCTGCATTGCTGGCGTCTTCGTGGACTCCACAAAGGAGCGTCTGTCTGTCTACCAGGCCATGAAGAAAGGGATCATCCGGCCTGGCACTGCCTTCGAGCTCCTGGAGGCACAGGCGGCCACAGGCTATGTGATTGACCCCATCAAGGGCCTCAAGCTGACGGTGGAGGAAGCCGTGCGGATGGGCATTGTGGGCCCTGAGTTCAAGGACAAGCTGCTCTCTGCTGAGAGGGCTGTCACCGGCTACCGGGACCCCTACACCGGAAAGCTCATCTCCCTCTTCCAGGCCATGAAGAAGGGTCTGATCCTGAAGGACCATGGGATCCGCTTGCTGGAGGCTCAGATTGCCACAGGGGGCATCATTGACCCTGAGGAGAGCCACCGCCTGCCCGTGGAGGTGGCCTACAAGAGGGGTCTCTTTGATGAGGAGATGAACGAGATCCTGCTGGACCCCAGCGATGACACCAAGGGCTTCTTTGACCCCAACACGGAGGAGAACCTCACATACCTGCAGCTCATGGAGAGGTGCATCACGGACCCAGAGACTGGCCTGTGCCTCCTGCCTCTGAAGGAGAAGAAGCGGGAGAGGAAGACCTCCTCCAAGTCCTCCGTCCGCAAGCGCCGGGTGGTGATCGTTGACCCAGAGACGGGCAAGGAGATGTCCGTGTATGAAGCCTATCGCAAGGGCCTCATTGACCACCAGACCTACCTGGAGCTGTCAGAGCAGGAGTGCGAGTGGGAGGAGATCACCACCTCCTCCTCCGATGGCGTGGTGAAGTCAATGATCATTGACAGGCGTTCGGGGCGCCAGTATGACATCGATGATGCCATCAGCAAGGGCCTGATTGACCAATCAGCCCTGGACCAGTATCGCTCGGGCACCCTCTCCATCACCGAGTTTGCTGACATGCTCTCTGGCAACATGGGTGGCTTCCGGTCACGGTCGTCCTCGGTAGGATCCTCTTCTTCCTACACCGTCAGCCCAGCCCTGACGCGGACACAGATCTCAATGTGGACTGACCCGACCGAGGAGACCGGGCCGGTGGCAGGCATCCTGGACACGGACACTCTGGAGAAGGTGTCCATCACGGAGGCCATGCGCCGCAACCTGGTGGACAACATCACAGGGCAGCGGCTGCTGGAAGCCCAGGCCTGTACCGGGGGCATCATTGACCCCAACACCGGTGACAAGTGCACCGTTGCCGATGCGGTCAACAAGGGCCTGGTTGACAAGATCATGGTGGACCGCATCAACCTGGCGCAGAAGGCCTTCTACGGCTTCGAGGACCCGCGGACCAAGACGAAGATGTCGGCGGCACAGGCACTGAAGAAGGGCTGGCTGTACTACGAGGCCGGGCAGCGGTTCCTGGAGGTGCAGTACTTGACAGGGGGCCTGATCGAGCCCGATGCCCCAGGCCGTGTCTCCCTGGATGAGGCGCTGCAGAAGGGCACCATCGACGCACGGACTGCCCAGAAGCTGCGGGATGTCAACACCTATTCCAAGTACCTCACCTGCCCCAAGACCAAGCTCAAGATCTCCTACAAGGACGCCATGGACCGGAGCATGATCGAGGACGGGACTGGCCTGCGGCTGCTGGAGGCTTCTTCCCAGTCCAGCAAGGGCTACTACAGTCCTTACAACGTCAGCAGTGCCGGCTCCACCTCTGGATCCCGCTCGGGCTCTCGCACCGGCTCCCGCTCAGGCTCCCGGCGCGGCAGTTTCGACGCCACTGGCTCCGGCTTCTCCATGACCTTCTCTTCCTCCTCCTACTCCTCTTCGAGTTTCGGGCGCAGATACGCGGAGGGTACCCAGGGCACCGTGGAGGTGGCCGCCCTTGCCCTCGCCCTGTCCACATCCAGAAGCTGCGGGTGGGAGGCGAGCGGGGAGTGCCCTGGGGTGCGCGGGCCCCTGCTCCACGTGGCCTGAGACCTGCGAGCCCCCCGAGGCGCCGCCTCACCCGCTCCGCATGTGGCAATGCTGCTGGCTAATCACTAGTATTTTTTTTTTTAATTTTGAACCTCCACTCTTCTCCCAAAGCAGTGCCTCAAGTTTAACCAAAAAGACAAGACTAATAAATTAATATATGCGAATGTGCTGACAGTGTTTGTATATTAAGAGACAAGAAAGAATACACACTACCCTCCCTGCCCTACGCCCCGGGAGCTGGACACCGTTCCTGCTCCTGGCTGCGCCAATCCCGCCGCTGCTCGCACACGGTGCGGCCAAGCCGGATACCAGGAAAACAGTTCCCTGTTTGGATCTAACCACTTAGCACTCTTTTGTAATTAACCTGCCGGCTTCAGCCCCCGCACCCCAAAGGAGGAGACAACTTTGGCCCCGTGGTGCAGCCGGTGTGTCGGAGGAGGACATCGCGGGCTCCTCGGCACCGGACAGCCAGACACGCCTGCTGCCTGGACCCCTTCCACGCACCCTCAGCGCGGCGAGGAGGGGGCTCTGCACCGTGGCCCCCGAGCTGCCCCATCTCCCTGCCTTGGCCTCCCGGCACATCCCCACCACCACACCGCGGAGCTGGTGCCCCGACCGTAAGTGCCGCGCTGGCGCTGCCCGGTGCTTCCGCGCCACGCGGGGGGACCTGCCTCCGCTCCGCCGCTTCACCCACCGAGGGGCTTCGCTGCGCGCCTGCCTCCGCCAGCCCACCCGCTCACCCGTCCTCCGGGACGCACCCGCCGCGGTCGGCCGGTCTGTCTGTCTGTCTCTCCGTGTATCTGGGAAGTGCTTCTGCTTGAGGTTGATTTCCTCACACTCATGTGGCTCCATGACCCATTGGCAGGTGTCTGCCAGAGCCCACGCCCCAGCCTGGCTCCGCGCAGCTCCTGCACCCAGAACCCCCTGGCCACGGGGGCTTTCCTGACCTCACAAGGGGTATGGGGGCTACGGGACCCCTGGAGCACAGGGTGGGCCATGGGATGCTGTAGCAGCCTGGCACACACTCTTGTTAGAAATAGGCAGATTTCTGTAAAACCAGCCTCCTTTTCCTTCTTCGCGGTAATTCCATCCCCCTGGCTCCCGCTCTGTGCCGGCGCTAATGCGCTCTCTCTCTGGCAGACGTCTTTTTCCAGTCCCAACAAAGACGTCCCGGTGCCGCTGGGCGAGCTCCTGAGCTGGGTCTCCGACATCAGCAGGTCGTGGATGGGCTCAAGGGGAGCCCCGGAGGCGGCAGCTGCTCGGCCTTGCTCACCAGCACAGGTAATGCCGACCTCCACGGTCCATCCCGGTCCCACGGCAGGTGCGCGGCACTGACAGCCAGGCTTGGTGGCTTCATTTCATGGGTTGTTCTCCCTCTCTCATCCCATCTTTTCTGTTCACTTTGTTGTAGTGTGGCTGGATGTCCATACCACCTCCCCTCATCGCCGCCATGGAGCCCGTCCCCTGCCCTGAGGCCGGTGGGACCGCACCTGAGGACACGGGGACATTCTCCCTCTTCCTTTGCACTTGCCAGAGTCCCCAGCCAGAGACTGGGGCCACGGTGCCTGAGCAGTCAATGGCCCAAGAAGCACCCACAGGGTCACCTGGCCCCCACTCGCCCCACACACTCCCTCCTCCCTGGGGGTGGCCTCCCGGTGTGGTGTTGGGCTCACTGCGGATCTCCAAAACATCTCCTCCTTCCCATCTGCTCTCATCTGCCACCTGTAAATCCAGTCATGTTACCCTCCGCCTCCGGTGTCGTTATTGCTCTCATTACCCCGTTTGGCTTTGCATGAGGTGCCACTGCGCGCGGCTCCAGGACAGTCCCCTCTCCCAGGGCCCCCCACACCCTGACCATAACTCATTGGGACGGTGGGGGTCCATCAATTACCCAAACACATCTCTTTTTGGGGGCAAAACACTAAACTTGTACATACTGCAAAGTGTCTGTAAAAGGAGCAGTGTGGACCCAGGGCTCCCCTGCAAGGGCAGTAAAGGAGAATCCTCTGAAACCAGCCGGCAGCTCCGCGTGGTCTGTTCGCCCCTCCGGCCTCGCCACCTTGGTCATGGCCTCCCACTGCCTCCCTCAGCTTCGTGCCATGGGCTGCGTGTGCTGCCGCAGGTCATGGTGAAGTGTGTTGGGGTGCCAGGGGTCTGACCAACTCCCAGGTGCTGCACCTGAGAGCTGGGCCTGGGTGAACCCCTGGTGCTGCCAGGCACAGAGCAGGGCCATGGGGGTGTCCCCAGAGCTGCCCCATGCTGGTGGCACCGTCGTGAGGTCAGTGTGGGTGCAGCACTGAGACGGTGGACCCCTGATTTAGGGGAGTGGGTGCTGTGGAGGCTTCTGGGGCTGCATCCTTCGCATGAGGACAGACCCATCTCTCCATCAGTGGGTAGGGACACTGTCCTCCGTGGTACTGTTCCACTGTGTGCCACTACCACTGTTGGTCTGGGGCCATGCCTGCCAGTGCCATGGCCTCTGCCCAGTGTGGGCTGTGCTGTGGTCACTCCCTTTCTGGGCAGTGAGGGGTTGCTGTGGGTAGATGGCAGTGGTTGGCTGTGAGGCTGAGGGACTTGGAGGGAATTCAGGACCTGTTGGCCTGGAAACCACTGGTAGGGCAGCAGCATTCAGAAGGGAAAGCCCTGGCAAACCTGGAGATGTCAGCGTAGCCACTGGCACAGGTGGCTCAAGGGGTCTGTCCAGTGAGCCAGGTGCCACTGTGCTGCCCAGGCTGGGACTCCCCGAGCAGAAAGATCATCCTTCAGGAGTGCCAGGAGCCCCAGGCACTGTGCCAGGAGCGCCAGAGCTGTCAGGACCTTGCAGGACACCTGCGATGTCCAGGGGCTGGTGGGGTCTCAAGTGCGCTGGGACCAGCCAAGCGTGTCAGCAGCCCCGGGTGGGGAGGCCAGGCTGGCTGGGACAGATGGCGGTGGCTGGGTAGGACGTTAATTGCATTGTCCATCAGCAATTAACTGCAGCGTCCGTCTGTCCCCACCGGCAGCGGGATGTGGCCGTTAGGTGCAGCAGGGCCAGGGGAACTTGGGGGTTGCAGGCTGCTGCAACCATTGCAGGGCTCAGGAGAGGTCCCAGGGCAGCAAGACACTCCCCCAGGTGACACGAGCTGCTTGGGGCCCTGCCCCACCTCACTGGCCTCCCAAAAAGTTTCTTCGTGTCCCCCAGGTGTTCCCTGCGCCCCCAGATATTCCTTGCTTACCCGCCAACTTCCTGACCTCCCCCCCACCCCCGCAGGGCTAATCACCTCTCCCAAAGCTCCTGAGATCACCAAGAGCCCTCTGACCCAGAGCTAAGCCCCATGACCCAGTGCCATGCCATGGGATGGAAGTCTCTCACCACCCCCCAACACTGGTGGGGTCCAACTCTGTTTCCCGGTGAGAGACCCACCCATGGCTCCTGAGCCCAGCCATGGGACTCACACCTGTGTGCCAGAGGGGACCCTCTTCTCCACACCCCTTCGATCCTGTGCCCCTGGCATGGGGTCCCTGCCCGCTGTGCCCAAGGGTGTGGGATCCCCCTGCAGTGGCTGGGTGAGGAGGGGGGAGGTCCCAAGATCTGGGCTGCACCTGGGGCAAGCTGGCCTCTTTCCCCATGAAGCAGTGTCCCTTAACCATGGACTCTCCATCATCTCATGTTGCTCCATGTCACCCTCCTGCCCCACTGACACCCCCTGTCCCTCCCAAAGCCCCTTCAGCACTGTGTGCTGCGGCTGACCGGGCTAAACTCATCACGATGGAGAACTCCATGATATTCCCCATTTTAATACCCTGCATCTCATCCCGCCCTGCTGCTGCGTGGGCTGGAGCCAGCCCTCCCCACCGCCCCGAGTTAAACCATCCCTCAGCGTTGCGGTGGCACGAGTGCCTCTCGGGCTGTGGTGCCGAGCACCCTGGAGGGGTCCCTCTTCCCCCGGAGGGGTCCCTCGCCCCCCTCCCGGCGCACACCAGCGTTTGCCGACCGCCCTTCACGGCGTGAGTGGCAGCACCGCCCCGTCCTGGCTGTGCTCCGTGGTGTGGGACCCGTGGCCGCTGTCCCAAGCGTGGCCGCTGTCCCAAGCGTGGCCGCTCGGCCCTGCTGGCACAGAGCAGCTGCCAGCTCCGTGTGCCCACCGCCCCAGGCGCTGCTGGCTCGGCCCCCGCCGCGCCGGGAACGCTCTGTACAGCTTCTCCACAAAGACCGACCGGCCTCTCCCACGCCACCCCCTCGCTGGGGCGCTGAACCTCCTCATGGGCAGGGACCCCCGAGACCCCCCCGGCCGTGCCGCTGAGGCTCGGAGCCCGGGTGCAGCGGCCAAGGGCGGCTCTGCTTCGCGTGAAGCGCTGCCGTCTCTGTGCCCCGCCGGTCTGTGCCGGGCCCGGTGTTGGCTGGACCGGTGAATCCCCCCGTCCATGGCGCGGGGTCTCGGGGTTCGAGCAGGGATGGTGCAACCCCAGGGCCACGTCCTGCCGGGCACCGGGCATGCCCCAGACCTCAGGGCCAGAGCGATGCAGTGCGGATGGCGGTGGTGCCGTGTGGGCAGCGCGGTGCGAGCATCTGCCTCCCTCAGCGGCACCGCGGAGCTGCTGGCAGGCAGCTCCAGATCCGTCTGTTCCGACTGTCACGTTCCCGGGTGTCTGTCTGGTGCCCGAGCCGGTTCTGGGGGTACTCTGAACCCACCCCTGCAGTGAATAGGGGCAGGCGACGGCTGTGGGACCCTCACAGGCAAGTGCCGCACCCAGCACATCCCAGCACCCGTTTGGGGTTCGCTGCTCCTCGTGGTCTCGTGTGTCTCGGCACGTCCCGACTGGAGCAGCGCTGGCACCGTGTCTGGGACAGGCTGGCAGCGATCGTCGGAGCTCCATCCCCATCCCCAACCCCACCAGCCCAGGCTGAATTTGGGCTGGAAGAGCGTTTCCCACTGCAGAAGCTGTTACTGTCTGCCCACCTGCGGTAGCATCCTCCACCTCCCCGGTTCCCTGTGCCCAACCTCTGGCAGCAGGGCTGGCACTGTGACAGTGCAGTCCTGCCCAGGGATGAGGGCTCACTGTGGGACACACAGCCTGGGGCAGGAGGGCTGTGGGACCATGGGTGACTGCACTGGAGCTGCCACGACGCCACGAGCCTTGGTGGCCCCAGCTGTGCCATCCTGCTCCCTCCCTAGACACTCACGGGCCCTGGGCAGGAGGAAGCAAGGCTCTGCTGGTGGCTCATCCAGCTGGTGGGTGGCAGTGCTGGGGCAGGTGGCCACACTGTGGGTGTGTAGGGCCTTGCTGGTGGCATCATGACAGCAGGGTCTGCCACGAGCCCATGTCCCCAGAGTGTCTCGGGTGGGACTGAGCCCTGCTGGCACTCCAGCCACGAGGAATTGCTGTGGCACCAGCACCCGGCATCTGCGTGATGCCTCTTCCCGTCATCCAGGGAATTCACTGCTGCTCCTGGTGGGGTTCCTGGCCACACCCTGGCTGAGGCTCCTTCTGCAGCAGATATAACCCAGGCACTCCCAGCCCGTTTGTGCTGCAGCTCCTGCTCAGCTGCCTTATGGCACCTTCCCCAGGTCCGTCCATGGCAGCAGTGCCGTGTCACTCCTGCTCCACATCGGTTTTGTCTCCTGTTTATCCAGCCCACATTCCCTGGCTGTTTCCCCTGGCACAACATCTTGGAAACGTGGTCATGTCTTTGCTCAGATCTTGGGCTCATCACCATCTTGGTGGCACCACTGTGGCTGTGCCTCATTTCCCCTCACAGGATCCACAGTGGTGTCTCCCCCTCTTTGTGCTCAGCCAGGTGACCTGGTTTAATTAATCACCAGAGTTAGAGACCAGTTAATTACAGGAGCAGCATCACCTTCAGCCTTTGGGTGCAGGCTTGGTGTGATCCCTCCTGCCAGTCTCTCTCTCCGCCAGGGCACGAAGCAACTGCTGCCCATTCATGCCCCGTATCCATGCCTGTGCCAGGGCGTTGGTGATTCGTAGATCTTGGTGTTTGCCTGACTTCTCCTCCCATGTGTTGTGGCAGAGTGGCTGCACTTGCAGCGTCAGAGTCAGGAGCAGCTGGTCTGAGACATCCCTGCTCCGTGCCAGTGCAGTGGGTTTTCCGTGGGTTGGCTTGTTGTTGGTCAGTTTTTGCCATGGGTCAGTTTGCTGTGGCTTGGTTTGGGCTCAGCCAGGGGCTGGACCATGGCTCTGCAGTGCGCAGAGCAGGTGTGGGGACACCAGGGACCAGAGGTAGTCTGAGAGGCAGCAGGGTGAGATCTGGGAGTGATCCTGGCAGAAAAAGGGTTGGGAAATTGGGGTGCATTGCAGGAATGCAGAGGAGCTGGAGCCAAGCCAAACCTGCAGGTACTGGCGATGGCTGGAGACAGGACAGACATCGGGGATCCCAGCCAGGGGAGCTCTGTCCCAACTGGTGGGGATGGGCTGTCCCTGGGGGGGACACAGCGACACTCCAAGATGCCAGGGGCAAGGCTGTGGAGCCTTGTCCCCTGCCGCTCTGCCAGGACCTGGTGGCCTGTTCCCACCATCCCTCTGCTCTACTTGCAGATGCACCGTGCTGTGGGAGACACTGGGCTAACCGGAGAGAGTGTGGAGGGCTCGCCACAGGACAGGGAGGAGATGGAGAGGTACAGGCACTGCTGGGCACTGCTGGGCACTGCCAGACGTGGCGTTGGGAGCTGTGGGTGTGCCTGGGTGTTCACACCGTGATGGGGGAGCTGGTGAACCCTACACAGCTCAGGAGGCTGGGCCAGTGCTGGGATGGGGAGGGCGTGGGTTGGCTGTGCTGGGGCAAGCAGGGTGGGAGTGCGCACAGCTCTGAGCTCCGGTGTGGCTGTGGCGCACTTGGTGCAGGTGGGCAGCGAGGCTGGAGCTCAGGGCGGGGCGGGCAGGGGGGACAGTGGCCATGTCCCCCACAGCCTGGTGTGTCCCTGCTCTCTCCCCAGGGCCTGCCTGCGGTCAGAGCAGAGACTGGAGGTGCAGGAGCAGCTGCTTGCCCTTCGGCACTGGCTGGACACCATAGAAAAGCAGCTACTGGCGCTGCCGGAGCCTGGCACTGCCCTGCAGGTAACATTTGGCCCTGGGCCACGCAGAGCCGGGCAGGACCAGCCCACATCGGCACCGAGGCTGGTGAGGTCATGGTGCTTGGAAAAGTGGAAGCCATCTGGCCACAGCTGGCTGGGAGACCCTGCAGTACAGCTCTGCAGCCGTCCGGTGTTAGCTCCCCTATCCCCAGCTCCTGCTGCCCAGCCCAGCAGTGCTGCTGCCTTGGAGCCCCACGGTCCTGACGGTACTCGTGGTATCACTGCCTTGGAGCCCTGCTGACCACAGGGCCACCACCTGCGCCAGACTGTGGTGTGGCCAAACACCGGGGGTGTGCAGCAGGGCACGGGGGTGTCCAGGTGGGCACAGGGGGTGTGTGGGTGTGCGTGGGGATGTACAGCCTGGCACAGGGGGTGTACAGCGGTGCATGGGGGCGTACAGCCATGCACAGGGGGTGTGCCGCTATCAGGACACGACGGCTCCGTGCCCATGCCCCGGCTGTGCGGCCGTGCGCCGCTGTGCCCCCTGCCCAGGCGCGGAGCCGCAGCGGGAGCAGCGCAGTGGGGGCTGCCGGCAGCCCCTCCTCGCCGCCCCGCTCGCAGCCCCTCGCCGGCTCCTTTTGTTCGAGGCCTGGCCGGCACACGGGCTCCCTCGGCACACATGACGGCACAAACTGAAAGGGCCATTCATCCCGGCCCCGGCGCAGACAAAGCCGAGGCCGCACAGAAACCCACCCGGCTCCCGGGATCTGAGGCTGTGGATTCCAGCCGACCGCTCCCGCCCGGTGCCCCGCGCCGGGCTCCTCTGCCCGGGGCGCCCGTGCCACCCCGAGCCCGGTACCTGGGGCTGCGGAGCGTGCCGGGCGAGCTGCCGGCGGGCGCGTGGGACGGAGGTGGAGAGCAGCTCTGCTGAAGGAGCTGGATCCTCACGCCCTGCCCAGCTTCTCCCTGGCAGCTCCCGGCTGGGCTCTGTGGGGTGCTGTGGGGTGCCTGGAGTACCATGGGGTTCATGCTGGGTGCCGAGCAGCTCGGTGCCAGCAGGGGATGGCTCCAGAGCCGCGTGGGGAGGACGATGCAGAGCCGCTGCAGGACCGTGCAGAGCCACCGAGGCCCTGGCAGATGCTAATTCCCAGCAGCGTCTCTGGCAGCAGACAAAGCCCCCGGCCCCGCCGCCCGCCGCTCCCAGGAGACCCCAGGGAGCCCCATCCATCAGCGCGGCCGACGTGCCTGCAGCGGCCCCCCGGCTCCCGGGGCCCAGCAAGGGGCACCCATGCGGCGCTGTGGGGCAGGACCCTCGCCCTGGGGGGCTCTCATTAGCAGGGAGGCTGCAGCGCTGGAGCTGAGTCAGGGCAGGGTGGGGAAGGGGCTCACACCCAGGGCAGGAGCAGCCCCGATCTGGGCACCTCCGGCTGTCCCCTGATCCCTCCAGCGCCCAGGGTGGCAGCGAGGGGGTTCTGGAGAACCAGGCCTGCAGCACCCTGGCTCTCAGGGTGGGCTTCATTATAGTATCTTGGCAGCCCAGCCAAGCCCTCCTCCACTGAGCCCCCCCCGCCCCTGCCTCAGGGGCCTCCGCACCCAAAAAGCCCCAGAGAATGGGGCCAAGACCCTCAGTGACCACAGCATCCACTGCCTGGGGGAGGGACAGAGCTGGGGCGATGGGGAGTGCACCCTCAAAACTTGAGGGACTGTGCCGCTGTGTGGGGACACGCTGTGGGGGGACACCGTGGGGCTGTGCTGTCCTGAGGTTCACCGTGAGGCAGCACAGCCTGGGCTGGTGTCGGTGCAGATGTTGGTGTGGGGCAGGTGCAAGGGGCAGGTGCTGATGCTGGTGTCGGTGTGGGTGCTGGTGTTGGTGGTGGTGCTGGTGCCGGTGCCGGTGTCAGTGAAGTGCCAGTGCCAATGAAGTGCTGGTGCCGGTGCCGGAGCAGTTGCTGGTGTCGGCGCAGGTGTCGGTGTCAGTGTGGCGGCTGGAGCAGGTGCAGCAGCAGGAGCAGGTGCCGGTGAGAGGGCAGTGCCGGTGCCGGTGCCGGTGCAAGTGCCGGTGCAAGTGCCGGGGCCAGTGCGGGGTGCGGGCTGTCGCCCCCCCGGGCTGCGCGGGGCGGGCGGTGGGCCGGCACCGCCCCTCCCCCGCGGGATGGCTGCGGGGCCCCGGGGGTTTCCCCGGTAACGGCGGCGATCGGCGCCCGGAGGGTTAACGGGGGCGGCGGTGCGTCCGGGGTCAG
>VZRM01003653.1:0-16474 GCA_013397955.1 Grantiella picta | reverse complement strand
GTTCAGGATGAGGGGCTGCAGTCTGTCGGCCTGTCCATCTGCTCAGGGCAAGGGGCTGCGGTCCGTCGGTCTGTCTGTCTGCTCAGGGCAAGGGGCTGCGGTCCGTCGGTCTGTCCATCCCCTCACCGTGCTGTCAGGGCAGGTGCTGCCGCAGCTGGGCAGCGCAGGGGGTGTCGCATCACCAAAGCAGGTGCACACCAGCGCGGTGGCACACGGTGGCTGGGCACGGCCGGGTGTGTCCCAGCTGGTGCCACCGGCAGAGCCGCCCGGCGCCAGAGCCGCGGCTGGCAAGCCCCAGGCGCTGCAGTGGGTGCCAGTGGACACCATGCCGCGTTACCTCCTTTCCAAGGAAAGCACGGCTGGCACTCCTGCACCAGCGCCCACGGTGGGCAGCGCGGGGAGAGGCCAGATCCCTGTCCCTGATGCTGGCTGCTCTTTGGCCACCCCGCAGCCCTGAGGGCACCGGGAATGGTCCCAAGCAGCTGTGCATCCATCACCTGCCTGCCCCGTCCCGGCTGGGATGGCTAGGGGGCAGTTGGGATGGGCCCAGCTGTCTGTCAGGGTGGGATGGGGTGGCTGGAGGCACTGTCACCACTCCAAGGGGTTGGGGACACCTTGAGCATGGGGCTGTCCCCAGCACCATGACCCTTACCTGGCACCTCCCCACCTTGGGGGAGTCCCAGACCCCACAGACGAGGGCTGTGGCTGTTCTCTTTGATCCCCCACCAGCACTGCCTGGCTGCCCCCTCCCAATCCCAGTCCCCTTGGTCACCAGGCCATGTCCTCATGGTTTCCAGTCCCTTTTTTGCACTGTCTCACCCTAAAACCCTATCTCCACTCATTTCATTTCTGAACAAACAGAGCCGAAGGGTCCAGGACCGGAATTGTGCCTGGGCTGGGCACATCCCTGGCCGTGCAGGGAGGAGCCCCACGAATGCCTGGTCCCCCAAAAGCAGGGCTGAGCCCATGGCTCTCCGTGGCACGTCTGCCAACACATCCCAGAATAGTCCCAGCGCGGGCTGGGATTGCTGGTACGAGTTGCGTTGCACATTCCTGCGCCTGTGGAGATCTCATCCACCACTCCCAGCTGGGGCAACGTGCCTGGCACCACCGGCATCACCGGCTTGTGTCAGACGCATCCTGAGCCCCAGGCACTGGCGCTGGCTCGGGAAGCAAAGACAACAGGCACACGGGGTGGCTTAGCCCGCACCGAACTGTTTGCGAGGTGTTTTCGCTGCTGCGCAGCCCCTGGGGGTGCAGCGAGGCTGGCGGTGATACAATGGACAGGCACACCCACCCGGAGCACCGGAATGGGCACACGGGAACTTCACCATCCTCAGGGAGAGGAGGTGGGGAGCTGGGATGGCCTGGGAGAGCCTCGGTGGCTCTCTGTGGTTGGTGTCTGCAGCGTGTGAGTTGAGGGATCGCATTGCTGGGGCAGCAGCGGAGAGCGGGGCTGGAGGCTCAGCTCCAGGCGCGACCATCACGGCTGGGTGCTCAGCTCTGAGCCCCCAAGACCCTCCCTGAGTCCCACAGCCCCACTCAAGGGTCAGAGCAGAGCTGGCTGACCCCACTGCAGAGAGCCAGATTCGGGTGCTGCCCTGTTGCCCAACCACCCTGGCACTCACCCTGGCTGTGGGAACCCTGAGATGGGGATTTCCCCTGGCTGAAGTCCCATTCCACACACCCCACACAGCCACCCCGGACCCGGCTGGAGCCACTCCATCCCACCCAGGGGAGCCTAGATGTACCGTGGGAACGAGTGGCCTTGCCCCAGGGCTGGGGACTGGCAAAGGGGAGAGCACTCAGTTGTGTCCCCACAGCCACCTCCTATCCTCTCTCTGGGGTGTGAGAAGAACCATCCTGCCCCACGGAAATCACCATCTGGGCACAGGGCTGGGACACCAGCGGGGCTGGAGGCAAAGGCACGTTGACAGGGGAAGCTGGCAGGGCTGGAGGCCTCGGTGCTGCGTGGGCTGGTGCCGACACCAGCTCCGATGCCCGGCTGGGGCCAGCAGGTGTCCAAGCACACTCGGGTGAGCGCGTGGAGCTGCTTGCACGGCAAATGTTGCGCTTGCACACCTGAGCTCACCTGTGCATGAGGTGGGCGTGGGCACTGGTCCCGGGCAGCAGAGCCCCAGCGGGCACCTCCCGGCGCTGAGCTCCTGCTCTGCCTCAGCCCTTCCCCAGCATCCGCCCGGAGGGGTGGCGAGTGTGGCGACTCACACCCGAGCCAGCCCATCCTCCTTGTGCGGCCACTGCCACCCCACCAGTGCCACCAGCAGCACTCTGAGCCCTCCCCACCCAGAGCCAGGCCCTGTGCGCTTTGCTGCTGGCCCCTGGGCTGTCCATGAGTCTGGACTGACAGCAGCTGGACAGACGGACACGACACAGGGGATTCGTGCCGCCTGGCGATGCTGGGCAGGGAGGGCAGTGCAAGGGGCTGTGCTGGAGGCATTGGATGGGATATCCCTGCAGATGGGAGCTCAGCCAGTGGCAGCAGTTTGTGGTGGGTGGAGTGGCCACTGCTGGGACTCCTTACTGGCTCTGCCAGCTCAGCCCAAGCTCCTGCTGCTCCTGCTCAGACCCAGGATGGACAGTGGAATCTCAGGATGGACCACGATGGACACAGGAATTCCAGGACGGACACTGGTGGGAGTGGGATGGACACTGGAATTCCAGGATGGACACTGGTGGGACTGAGATGGACGAGGGTGTCCCAGGAAGGACCAGGATGGAGAAGGGGATCCCAGGCAAGGTTTGGGATGGACACTGGGGGAACGCTGATGGAAAAGGGAATCCCATCCCAAAACCTCTCCATCCCCAAAACCTCGGTAATCTCTGCACTCACTTCTGCCTCTCCCGGGCGTTCTTGTAGAGCTTCACCTCCTGCGGGAAGAGATCTCGGACACGGTGGGGTTAATCCCGAACATTAAAGGGTCAATCCCAAACACTAGGGGTCAATCCTGGACACCGGGGGTCATTCCCAGTGGGAATTCCTCCCCACAGCCCCTGCTGGTGGCCAGGCATGGCGACTCTGCCAGTGACACCCAGCTTGTTTGGCCACCAACCCACCCACACGGGGTTCCGGCTGTAGGACAACTCCTCCAACCCGGAGTGACCACATCCCAGCGCCCCTGGGCTCCCCCTTCCCCACAGCCGCTGTCCCTGTGGCTGCAGCTTGGCTGGCACGGCAGGGGTGTCACCGAGGCTCGGGAGCCACGGCCGCCCCCAGGCAGGGGAGAGGTGCCCGGGCCGGTCGCTCCTCATCCTTGTCGGCAGCTGAGCTTTGATGAAGCCGCGCGTGCTTCGGTTGGATTTGCCCAAATCGCAGCTGCTCATTACGGCTAATTAACACCACAGCCCCTTCCCGCCGCCGCCGCGGGCAGCAGCAGCCACCCTGCAGTGGCAGGGGGAGTGTGGTAGGGCTCAGCATGGCCCAGTACGGCCCAGTACGGCCCAGTACAGCCCAGCACAGTGCACTGGGTCCCGTGTGCACAGCTATGCTGCCCGAACAAGGACCTGAGGTCCCCTCCTGCCTGTCCCTGCAGCCTGGCAGGGAGGTCATGCCCCCATCGGCCATACCCATCTCTGCGGTCACTGGTCACCATGTCCATGCCTGGTCCCACTGCAACCCCAGGGCAGTCTGGACTCCCAGCGTGGGTCACAGGGCCCTGGAAGGCTGCAGGGAGGCTCTGCTGTCCCCCACCCTACCCTGCTGGAGGGTGAGCAGGTCAGCGCCTCGGCAGCAGGAAGTTTTGTGGCGCCGACGGTTCTCTGCGGTGGCGGCGAACGCTCATCCCTGTTTGCCCGTGGATTAAGGCTCCTCAGCTCCTCCCGTGAGCGACATCTCCGCCAGCTTGTGCCGGTTTCTGGGGCACAGCTGCCTCTCCACGGGTCACAGGAGAAGGGATGGGTATGGTGGCAGTCACTGGCCGTCTCACTGGCCCCACTGGTCAGACATCACCCCACAAGTCCAGGGCATCGTGCCGGCCAGTGTCTCCCTTTGTTCTCCAGCTCTGGCTGCTCCAGGTGACCCTGCGTGGGTTCCTCTGCCCTCCTGGACCACCAGCTCGGTGCTGCCCAAGCCACAGGCACAGAGGAGCCACCCTGCCCAGGTGTTTGGCAGTGCCATTCCAAGGGGAACGCCATCCACGTGGGGCACACCACTGCTGCACCCACAGAAGGCACCAGGGCTTCGTGCCCACCAGACTTCGCCGTGCTGCACTGCGGGCTCACCTGGCCAGCCCTGTGCCTGGATACCGGCACTTCTCCAGACAACACACTCCCACACACCGTAAACATCTTGCCCAAGTGCCACATCCCTCCTGCAGCACCTCGCCCTGCACGGTGGCACCGGAGGAGGCTGTGGCACGACCCCTCCTTGCCCCAGTGGCCCCAAAGGCCTCTTTGCCCGGTGTGGTACTTACAGGGCCCACCAAGTACCTGTGGCACTGGGGAGAAGGCTCAGAGTGCTCGGGGGGAGCAGGATGTGGGGCTGGCTGCAGGGTCTGGAGAGAGGGTGTGGAGCTAGTGACGGAGGCAGGGCAGGGGTGTTTGGGTGACTCAAGCAGCAACAGGATGGTTTGGGCATGTTTTGGGCAACTCGAGTGCATCCAGGGGTGTGGGCAAGACTGGGGGAGCAGGGAAGAGTCCCCCCTGTACCCCAGCTGCTGAGGTGCTGGGGTTAGGTCTACACTGGGGGTCCGTCAGCCCTGCAGCTGCAGCCCCCTCAACGAGGCACAGGGGCACTGCTGGCAGCAGGGAGGGTTTGGGGGGTGATGGGGAGAAGAATGAGGATCTGCTGGAGACAAAGGCAATGCTGACCCTGGGGAGGAAGGTCTCTGCCTTTCGCTGTCACCTCCTCTGAGGAGGGCACAGCCCACCGGGACAAGACCACCTCCCGCACTGCAGCGATTTTGGGATGGGTGAACCCCCGCAAGAGGGGACACCCAGCTCCCAGAGGGAGCCGTGGGGAGGGCTGGCCCGCGAGTTTCTGCAAGGGCTGGGCCGGTGTGTCATCCCCAGGGGCGGGGAAGGGCCAGGTTTTAAACGCGCTCTGGTCCCGGGCAGGAAGCAGCGGAACTCCGGGCACCTGCCAGGGGAACCCGTTGTGTGACCGCCGTGTGCAGGTAGGAGAGCTCGGGCGGAGAGGACCCTGGCTGGGCGCTAGGGGTGCCGGGGGCTGCAGGGGCCAGAATTCCTCCCATTCCTCCTCCGGTATGGGAGGAATGCGGCAGCACTCCCGGTGCCGGGGTGGGACCGTGGGCGTAGGGCAGCAGCCGCACGGGGCTGTTGCACCCTGGGCATTGCCAGCCGTCCTGGGGCACAGCGCGAGGATAGAGGTCCCAGACCCCGGGACGGACGGCTGCTCGGGCAGTTCGGCTCCCGGGAGCAGCCCGTGACGCCTCGAGGCTCCTGTGGGACAGGAGGGCTCGGCGGGTGGTGAGGAAAGGCAGGGGGTGACTAGGGCAGGCGGGGGGCTGGCAGCACCCACCCACAGTACCCGGTGAGGTGGCTCCGCGGTGCGGTGGGGTTGTCCCTGCGGACAGGGTGTGATTTCACCCCCCAGCAGTCCCATCTGGGCACCGGGCAGGACCTTGGCACTGCGGACCCTGCGCCGGGGCAGCCGGGCAGGCAGCGCTGCCTGGCAAGAGGTGATGATCTGCCCCAGCCCGCTCAGAGCAGGGATCCCCAAAGCCCCCCAGCTGCCCTCCCTGTTCCCATCGCCCTCTGTCACTGCCCCAGAAAACTTCCCTACTGCTCTCCCTCCCCCGAAACACCGCCGGCCTCATCTTGTCCCACGAGACACCACCCCGCACGCTCTCCCCGACTCCTACCCCCAGCCTCTCCCGGCGTTCTGCACTCCCTGCCCCAGCAGACAACTCCTCCGCCACCGTCTCCGCGACACCGTGTCCCCCACTCTGCCAGTAAAACCTGTCCCTTCTCCCGGTCCCTCCCCGGGGCCCGGCAGCCTCTCCCTCCCCAGCCGGGGCAGCTCTCCGGCTGCTCCCCGCGGGCGCAGACGGGCGGATTGCCCCGCGGGATGTGGGGCAGCCGGGTGTGCGAGGAAGGGTCTCGCTCGGGGACTCCCGTGGGTGTCAGTGGGTGCGTGGGGGCTGCAGGGGCTGGGGGCTGGCGCGGGTCGCCGCTCACACCGCTGCCAGCGCGTTCCCTGACGCAGCCGGGAGCGAAAGCCGCGGAGCAGCGGTTGCGGCTGCCAGGGAGTGCTGCCCGCGTCGGGGAGAGACCGTGGCCCCGGGGAGGGTGGCAGGTGCCAACACCTCTGCCAGGAATCTCCCTGCCCTCGTCGGCAAAGTCGCTTACTCAAAGTTTCCAGTGGAGCTGACGCCTTCCGACGAAAGGGAGCGGAGCCCTTCCCCTGCCGCTCGCCCCCCGCCCGGGGAGGAGCAGGGGGCAACACCTCGACCCTTTGATTTCTCAGCCCCCCGGGCTTTCAAGCTGCCACAGAAATGGGTGGCAATGCCCAAACTCCATCTGCACTGCGGTGCCGGTGGCCACTTTGGCTCTGGGACATGCGGGGACCTGCCTGGGGCTCTCCGGATACCGGAACCACACCGGTGCTGGTGTCCCCGGCCGTCTCAGCTCCGAGACACGCAGAGACCTGCCTGGGGCTCTCCAGACACCGGAGCTGCCACTGCTGCTGTAGCCGCGGCGTGGCTGGGCTGAGCCCAGCTCCTTCCAAGCGCAGCACAGCCGGAGCCATCCAGCCCGGCATCTCTCTGCCGGGAAAGGGCTGCGGGGCCGGGAGCAGCTTTCCCGGGGCGGGCGGAGCCGGTGGGAGGTGCTGCCAGCCCCGCAGGTGTTTTGCATGCGCATGGCACATCACAGGGATGCCCATCACGGGCCCTAGTGGGCGTGAGCACCCGGTGTGAGCCCGTGGGACAGAAACAGCCCTGGCGAGCTGCGGAAGCCTCTCGTTGCCAGCCCAGAGCAACTTGGACATGTCCAAAGGCTGGTGAAGGGCTTGGAACACAAACCCTATGAGGAACGACTGAGGGAGCTGGGGTTGTTTAGCCTGGAGAAAAGAAGACTCAGAGGTGACCTCATCACTCTTTACCTGAAGGGTGGTTGTGGTCAGGTGGGGGTTGGTTTCTTTTTCCAGGCAGCAGCTGACAGAACGAGAGGACAAAGTCCAAGGGAAATTTAAGCTGGATGGTAGGAAAAAGTTATTACTGAAGGAGTGATAAAGTTCTGGAATCTCCTGCCCGGGAAGGTGGTGGAGTCACCAGGGTGGGGGTTGGTTTCTTTAAAAGATTGGATGTGGCACTCAGTGCCGTGGTTTAGTCGAGGTGGTGTTAGGGCATGGGTTGGACTCGGTGATCTCGAATGTCTCTTCCAACCCGGTGATTCTGTGATTCTGTGGTTGATTCTGTGATTCTGTGATCTGCCCCATCTCTCAGCCACCAGCTGGACTCCTCGCCCTGCCCTGCAGGACCCTCGTTTCCCCCAGGCGGAGACCCCCGAGTCCTGCTCCCGTCTCCCGGTCCTTCCCGGAGGCAGGCTCAGCCCCGGGGCCTCCCGCCCGTCCCCACCTCTTGGCGCCGGAGCCGGGCGCAGTCCTGATCCTGCAAACACAAACAGCATTGCCTGGGCAGATCCGAGCCGCACTGACATCACCGGGGAGAGGGAGCCGGTCCTGTCGAGACCTTTCCCCGGGCCGGGCAGCGAGCCCAGAGCGCGGCCGGGAGAGAGGAGTGAGCGTAGGGAAAAGGTGCTGGCATGCCTGAGGTGCACGGAATGAGCTGGAGGGTCACCCAGGGGACAAAGCCGGGCGCACGGAGCCCCTGGGGTGGGCAGGGTCCGAGCACAGTACCGTCACGGTGCTCTTCGCTCCCGGCACTTGTTTACACGGGCGGAGCCGGGGAGGACACGGGGCTGTGAGCTCCAGGCAGTGACACAGAGCTGCTCCGCACTGTCCCCACTGGATGTGACCTCTGCGGGAGGGTCAGTGCGGCACCGGCTGTCCGCGGGGCTCTGCGTGGTGAATGCACCGTGGCAGTGGCAGTGTCCTGTGACCCCCCTGCTCGGCTGCAGGAGCTCAGGCAGGCGTTTCCTTGGTCCTCCACAGCACTTTTTGCTCGGCCCGTGGCTTCACCCACCCCTGTAGAGCCAGTCCAGCCCCGACAGACCCCTCCCGGCACCGGGGATGGCGTTCACGGGGGAATAAATCATCACACTGCCCCCTCGCTCCTCAAACCCGCCCCAGCCTCCTGCTGCAGGACATCCTGGCACAGCCGCCGCGGAGGCTGCGGGCAGGGAGGCTCCTGTGCCGCTGTGCGCCGCAGCCCGGAGGCGCCGGCTGACCGCAGCTCCCAGAGCTCGGCACGCCCCTGCTCGGCCACAAGCACCCTCCAGCCTCCCGGTTCGCCCAGCGGCAGATCCCGGCTTTGCAAGCTGGAGGGCAGGGTTGGATTACATGTAATTCCACCCTGAGGTAGCCGCGGAGGGTCGGTGCTCACTGAGATGGAGCTCTGCCTTGCTTCCATTGCTTGGACAGAGTGAGAAGGGGGGACAGCGGAAGGACAAAGGGGTTCGTGCAACAGCCGTGGTGGGAGGACACAGACCTGCATGCCAGCAACCCTAAAAACACAGAATCATGGAACGGCTCGGGTGCAGAGGGACTTTAAGCCCATCCAGTCCCACCCTGTGACATGAGCAGGGACACCTTCCACGGGACCAGGTTGCTCCAAGCCCCATCCAACCCGGCCTGGAAAACTTCCAGGGATGGGGCAGACGTAGCTTCTCTGGGCAGCCTGTGCCAGGGCCTTACTCCCCTCACAGGGAAGGATTTCTTCCCAAAATCCCACATAACCCTGCCCTTTGGCAGTGGGAAGCCATTCCCTGTCTCCTCTCCCTCCATCCCTTGTCCCAAGTCCCTCTCCAGCTCTCCTGGAGCCCCTTGAGGCCCTGAAAGGAGCTCTGAGGTCTCCCTGGAGCCTTCTCTTCTCCAGGTGAACACCCCCAGCTCTGCCAGCCTGGCTCCAACCCTGGAGCATCTCCATGGCCTCCTCTGGACTCACTCCAGCAGCTCCACATCCTTCTGCTGTTGGACCCCGGAGCTGGAGGCAGCTCTGCAGGTGGGAGTCTCACCTGAGTGGGGCAGAGGGGCAGAATCCTCCCCTCCCCTGCTGCCCATGCTGGGGGATCAGCCCAGGGCACAGGGGGTTTGGGTTTCCAGTGCAGATGGACAGGAAATGTGGAGCTTCTCATCCACTCATTCCTTGAGTTTGGCCACATCCCTCGGGATGGCACATCAAGTTTAAACATGCTCAGGCTTTGGCTGTCACTTCCTCCTGCCTGAGAATATTTATGTTTCCAATTTCCCTGTGTTTAACATGCAAACCATAAAGCAGTTGATTTCTCACCGAGCTTTCCCACTCTCCCTCCTCTCTTCCCAGAGTCCTGAGAGCTGTGGGAGGCGTGCAGCAGGAGGATGGAGAGCAAGCCAGCAGTGAACGGCCACACTGTTCCCAGCTCTCCCGGGGAAGACATGCCAGGGACAAACCACTTGTGCCAGGATGTGACGCCGTGCAAACAGCAAAAAGCAGCTGGCAGGGATGTGGCAGCTCCGGATGCTCCCAGGGAGCCCTCCGAGACGGCTGGCAGCATTGCAGGAGTGTTTGTAGAGGCTTCAAAGGAGATAATGAGCTTTTATGAGGCCACCAGAGAGCATCTCATGAGCTTGGATTCGGCCCTCTACCTCCTGGAGGCCCAGGCAGCCACGGGCTCCATCTCTGACCCGGTGAGGAACTGTCGCGTCCCCGTGGCAGAAGCCGTGCGGATGGGGCTGGTGGGGCTGGAGCTGAAGGAGAGGCTTCTCTCGGCAGAGAGAGCTGCTACTGGCTTTGTGGATCCCTACACAGAAGAGAAAATCCCCCTCTACCAGGCGATCCAGAAGGAGGTGGTGGGGAGGGAGCAGGGAATTCGCCTGCTTCAGGCTCAGATGGCAACCGGTGGCATCACCGACCCAGCCACGGGTGGCCGGCTCCCAGCGGATGTGGCCTGTGAGAGAGGATATTTGGATGAAGAGATGAGCCAGCTGCTCTCTGACCCCAGCAATGAGGAAAGCAAAGGGTTCCTTGATCCCAGCACGATGGAGAAAGTCACTTATTCGGAGCTTAGGAAGAAGTGCGTCGTGGATCCGGCCTCAGGCTTCCTCCTCTTGCCTCTCCAAATCACATTCCCGGGGCTGCGAGGGAGGGTGAGCAGCAGGGACCTGATGGACTCTGGCATCATCAGCACTGATATCTTCCGAGGCCTTGAGGAGGGAAGCATCTCTTCCCAGGAGGTGGCAGAGAACGACATTGTTCAGCACTTCCTGCGTGGCACAAGGAGCGTGGCTGGTGTTGTTTTGCCTTCTGGGGAGCAGAAAAGCCTCTACCAGGCACTGAGGGAGCATCTCCTCGTGCCTGGTGCTGCTCTGATTCTCCTGCAAGTCCAAGCCTCCACCGGTAGCCTGACAGACCCCCTAAAGAACAAAAGCTACTCAGTGGACGAGGCTGTCAGGGTTGGTCTCATTGGCCCAGAACTTTATGAGAAACTGTCTTCGGCTGAGAAAACCATCACTGGATACAGGGACCCCTCCACTGGGGAAATGCTGTCTCTGTTCCAAGCCATCAGGAAGGGCTTTGTCCCCAGCGATCATGGCCTTTGCCTTCTGGAGGCTCAGATAGCCACTGGGGGTGTAATTGCTCCAGGCAGGCACCTCCGTGTCCCCATGGAGACAGCCTGTGAGTGGGGCTACCTGGATGAGGCCACCAGACAGCTCCTCTCCAGCCCTCCTGATGATATCAAGGGGTTTTTTGACCCTGGCTCCAAGGAGAAGCTGAGCTACGTGGAGCTGCTCCAGCGCTGTGTCACCGATCCCAGCACGGGGCTCCTGCTGCTGCCACTCAGTGGGGACGAAGGATCCCAGGGAACACTCCCTTTCTTTGACCACAGGACTCAGATGGCTCTGGAAAACACAGAGGTACCCATTTCTGTAGGGAAATTCAAGGGCAAGTCGGTGTCTCTCTGGAAATTGTTCTTCTCCGACTACATGCAGGGTGAGCAAAGAGCTGCGCTTGCTCAGCAGTTCCTGGCAGGAATGCTCTCCCTGCAAGGACTGGGAGAGGCCATCAGAGCTGCCATTGAGGAAAAAGCTGCCACTGCTAATGTCACCTTCAAGGGCCTGAGGGACCAGGTGACAGCTGACCAGCTCCTGAGCTCGGAAATTATCAACAAAGACTTGTTTAAGAAACTCAAGGAGGGAGAAACATCGGCCAAAGAAGTCGTCAGCATGGACACCGTCAGGAAGTACCTGCAGGGCACAGGAAGCATCGGTGGGCTGCTGCTCCCTGACTCCCAGGAGAAAATCAGCATCTACCAGGCCAAGCGGAAAGGACTTCTAAGGCCAGGAACATCTCTGATCCTCCTGGAGGCACAAGCTGCCACGGGGTTTGTCATCGACCCTGCTGCCAACAAGAGGTATTCCGTGGACGAGGCTTTACGAGCAAATGTCATCGGCCCTGATGTTTACGACAAGCTGCTGGCTGCGGAGAAATCCGTCACCGGCTACAGAGATCCTTACTCAGGGGAGAAGATCTCCCTCTTCCAGGCCATGCAGAAGGAGCTGATCGTCAGGGATCATGGCATCCGGTTACTCGAGGCCCAGATCGCCACTGGTGGCATCATCGACCCCGTCAACAGCCACCGCATCCCCGTGGAGGTGGCCTACAAGCGTGGCTACTTCGACAAGAAGATGAATTTAATCCTCTCCGACCCCAGCGATGACACCAAGGGCTTCTTCGACCCCAACACCCACGAGAACCTGACGTACCTGCAGCTGAAGGAGAAATGCATCACTGAGCCCTCCACCGGGCTCTGCCTCCTCCCTCTGAACAGCAGGAAGAGGCAGTTCATTGACGAGGCCACCAGGCAGGTGTTCAGGAACTCCTGGCTGCCCGTCAGGTTTGGGCGTTTGCGGGGGGAGAGGGTCTCTGTGTGGGACCTGCTGAACTCTGAGTACTTCAGCGAGGGGAGGCGCCGGGAGATTTTCAACCACTTCCAGCTGAGGAAGCTCAGCCTGGAGCAAATCCGACTCATGTTGGAGGAGGAGATGAAGAAATGGGCCCCCATCAAGTTCCCGGCCCTGAGAGGCAGCGTCAGCGCTTATCACCTGATGGAAACCGGTGTCATCAACAGGGCCCTGTTTGAGAAGGTGCTGGAGGGAACCATCACCCCAGAGCAAGTCCTGCACATGGATTCTGTCAAGAAATACCTCTACGGCTCAGGCAGCATCGGGGGGATTGTGCTCCAGCCATCCAACCAGAGGATGAGCATTTATGAGGCCATGAAGCAGAATATCATGGTGCCAGGAGTCGCCCTGCCCCTGCTGGAGGCCCAGGCTGCCACGGGCTTCATCATTGACCCTGTGAACAACCAGAAGCTCCGTGTGGATGAAGCTGTGAAGGAGGGAGTCATCGGGCCAGATGTCCACGAGAAGCTGCAGCATGCAGAAGGGGCTGTGACAGGCTACAAAGACCCTTTCACGGGCAAGAAGATCCCTCTTTTCCAGGCGATGAAGAAGGGGCTGATCGCTGACAAGCAAGCCATGCAGCTCATGGAGGTGCAGATGGCCACAGGAGGCATCATTGACCCAACGTGTGGCCACTACATCCCCCTCGAGTCGGCCCAGCAGCGAGGGTGCCTGGACGAGGACACAAGCAAGGCCCTTTCCAAGCCCAGTGATGACCAAAGAGCCTTCTGCCTCCCCGACAGCAAAGAGAATGTGACCTATGCTGAGCTCATCCAGCGCTGCCAGAAGGACGACGTCTCCGGGTTCCACTTGCTGCCTCTGGCACAGACAGCAGCTCCTGCCTACACTGATGAGCAAATCCAACGGATTTTCAAGGAAACCATGGTGAAGGAAAAAGGAGTCTCCCTCTGGGAGCTCATGCACTCGGGGTATTTCACCGAGGAGCAGAGGAGAGACTTCACGGAGAGGTTCCGGTCAGAGGAGCTGCCGCTGGAGCAGCTGGTCGCTCTTGTGCTCAGGCTGGTGGGGGAGATGGAGATGAAAGCCAGGACCCAGATCTCCCTGGAAGGCCTGAGGGGCAGCGTGCCCGTGGTCTGGCTGCTGGACACTGGCATCATTTCTGAGAGGACATTTGAAGAACTGGCTCAGGGTGTAAGAACTCCTGAAGAAGTGGCTGCAATGGAGAGCGTGAAGAAGTACTTGCAGGGCACAGGCAGCATTGCTGGGGTCTTCATCGAGGCATCCAAACAGAAGATGAGCTTCTACGATGCCATGAAAAACAATCTCCTCCTCCCTGGGGCTGCTCTGAGGCTGCTCGAGGCTCAGGCAGCCACGGGATACCTGACTGACCCTGCAACAAACCGCAGGCTCAGCGTGAGGGACGCAGTGAGAGCGGCTGTTGTTGGAGAAGAGCTGACCGAGAAACTCCTTCTGGCTGAGAGGGCAGTGACTGGCTACACAGACCCCTACACTGGGAGCTCCATCTCCCTGTGCCAGGCGCTCAGGAAAGAGCTCATCCCCCTGGCAGAGGCTGTGCCCTTGCTGGAGGCCCAGCTGGCCACGGGAGGGGTGGTTGATCCCATCCACCACCTCCACCTGCCGCTCCAGGCTGCCTGCAGGTATGGTTTCTACGACGAGGAGCTGAACCAAACCCTCTCTCAGCTGGATGACAGCACCAAGATCTTTTTTGACCCGAACACCAAGGAGAACGTGACCTACCAGCAGCTGAAGGACCGGTGCATTCGTGAGGCTGAGTCGGGGCTGTGGCTCCTCCCTCTGTCAGAAAATGCAATGTTCTGTGTGGATGAACAGACCATGAAGGTGCTGAAATCTGTGACTGTTTGTGTCAACGTGGGGAGGTTCAAAGGACAGACCGTGTCCGTCTGGGACCTCCTGAACTCCGAGTACTTCTCGGACAGCAAGAGAAGAGAGCTGGTGCAAAAGTACAAAGATGAGAAGGCTGAAGTGCTGCAGGAAATCACAACAATTATCACCACAATCATCCAGGAGACTGAGGCACAGGGCAAGAAGTTTGCATTCCAGGGCCTGCGGAAAAGAGTGTCAGCCAGTGACCTCTTCCAGTCTGAACTGATAGACAAAAAAACCCTCGATGAGCTCAGCCAGGGGAAGAAAACAGTCAAAGAAGTCACTGAAATGGAGTCTGTCCGCAGATACCTGGAGGGCAGTAATTTCATTGCAGGGGTCCTTATACAGCCAAGCAAAGAGAAGATGAGCATCTACCAGGCCATGTGGAAGGGCATCCTGAGGCAGGGCACGGCGCTGGTGCTGCTGGAGGCACAGGCAGCCACCGGCTACATCATCGACCCCGAGAAAAACAAGAAGTTTTCGGTGGAGGAAGCATTAGAGGTGGGTCTGATTGGAGGGGAGATTTTTGAAAAGCTGCTCTGTGCGGAGAGAGCCGTGACAGGCTACACCGACCCTTACACCAAAGCCCCGATGTCCCTGTTTGAAGCCATGAACCAAGGGCTGATTGTGAAGAGCCACGGCATCCGCCTGCTCGAGGCCCAGATCGCCACGGGCGGCATCATCGACCCCGTGCACAGCCACCGTGTCCCCGTCGAGGTGGCCTACAAGCGTGGCTACTTCAACGAGGAGATGAACCAGATCCTCTCCGACCCCAGCGATGACACCAAGGGCTTCTTCGACCCCAACACTCACGAGAACCTCACATACATGCAGCTCCTGGAGAGATGCGTCCAAGACCCGGAGACTGGGTTGTACATGCTGCAGGTTGTAAAGGAGGGAGGAAAGTATTTCTACATCGATGAGTCCACAAAGCAGGCTTTGCGCTCAAAGCAACTGCAAATGAAAGTCGGAAAGTTTAGGGACCAAACAGTTTCTGTCTGGGAAGTCCTCTGCTCTCACTACATCTCAGAGCAGAAAAGGAAAGAGCTGGTGATGCAGTACAAAAGCAAAACCCTAATGCTGGAAGACCTGATATCCCTCATCTTAAAAATCATCGAGGACACAGAGAGAAGAGGAGAAGCTCTCAAGGTCAGAGGACTGCGGGGGGAGGTGTCGGTGTCAGAATTGTTCAACTCTGAGATAATTGACAAGAAAACTCTGGATCAGCTGCAGGATGGGAGTCTCACACTTGCCAGGCTCACAAAGAGGGACACCATCCAACGGTATCTGGATGGCACTGGGTGCATTGCTGGGGTTTTCCTCCCACTGAGGAAGGAGAGGATGAGCATCTACCAGGCGCTGAAGAAGGGTCTGCTCACAGAGCAATGTGCACTGGGGCTGCTGGAGGCACAGGCAGCCACTGGCTTCCTCATTGACCCCCAGAACAACCAGAAACTCTCTGTGGATGAGGCCATCTCGTCCGGGCTGGTGGGCAGTGAGCTGCACGAGCAGCTGCTGTCGGCGGAGAAAGCCGTGACAGGATACACGGATCCTCAAACAGGAAATAAAATATCCCTCTTCCAGGCTGTAAGACAGAAGATAATCGTCAGGGATCACGGCATCCGCCTGCTCGAGGCCCAGCTTGCCACTGGTGGCATCATCGACCCCTGGCATGGCCACCGCCTGCCCGTGGAGGTGGCCTACAAACGTGGACACCTGGATGAGGACATGTTCCTCCTGCTTTCAGATCCAGACCATGGTAGCAAAGGCTTTATAGATCCAAACACTCGTGAGAAGATCAGTTACAGCCAGCTGCTGCAGAGGTGTGCCAAAGACAGGGAGAGTGGCTTGTACCTGCTGCAGGTCCTGGAAAAGGAAGGTGACTATTTCTATATTGATGAGCAAACAAAAAATGCCCTGTTGTGTACAAAGGTCGAAGTGCCTGTGGGAAAATACAAGGGACAAGTGTTATCGCTGTGGGAGCTTCTCTGTTCCGAGTACGTAACAGAGGAAAAGAGAAAAGAACTGGTGAAAAAGTATAAATTGGAATCGCAACACATTATTCAAGGAATCATTGAGACAATACTACAGATAATTAGACAAAAAGAGGAGGAGAGAAGTGATGTATGGTTTCAGGGAATCCGACAGCAAATTACAGCATCAGAACTGCTCAGTGCAAAAATAATTACAGAGGAAACAATGGAAAAACTCCATGAAGGAAAAGAGACAGTGCAAGAAATAGCACAATCAGACAGTGTAAGGAGATATCTTGAGGGAACTGGAAGCATCGCCGGCGTGCTGGTGCCCTCCAAAGCTGACCCCGACAAGATGGAGAAGATGAGCATCTACCAGGCCATGTGGAAGGGCATCCTGAGGCAGGGCACGGCGCTGGTGCTGCTGGAGGCACAGGCGGCCACCGGCTTCCTGGTCGACCCGGTGAAGAACCAGAAGCTCTCCGTGGACGAGGCTGTGTCGTCCGGGCTGGTGGGAAGTGAACTGCATAACAAACTCCTCAGTGCTGAGAGAGCTGTGACTGGCTACACCCACCCCTACACGGGCGACAAGATC
>VZRM01003652.1:316645-337149 GCA_013397955.1 Grantiella picta | reverse complement strand
GTCCCCGCCGCATCCAGATCCCTCAGAAGTCCCGCGTCCTGCCACATCCATCCCGCTCTCCCTCCTCCCACGCCGCCGTTCGCTCAGGCGCGTCCCTTTGGCGGGGGGCTAATTCCTCAGGAAAACGCCTTTAATTAGGGAGTCTAATTCCCCAAACCTGCCCCCGCGGCGGCGGAGGGGTTGGGGGGCAGGACGGGCAGCTCGGGGCAGAGCGGGGTGCGGGGGACCGGGACCCCCAAAGCCCCGGGGCTGCAGCTGCTCCGAGCCCCGCCGCACGACACCGCGCCCGGGCAGAGGGATGAGCCCGCGCGGGGAGAGGGAGCAGGAGCCCAAAATCCGGGGCTTCGGCCGGGACAAGGGAATTTCAGCCCCTCGCCTCGGGCAAACGAAACACCGCCCGTGGGAGGCTGGAGGATGCCACTCCCGAGATCGGGTCTACTCCTCTCTCCTCCACGCGTCCCGCGGTGCCCGACCCGAAACCCCACGGGCACGGCTGAGGGGCAGCCTCTCCCGCAGCTGGCGGGGAGCATCCCCGGTGCCGTATCCCCATCCCGGTGCCGCACCCCCATCCCGGTGCCATATCCCGGTACCTCACCTCCATCCCGGTGCCATATCCCGGTGCCGCACCCCCATCCCGGTGCCGCACCCCCATCCCCGTGCCGCACCCCCATCCCGGTGCCGTATCCCCATCCCGGTGCCGCACCCCCATCCCGGTGCCATATNTAGCCGGGGAAGGGGCTCTGCGGCTCCTTCAGGCGAAAAATTCCTAAAATAAAGAGTTGTAAGAAGGAATAAAAGCCGATCCCATGGCAGGCGGGTGTTGTGGGGGGCAAGGAGCGGGGCTGGGGCAGAGAAGGTGCTGCCTAATTTATGCTGAGAGGGGTTTTGAGTTTGGGATTGTCATGGGCACGGGGCTGGAGCCGTTGTGACTTTAACCTAAATAGTGCAGATGGAATACAGATAGCCCCTAAATATATAGGGTCAGTATAGACATTCCCTAAATATGTGTAAATAGATATGAAAGTGTAAATGTCTATGCTATAGAAGGGTTTTAAAATGCAAAAGAAAAAAAAAACTGTTTATAGAAAGAGTTTAACAACTCGATCCCCCTCTAAATATCTCCCCCAGCTGCTCCCATTTCATCCCAGAAACCAGTTGCTTCCACCGCTTTCCTCAGCGTCTTTTGCAGTAACTTTTCTAACAGGTTTAACCCTCCGCACCTGGGGGAAGCAGAATTTGTCTTTCGCGGGCGGCCATTCTACCCCCGCCTCGGCTTTTCCTTCGGTCACCTCCTCTTCCCGCAGGCTTCCCCCATCTCCCCAGCCACCGGCTGAGCTCTGGCTGCGGCTGAGTGTGCAGAGGAAGCGAGCATGAAGCAAAGGCTGGAGGCAGCTGCCCACCCCGACCCGGGCACCGAGTGGGCTCGGGCAGGGAACACAGCAGAGAAGGTTTCCAGGGGCTCGGGGGTCTTGTTTCAAGGGCAGGCTGGAGAGGAGAGTGCTGCCAGAGCCTCTGTGCTCCGTCGGTTCCTGCCTGCCTTGTTCTGCAGGCTCCAGCAAGGCAGGAGAGCAAGGAAGAGGAAAGAAACACTGGGCACTGTATAGAGACATTCAGAAAAATGTTTAGAGTGGGAGCTCAATGCAGAATGTGGAGCTGAAGGAATAATTTTTAACTGGTGGTATCAATGGGAGGATTTATTAAAAGATTTCACTTCTCTAGGCTTGCAATATTTCAGATCAATAGCTATCTTAATTATTTTAGCTCTGTGCTGCTGCTGGGATTTGTTACTGCTCGTTCTGCTGGGCTCATGAGAGGAGCAGCCAGACCGTCCTGGTTTGTTCCCTCGCAATTTCTGGTTTTGTAGCTCCTTACTGGGCTGATTTGAACCCACCTTTTTGTTTTCTCATACAATTGCACACTTTTCTGTGGAGTTACTCCTCTGCTGCACCGAGGTGTAAGAAAGGAGTCTGTTTGCTTTGTCTGGAAGTCACACTGGTGTCCTCAGCAAAGCCCAAGCAGGGGAAGCCCTGGCTGTTCCTCTCCAGAGCTGGGCACCTTTCTCCTTCTGCTGCGGATGGATGGGAAGGTCACACTGAGGCACAATTTTCCCAAATATGCCAAGATTTCCAAACCTGACAAACAAACTGGGGGTGAATTCAGGTCAAGCGTTTGCTGCTTACACAGCCCGTCGTATTCCACTGGTGACACTTAATTCCAGCTGTGTTTCTCGGAGGGCCTGGACGATGTGATGTTGTCCTGGGTGTGTTGAGCTCTGAGTGCCACCAAGCCGGGCTGGTGGAACTCACATTCGGTGACTCGGGGACGAGCAGGTGTCGCTCCATTTCCGATACCACCTTTCCAGGAGGTGAACTGCTGCAAGCACGGGCCCCGTGCAGCTTTATCAGGCTGGGAATGCAATCGGCAACAGTTGCTTTCGGTCCTTTGCCTAATCATCCTCATTGTGTGTATCAGGGGCACCGTGAGCAGCCAGCAGGAATTTACATCTGGGGTGGTCTGAGCCGGGAAATTCGTGTTTTGTGTAATTTTACCCTCCTGACTTTTCTTTAGTGGGAGAAATCCCCGGACTGGCTGCATACATAAAAGCACCTTGGATGCACCTGTAGCTGATTTTTTATGTATAAGTAAACCCCGCGCTGCATAATCTGCACTTGCTGAAATGTTAGCCCTAAGTAACCTCTGCAGCTGGGGATGGTGCAGAGGGAGATGTCGGTATTCGTGAATGTTTTGACATATTTGACATTTTCTATATGGTGTGCTTTCTCTGTTTTCCTGATTTCCTCCTGTCTCTGCTCCCCTGTTTTAGCAGTAAATTGTTTCCTTCTCTGGTGTTGTGGGTTGGAGGCATGAGGGTGGATCTGTGGAAGAGCTCAAGCTTTGTGGGTCGATTTGCTTGGTTTTTTAATTTCTCTTATTTCAAATTATATGTCTGTCAAAATAGTGGCATTGTTGCGTTTTAATTGGATTCTTGCATTTCATGGGGTGCAAGGATGACCAGGAGAGCTCGTTTAGACAAAACAGGTGATTTGTGCTCTCCTTCCAAAGCAGTGTGTCCAGCCTGCAGATCCGTGAGGATCCGAGGGTGAGGGATGTCTGCACAGCTGGAGCTTCGTGCAGACGGAATAGAAATGTATTTGGTTTATTAGAAGATGAGCAGGGCAGCCCTGCTGGAGCCAGGGAGGATGTTTGGGGTTGCTCGAGCTCTCAGCACGGTGTTTGCTGCACCACGGGGAAGGTGCCAGGCTGAGAGGCTGAGGAAAATCTGCTTTTGGACAAGTGCAAACAGCACATCTCATTGGACAGGCATCTTACCTAGTCAGAGAATTTCTAATTTTTATTAATATCATTATAATTTTCTTTAAGAAACCAAATCTCATTTGTAATTTGGGACTATAATTAAGATGAGAATTTCTACAGTGAAATCCAGGTGTTTTGGTCACTTCACCTTTTCCTCCTCAGCTCCCTCATTTGCAGTTGAGCTGCTTGCATGAGGTAGAAGAGTTTTATCCAGAGGAATGTTTCTGTTTGGGAGAAGTGATGTTTGATGGAGTTTTGTGTGTGGACACTCAGCTTTGCCGTGTAACCCTGGCTGGGGGCTGGAGCCTGGTGCCCCTGCCTGCAGCTGGGGAGGTCATTGGGGTGGGGTTTTGGGAGGCCCTGGTTGTTGCTGTGTGTGCTGGGCTGCTGCTCTGGCTGAAATAATGGCTTTAATAGGATGGATCTGTTCTACAGCACCAGCAAACCCAGCTTTTAATGCTTGTTGGGTGTCTTACTGAAGGCACGGGGACTCACATGTGTAAAAAAGAACTAAACAACGTTACTTAGCTCGTGTTTCTGGACTAATTTGGTTTGCTACAAAGAAAACCATCCACAATTGTAAGTATTCTACTGTTTTAATGTTCCATACGAACGACACATTGCAGCACCCCAGTCAGAACTGCAGACAATGACACTGAGCTGTGACACAGGGACAAAGCAAACAGCAAAGTGTCCTGTGTGTTCCCATCCAGAACTACTTGTGAGAACGGCTGGGTGCTGAAGCAGGGCTGGGTGCTGGCAGTGTTGGGGTGCTGAAGCAGTGCCGGGGTGCTGGCAGTGTTGGGGTGCTGAAGCAGGGCTGGGTGCTGGCAGTGTTGGGATGCTGAAGCAGTGCCGGGGTGCTGGCAGTGTTGGGGTGCTGAAGCAGTGCCGGGATGCTGTCGCAGGTCAGTTTTGGTGCCACTCCGTGGGTTCAGCAGGGACAGGGCAGGCCTGCGGCTCTGGCTCAGCTCTGGGAGCTTGAAAAGGACCAAGCTCAGCCCCAGACCCCTCCAGCTGCTTCACAGAGAAATAAAGGGAAGCGACAAGCTCTGGAGCTAAACTTAAAAGGCCAAGGATGCGGAGCTCAGCTGCGGGAGGAGCAGCCGCCGTCAGCCCCTCTGGAAATGTTGTGACTCCGGGGAGGGAACGTCACCGGCAGCCAGGGATGGGCTGGGGTCACCGTGTGGAGCACAGCCACCGTCACCAGGGGATGGCTGTGCTGCTCGCATCAACAGCACAACCTTCATTTCCACCTGGCTGTGTTCGCTCTGGCTCGGCAGGCAGAGCAGTGCCACGACAGCGCTGGAGGAGCTGGCAGGGATGCTGCACCCCAGAAAGCTCCTGCTCTGGGCAGGGAGGGAGGGAGGGCCAGAGCCACCCGTGTGCCCAGTGTGACTCTGTGCTGCCCAGGGCGGGCACCACGGGCACTGCCCTGCTGAGAGATGGTTCTGCAGGGGTTTGGAACGGCTTCAGGCACTGCTCCTCCTGAGATCCTCATGGCTGTTTCTGTAGGATTGCTTCCAAATCTTGCTCTCTTCTGTCTGTCCTGCATTTGGATGGGTTGACGTTTTTTGGTCCCAAATATTTCTCCTGTTTTTATCTCCACTCACTCCCTGCCACTCTGCAGAGCAGCCGTGGCTGCCCCATCCCTGGATGTGCTCCAGGCCAGGCTGGATGGGGCTTGGAGCAGCCTGGGATAGTGGAATGGGATAAAGTCCCTCCCATCCCAAACCACTCTGGGATTTTGTGACTCCACGATTTTAAAAGTCCTTTCTGTAGGAGCTGTGCCATCATTACATGGTTGGGTAATTGTCTTTCAGAGCCATTTAAGAAGTCTGGGATCCTTATTTTTGACAGTTTTACTCTGCTGTTGTAAGAAAAGGCAAACACAGAAGTGCAAGAGCAGGAATCTGCTGGGTCCATGGCATCAGGAGTGGCTGCTCCTGCAAACAGGGCGTTTTGGGGCATTTGTCTCTGCAGCTCCTTAGTGAAGGTTCAGGACTCTCACGTTTTCAGAACACAGCATTTCCCTAAAGCTGCCATGAAGTGGCTGTTATTGCATGTTTTTCCTGTTTTACTGTAAACTTGGGTATTTTCCCTCGATATGTCCAAAGAGAATGGACAGGATTTTTGAGTGATGTAACTTCCAGTATCTGATCATGAATTTTGCAGCCTTAGACATGTCCGTATTTGGCATCAACAAACTGCTGGAAATCAGGGCTGGTCAGCAGAGCATCACAACGTTTTATATGTATATTTATAAAATGTAAATGATTGAGGGACCCAAAGAATAGCACCCCTAAATCATGATTTCATGCTATTTATATCATGAATAATTTCCTGTGTAACGGAGAGCCTGAAGAAGGGCAATAAAACACAGTTGTGCCTATTACAAGTTAATATCAGGTCACACACTGATGTCTTTTCTCCTGAAGACCTCTGTAAAAATGACTCTGTGCTAATTCCTGAAGAAAGAATTTACAGAACTGAAAGAACTGTTGTATTTTTATTTCATTGCATTTCCTGACACAAACAAACACATTTCATGTGTTCACAATACTGTAAGTGAGCAGCAGGGCCATGGTGAGAAATCCATATTCCCTAAAACACATTTGGTTTAGAGCTGTATTTTTAACAGATTTGCAAAACAAATATGAATTAATGACAAAGTTATCAGAAAAAGTCCCTGCTATTAATGAGGTGGTGCTAAAATGAATTCCAAACATCTGCTCTCTGCCTTCAGAGATATCTTGGGGAGAGAGTTGCAGGCTCAATAAACCAGGGGCTGAAGAGAAAGCACTGGTGTTGTAATCTCGGGAATACCTGTGCCATGGAAACCTGGAGCAGGTTGATTTTCTGTGGTGATCAGAGGATGTGCAGGCTCCGAGAACATTCCCACGTGTTTGTGCTGGAGTCGGTGCTTCCTGGAAGGAATCCTGGGTTTGTGCATCTGGCCCCAGGTCCTTCATAAGCTGAGCCAATATTGAATTGGGATTAATACCGTCGAGATCTTCCTTTAGGAAAAGAAAATAGGAGTTTCTTCTTTTGGTGCAGAAGATGCCATGCCATGGTATCCAATGCTCCAGGCTGAATTACAGCTCGGAGCTGGGAATGCAGATGGGAACATGCTGAAACTTGTGGGGCACTGTCCCACCAAACCCTGCTTGAAAGAGGAGTGAAAAAGGGGCAGCCTGGGGGCACTTTTCCAGCTCTCACAGTGCTTTGTAGCCTTACTGACTGTACGAAACGAGGAGTGGGAATGTGCTGTGAGGTGAGGAGGTGACTCGGAGCAGCCTGGCCACGCTCACCGTGGAGCCTGTGGGACCAGCCGGGCAGTTCTGGGGTGCCTGTGCTTGGGACAGAGGTAATATTCGCTCTTCTGGTGAGCTCCTCCTGTCTCTCCTGCCCATGCAGGATCATTTCCTGCCTGTTTGCCAAGCCAGAGGCTCTGAGGTGCAGCAGCAATGGCAGTGAGGTGTCCCAGTGGTCAGCAGGTGACACTTCCCTGCTGAACTCAAGTGGGCTTTGCCATTCGCTTTGTCATGGATTCTGTTTGGCCAACAGGCTCTTTGCATGGATAGTCCTGTGGATCTGATTTTAATGAGGAAAATAATTCAGGTGTGGCCACGTCTAGCTCACGGAGAGCACTTGCCGCCAACTCCTAAACCTCTTGGAAAACTGATTTTTAAATGAAAGTGTTAATGTGGCTCCAAGCGCGTTGTGGAGGAAATGTACAATTTTACTCGCTGCCATTTGAAAATACCCATTTTCAAACCCCGCTCAAGTTGCAAACAGAAGTGATCTTGAGAGTCCTCCTAATCCCTACTGGATATCCCTCTGTTCCATAAATAATAATCAGCCCTCTCTGCCACCCGGCTTGGCACAGCAAGGCACAATTGGCAGCCCGAGCGGCGCGCAGGGCTGGGAGCGGCGAGCAGATGTGTTGTAAGTCTGCTCCATGGTGCAGAGCACAGCTGTGCAGAGCCTGGTGCAGCACATGGATCCATGGGCTTGGCTCCAGGTCGCAGCTCCTCCAGCCTGGCTCCATGGAAGAGGCAGGATGTACAAAGGTAAGGGATCAGCTTGTGCTTTTTCTTTGCGGGTAGTGAAGAGATGATGCTGCAGAACTGTCTTTAATGAGTGTGTTTTGCATAAACAGTCATGTTAGAAGTAATGGAAAAAAGGAGCAGTTGGTCATGTGAAAAATATTTCTTAATTAAGCTGGAGAAATGTTAGGGAGAGCTGAAAGCTGTGATTTTGTCAGGAAGGCGTTGGCAATGGCCCGTTCCAGTGCCATTTTGGGGGTGCTCTGCTGGTCCCAAAGCCTGATTTGCTCCTCTAAGCCCTGCCCTGAGCGCAGGGTGACATCCAGCCGGGATGGCACGGAGGTGACTTCCTGGGGTGTCCCTGCCTTACCTGTGGGGCTCAGTCTGTGCAGCTGGGGAGCAGCACAGCTGCCAAGAGCACCAAGCCCTTGGTGTGGGGACATGGCGTGAGGTGTCCCTGTGCTCAGGGAATAGTTCTGCAATTCCCTCAGCTATTCACACTCCCGATGTGGCTCCTGGGCCTTTGGTCAGTGGTAGGTGACACCACATCCCTGCCATGCCCAGCAGGGTGGGATGGCTGCTGGCAGGGCTGACCTGGCATGCTGGGACGGCACTGGGGGAGTAAGAACCCTTCTGTGCTGGAAACCCTTCTGCCTGGTCAGTGTCCTGGAAGCTCCTGGGGCACAGCAGAGCCTGGATGGAGCCTGGGCAGCTCCTGGAGCACAGCAGAGCCTGGATGGAGCCTGGCAGCTCCTGGAGCACAGCAGAGCCTGGATGGAGCCTGGGCAGCTCCTGGGGCACAGCAGAGTCTGGATGGAGCCTGGGCAGCTCCTGGGGCACAGCAGAGCCTGGCCCTGGCCTGGCAACTCTCAGGGCACAGCAGAGCAGAGCCTGAGCCCAGCCCCAAGGCTGGCCTGGCAGCCAGGACGAGCTGGGACCCCTGGGGCAGCCCCTGCAGCAGGGAGCAGTGTGGCTGCTACTGCTGCCCTGGGCTGGGCTCGGTGCACTCTGCATTCTCCGTGCGTGTGCTGAAGTGTGTGACTTCATCTGCGAACTCCTCTCTCGCTCTGAGGTGTTTGCAGAGCCGATGACCTTTGCAGCAATGTGTGCTAGCCAGAGCTGCTGCAGGATGGCTGTGCTTCCCAGCCCTGCCCAGGCAGCCTCGGCTGGATGCTCTCTGCCTTCCTGAGCCTTTTGGGTTGCTTTGTTGTTTTATGCTTCCCCAGGTGAAGCTCGTTGGAAGATGTGACTTTTCTTGGCAGAAGTGGCTCCAGGGCGCAGGATAAGCTGGGTTGGGTAGAGGCAGCAGCTATGGAAAATATCCCAAATAACCCCCCAGTCCCATCCCTCCTGCAGGGACAAATCAGCAAGCACGTGTTGTGCTGCCCAAAAAAAGTCTTTCCTCCGAAGAGATGGGGAGGAAAAAAAAGCCTTTTCTGTGACTTACTAAGTTTTGTTTCCTGATTTTAATCAAGCGAGTTAACACTTTGATAAAGGGAATGCTCTCCTTTCAAGTTGTCTGTCTGTGTTTTAATTTTAGTTTTCCCTGCCATGGCAGGAGTTAGTCTCACGTGTCAGAGGCTGTTTCCAAAATTATGGTTTGCCTAATGGTCCTTTTGTTGTAATTCATAGGCTAATAGAAGTCAGAGATGGAAAAGACCTGTTAGAATATGGAGTCAATGCCCTGCAAATGCAGGATATAATCTCCAGGATAGAGGATGTATCGAGTATTATTAAACAGATTTTACACTTGATCTTAGCTAAATTATGGTTAGGAGTCATTGGATTCCTTGAATGGTGTAATAACAATGGCTTAATTCCGGGTGTTGGGAGAGCATATCTGTGTTTAAGTTTACTGTGTGGCATTTCTCTCTCTTGCCTCTAGATGTGCCTGATTTCCAAAGGGAGAACTAGAAATTCCCACCAGACAGTGGTGTGGGGGAAAAAATAAAATCCACCAAATATCTCTAAAAAAGCCCTTGCATTTTATTTTCCTGGGTTAAAGCAGTGCAAAATATCAGCTTTTTAGCAAATAGAAAGCTGTAGAAAGAGAAGATCCTTCCCAACATGTGTCAGCAGTAAATGTTTATGAATCCCAGCTGCTTTGGCTTTGGTGTTGAGCAGAGCTCTGAATGCCTCTGGATTTGGGCACAACTGAACTCCAAATCTGAAAGGACATTCAATTAAAAAAAAAAAAAGAAAAACCCTCTGAAAAACAACCAAAAATGCACTGCCAGGGATCCAGGAGCACCCACAGCTTCTCTGGGAATTCCAGTCCAGCCAGGAATTCCCAATTCCCAATCTCCCATCCATCCCTGCCCTCTGGCAGTGGGAAGCCATTCTGTTCCCAGAGGGACTCCAGCCCTTGTCCCCAGTCCCTCTGCAGCTCTCCTGGAGCTCCTTCAGGCCCTGGCAGGAGCTCTGAGCTCTCCCTGGATCCTTCCCTTCTCCAGGGAACATTCCCAGCTCTCCCAGCCTGGCTCCAGAGCAGCTCCAGCCCTTGGATCAGCTCCGTGGCCACCTCTGCACTCCAACAAGCGAATTTCCCCTTTTTAGTCTGTGAATTTCCATGTGACTGTTTGGAAGATCAGCAGGATCACTGTGCAGGTGCCACTGCTCTGCCTGCAGCTCCTGCTGTGTCCCTCAGCCCTTCCCTCCCTTCCCTGGGCATGCTGAGGTGTTTGGATAAAGCCCTAGGGCGTGAGGAACGTCCAACCACGGAGTCTGAACCTGTCAGCTCTGGCAAGCTCTGGGCACCTCTGGCTGTTTGAGGAGGCCTGGAGAAGTGGTCCTTGTTTGAGAGGAATAAATTAAATGTCTTTCCATCTGTCATCTCTATGAACTGATGGAAAACACAGGCTGTTCATGAGGAGAGCTCAGCAACAGGCAGCACTGGTGCTGTTTGAAGCAGTGTCTCCCTGCTTTGGGACAGCAAGGGAGTCATCCCACAGTTTGGGGAACATTTGGAAAATGTTTCCAAATATTTGAGATATTTGGAAAAATGAGAGCTGGAGTGGGAAAGGCACCTTGATTTAAAAGCCTGCAGTGAAAAGGTGGCTGGGCTTTGTCGATGTGGACAGCTGTAATTCAAAGATGGATAAGGTTTTCTCCAGGACAAAGTGCAATTCTTCAGGTTTGCAAAACTCTCTCTGCTCTTTGAAGTTCTTCTCTGGTGGGATGACGAGCAAAACCCATCAGAGCCTCCCGCCCTGCCAATGGGCACTTTGGAAGTCCAATGGATTCCTCCTGGAAGGTTCTTTTTGGGGTTTATTTCAACCCTGAACCGAGTCTGATTACGTAAAGTTAATATGCGACATAAATTTGACCTCGAGTTATTTTCAGTGCTGCTCTCATCTGCTTTTCCTATAATTAATTCCTTGTGTAATCGCTCCGTAAGGGAGTCTGGCCGCTCTGCTGGTAAAAACAGTCGTCATCAAATATGTGGGAAAAATTGGAACACAAACACGAGCCTTGCAAAGGCCGAGCAGCAAGTTCTGAGATCTTTCGATGGAACTGGAGAAGTAGAAATTATTGCAGTAATAGTTTTCTGTACTTTCTAACCTCGTGCATCTCGAAACAGACGCCTGTACCATCCTATTTACAGCATTTTTCTTCCTGGGAGTGTGACTGCAGGAACCCTGCTGAGCCCAATGGCATTGTCTGGCGCAGAACAGCCTCGTAGTGTTTTCTAGCAGTTATATTAAGCACAGAGCCCATTCTGTAGATCAAAATGCAACTTTTAAAGCAAGTTGATGAAACCTTTTCTTTCAAAAGTGAGTAGAGACTGTTGGTGCCTGTGGGCACATGTGCCAGGGAGGTGCCTGCTTTCCAGGAGAAGATGCACCTGGTCTGCTGGAAGTGTCCCTGCCCATGGCATGACTTTGGAACAAGGAGAGCTTGAAGGTCCCTCCCAGCCTAAACCATTCTGTGACACACAGAGCCCTCTGCCATCAAGATATTCTGAAGTTTCATGCATAAATATGCTCATGGTTCATGAAAATGTAAACTTTTCCTCCCGACTGGATCAACGGACAAACAGAAGGGGTTTTTAAAATGTCCACGTGTTTTTAGGCTTTCCTGTAGTAGCTCTGAAGTGCTTGGATTTTTACACCAAGGGGGTTGTTTCTAAGTGCATTATTTTCCCTGCAAAAGGAGATCTGTGGTGCTGCCTTCTCCCCATTCCCCATTTGCCATCCCTGCCGTGGTTCTGCACAGCACCAGGGAGGAGGAAAGCACAGAGAGGGTAAGGCGGTGCTTCACCTCCTCACAAAGAGGTGATTTTCCCGCTCGGCAGTAAGGAGTGCTCGGCAAACCGTGCAGGGGGGCTGTGGATGAGGCTGGCACAGAAAGGGTGCTGCACATCCTAGTGCATTCCCCCTGTAGCAGGGATGCTCACGGAGCCTGCACGGTGCCCTTTACCTGTCACGCCACATCGCATCTGAGTTTGCTTCCTCGGGCTCTGCAAGGAGCTTTAGCAACAATATCTGAAACGTGCCCTGGGGAGCACAAAACCGGGGCAGTTGGGGTTCCTGGAGCGTTAATGGGGAAAAAGGGATGTGAGTCCTGGAGCTGCTGCAGAGAGGGGCTTGGGGCACAGAGAATGAGTCCTCTGCTTGCTCTGCTTCCTCCTGGACAGAGCCAGACAAACATTTGTGCCTCAGCTCCAAAATGCAATTAAGAGTCTCTAATTGGCCTGTTTGATCCCAGAGTGGCACCACTCAGGGCTGGGTGGGAAGCTTTCAGGAGGCTGTGGGGATGCAAAGGACACAAGTGGTGGAATCTGCTGGATCTCAGCCATCTATCTGCTCTGGAAGGACAGAGCCTCCTGAGCAGCCCAGTCCTGTTTCTGGAGAAAAAGAACACATTAGGAAGCACTAAGAGACAGGATTAACATTCTAGCTTGCAGTTTAATTGCATTTATTAATAGGAATATGGGTGCTTTTTTTCTTTTCTTCTTTTTTTTTTTTTTTGTAAAGGAAACTTGAGGCCAAAAATCTGAGAAAAAAACTTCTAAAAAAAAGTTTATGTTTTCCTCACACATTTAAAAGTATTGGGATTAAAAGGCAGGATGAGTGCACAGCGTAGGATATTTCCAATTTCTCTATTCCTTGCACATGGAGAGCAGTCAGGGCTGATAAAAAAAAAATCCCCACCGCACTCCTGCTGCAGGTGCAGCACTGCTCTCCAACCCTGGATCTATTTGCAGCCCTCATGAGAAAAATCCTCCTTTTTTGATGCCATAAGTGAAATCCATGTGTTTTTTTTCACTATTCATAAATAATTTTACAGTAGCGATTGCTGCTCCCTGCAGCAGGCAGAAAAATCTGCCTAATGAGAGATTCCAATTCCAGCTTTCCAAAGGGCAGTTGCTGGAAACATCCATTAGTCAAAACCAGTTAAACACAAATAACAAAATATACTTCTGACGAATTTAATTTTGGGGCTGAGAAGGCAGGGAAGGCTCTCTGCACAGGCAGGGCTGTGGCACAGGGGGCTGGAGGTGACATTCTTGAGGAACATTTCAGTGCTGGAACTATCAGAGCAGTGAGCTGAAGTATTCCTGCACTACTTGGATTGGCAAATCCTACCTCTGTAGAAAAGAATAGAAACTAAAAAATTAGGAGGTTTTTTTTGTTGTTGTTTGGGTTTTTTGTTTGGGTTTTTTTTGTTTGTTTGGGGTTTTTTGGGTTTTTTTTAGGTTTTGGTTTTCTTTTGTTTTGTTTTTTTTATCTGCAGGGACACCTTCCACTATCCCAGATTGCTCCAAGCCCTGTCCAACCTGGCCTTGGGCACTTCCAGGGATGGACAGCCAGTTAGGATTCAGTTTGTCGCCTTCACCTGCTGGGTTTGATGGCCAGGTGAGTGGGCAGAGAGTTGTTATTCCCAAAAGGTCTCTGGCCATTGTTGAGCAGAATTGGATGATTTATTCCCAGTGACTAATTGGACCAGGAATAGGAGTGCTCTGGCTCCTTGGCCTTTCAGAACAGATTCTCTGCAGTGACTAGAAGAACTAAATATTAATCCATGTCTGGCTTTCTAATGCAAATGCAAGTTTCAGTTTTACGTGGTGCTCTGCCACAGCTGGACAAAACCCCACAACCCAAACCACGGCAGATCTGCTCAGCCCCTGGATATTTCAGTAATTCATGGTGCCCACAGTGCAGCCCCGGCTTGGCTGGGGGTTTTGGGAGGGAGCCTGGTGTGGGCTGGCTGGGAATGTGGAATTGGTGTTCCTCACCCCCTCGAGGCTTCAGTGGGGTGAGGCTGCTCTGCAGCACCCCAGGAGCATTTCCATCTCTGCACCTCTCTCAGCCAGCGCTCCCCGCTGCCAGAACACATTTAATACTTCTGCTCCATAAAAGATCATTTCTTTCCAGGGAGAATTAACGCACCCGGGATGAGAGCAGTCCATATGTATAACCCATGCACGGTTATTCCTACAATTACAAGTAAGGGAGTGATAATTACCATGGCAATTTGTTTCTTTATGGATGAGATTTCTTCAAATAGATGCAGGAATATCTCCTCTCTGTCTCTGTATCCTTATGTTTAGCTTTTTTCCGAGATAAAGGTTCCGCGGCAAACATTTTAAGGAAATTGGTGGTGCTTACTGGAAAGCCTCGTTTTTAAAAAGGTTCTAACATTTTTCACTAGTCATAGAACCAGCTAAATAAAAAAATGTCCTTAAGAGTTCCCATATCCTATTTAATGGAGGAGCTCTTGGGAGGGCACCAAATGAAGGAAAATATCCCTCAATTGTGGTTATCCACCATCTTCATCACCTCCAGTGCTGGCCTGAGTGAACGTGGGGTTCTTCCAGGGGTTGTTCTGTGGGGTTTGCTGAGCTCCCAGGGCTCATTCTGTTGGGCTGTTCATCTGCTGGGCTTGGCTTGAACCTTTTTCTGGTCCCAGCAGTGCCAGGGGGTCTCTGGTGGTTCCCTCTGGATTTGCCTCCTAACCCAGCCACCTTCTCTCCTGGCCCCAAAGATCTCCAGTGCCAAAAGAAAAATCAGTTTTGCCCACACAGGGGTCAATGGGATGTGGAAGTGCTTATTTACCAGAAGAATTGACTCATCAAGTGAATTATTCAGGAAAGATGGCAAAATTAATTGAATCACATGTTTTAACAAATGGAATCTGACTGGCTTTATTGTGTGTGTTCAGAGACCAGCAGTGGCTCTGCCTTCTGGTTCAGGTTCCTCTGCTCTGTTGCTTGGCGAGAGAAATTTGGATTTCTAGAATTGCACTCTTTGCTCTTAATGTCACAGAAATCAGCATTACGTTCTTCAGTTAACAGCAACCCTAAAACTGAGGTTTTTTTAGTAACAGGTAAACTTGACTTAGGGTGTGATTAAACAATTTGGGGGAGAATCGTTTGCATGGTTTTACACTGCGGGATTTAATAAAATCAATTTAATATTATCACAAATGTGTCCAGCTCAGGCACAATGGTGGAGTTGCCATCCCTGGAGGGATTTAAAAGCCGTGTGCATGTGGCACCTGGGGACATGGGGCAGTGGTGGCCTTGGCACTGCTGGGGGATGTTGGACTCCATGCTTTTGGAGGGCTTTTCCAACTCAAACCATTCTGTGATTGCAGTATTTATAATTGCTAGGAATTGCTTTCTCCAGGCTGTTTTATATTTAAAAAGTGATTTTCCTCTTTGTTGTTTGAATCCCGTTCTGATTTCCTTAAAGATTTTCAGTAGATTGTATCACCAAAAAGACAAATCTGTTAGGTCAACTTTGATTACATTGGGGAGACATATTCCATTATATAATTCACTGGGGTCTGCACTACTCTTAAAGGAAAATATAAAGCTCCCTCAAATGTCAGGGTTTGATAGATTCAAAATGCAGCCCCTCCAAACTCCATTAGGCCTTCTAATCGCTGAATCTCTTCAGGCTGCTCCCACCCAGAGTTCTGTTCCTTGTTGGAGGCATTTCCCCCAGTAAAAACTGGATAATTTATTTTAATTCTGCTCCCATGGCCAGGCTGGGATGGATGCTGACTTAGGGATATGGGGAGGAAACTCACAGGGAAGATGTAAGTGGCTTCTTTCTCATTTAAACATAATCTAATGTTTTGTAGCAAACGTCTAATACAAACCACAAAAATACAAAGCTGTGTGTGCAGAGAGATGCAGACCAAGAGCAAATGTGACTGAAAGGGTGTTGGCATAAAAATGTTTTCCAGCATGAGGGGCTTGACAAACACATCAAATGGAATTGTAGGAACACTGGGAATGCTTACGAAGTTGTTAACTACTCCTGTGGTGACATTAATGGTCTGGATAGTAAAACAAGGGGAAAATATGCGCAAAAGGAGCATTTTGAGTTGAGAGGAGGGAAATTCCGCAAATTTAATTTGTAGTTTTAACAAAATGTGACTTTTCATAAAATAATGAAGAAGTACCTGCTAACTGCATGCAGAACTGATAGCTCATGGTGGCTCCTGCATGTTGGAGGTGTTTGTGTCTGGCAGAGGAGTTTCTGAGCTTTCTTTGCCAGAACTGTTTCGTGGATTTCATGCTGAGGTTGTAGCACCAATGGGTGATGTGGGAATTGTCCTGGAGATGTCCCAGGCCAGGCTGGACAGGGCTTGGAGCAGCCTGGGACAGTGGAAGGTGTCCCTGCCATGGCAGGGGTGGCACTGGCTGGGATTTAAGGTCCTTCCAGTCGGGGATTCTGTGACTCTCTGGCCTCCCAAACCCAGAGCAAGTCGGTTAACAAATACTAAATAATTAGAAGAAACGGTGTAGCTCCAGTGTCAAAAGGCATCTGGAGGGGAAGCTGTGAGTTTTAGCAAAATAGGGAAAATATTTGTCTGTGATACCTTTGCTCTAGCTTTGATTTAAGAGGAGACTAATCAAAGGTGAGTTGAGCTTGGATTGCAGTGTGAGTTTTTCTCTGTTTATTCCACGGAGAATCGAAATTGCTCATTTTTAGTTTTGTTTGATACAGCGGAAAAGTTTTGCGCAATTTGTCATGGCTGCATTTTGCTTTTTCTGGCCTGAGGAGCAGAATCCCAGCATGTTTGGGGTTGGAAGGGACCTTAAACCCATCCCATTCCCCTTCTGCCATGGCTTCCTCCCCTGGGCTCCTCTGCGAACCGCGGCGCTGCGAGGAGAGCCCTGGAGGATGACTGCACTGCTGACTGCTTGAACTTTGGTGAACAGTAGCGTTTTGTCAGCAGCTAAATCTGTTCTCCGTGTGAACTGCCAACTCCTCGTGTTGTATAATTACCGAGTTCAAAATGGAACTCGGGAGCTGAAAGTTAAAGAACAGCTTGAGCCCCTGTTCTCCTGCAGACAACTCATGTTTCAGCTCCGCCGCAGCCCAGCCGTGCTTCATGACAATTTTTCATGTGCTCCATAGAGATCATTTCCCCACTGATCTGTGCATTGTCTGATTGTGCCTGGGAGCCTCTGTGACATCCACAGGGACGGAGATTCTTCCCTGTCCTCTGCCAGGGCAGCCCTGGCACTGCGTGGCACTGCCGTGGTTATGTTGGATAACAGGAGGAGCAGAAAAATGTCATGGAATCAATGCCCTGGCATTGCAAGCAAGTAGCCTGATTTTGGTGGTTTTTCTCTGGTGGAAGCTGACTTTAGATTATAGGTGAAAGACAGTTTTTCTCCTTGAAGGAACTCGAGGCAGACTCTGGTGCTGGGTAGTGCTGAAGGAAAGGTTTGGTTTGGCTGCCCTGGTTTGAAGCTCTGTCTAAATGTCACAAACAGCAGAAGCTCAGACTGGTTTGGGTTGAAAGGACCTTAAAATTCATCTTGTTCCACCCCCGTGCCACGGGCAAGGACACCTTCCAGCAGCCAGGAGCTTTGTGCTGTCTGAGGAGTGTCTGTGGAGATTTGTGCCAAGAGTGGGGCTAAAGTTGTCCTTTGTTCTCTGTATTTCATCCTCCCGATATTCCATCAGAGGCATTTTCTTCTACATGACAAACTTGTCCACAGTCTGTGCTTGAGAATTCCAGGAACATTCTGGACATTTTTGGTTTGAACTACAGGTGAATCTCTCTGCACAGGGAGGTTTGGAATCCCCAACCCTGGAGGTGACCAAGGAATTAATTCCTGGAGGTGGCACTCAGTGCTCTGGGCTGGGGACAAGGGGGGGATACGTGACAGCTTGGACTCCATGGGCTGGGAGGGCTTTTCCAACCTCAGTGATCCTGGGATTGTGGGATTTTTTGAGGTGTGTGCTGACAGAGAGCAGCCTTTTCTCACTCCTTTTGATCATCTGCCTCCTGCCATGTGTTCTACCCCTTTCTAAAGCCCCTTAACCTCCCCCACATCAAAAAAGAAGAGGCAGTTTCAAGAGGTGAGTGTTCAAAAGGCTTTTTTTCTCTCAGCTCTGAAATTTGTCAAATTATGAAGAGGTTGTGAAAAGGTGCCTGACTATGTAAACTCCATCCTGAAGGCTTCAGGTGGACCTGAGCCTTGTTTGAGCTCTGTGCCCAGGAGTGAATTCCATCCTGGATGTTATTAAAAGTTTCTATCCTTAACTGTGGCATGGCTAACAGCAAATGATCACTTAAATCTCCAAAGTAATAAAGAGAGAGAAATTACAGTAATGTGAAAATGTCTGCTTCTGCAGAAAAACCCACCCCAGCCCCCATTCTATTTGCATTGCATCTGACCCACAAATACTCTTTCAAAACAGATGGAATTTAGCGTGAATTAAACCATTCCAGGGAATTCAAGCCGTGAATGATGGGGCCTGAATAAAAACAAGAATATCATAAAGGCTAAGAGCACGTGGCATTTGTTCTGTCTGAAATCCTTGTGGTTTCTGAGCTGGAAGTTGGAAACGCCTGTTATCACCCTTTCCAGGAGCTCTGCACCACCAGGGTACAGGGCTGAGAGGCAACTGCTGATAGGCAGGGCATAAAAGGTTGATAAATCACAAAAAAGACACACTTTTATGTGGAAAAAAATGCATTCAGCATTTTTTCCCGGGTAAAGTATGCAGAAAACCTGCTTAAATGGAGCATATAATTTTTAATGAATCAGACCCTTTCTCCTAGGAAATGAAGCAAGTATGATAAATATGATGGAAACTGGTGAATATCGAGGGTCTGGCAATCAGATCAGATTGGAAACCCACCTGAGGGTTTGTGTGAAAGGTAGTAGCTCAGAAGGATTAGTCTTCAGGCCAGCAGACTTTGAGGGATGTGGGATCAATTGAAGAAATTTGATTGTAATCAATTAAGAAAAAATACTGCTGGAAGTAGAGAGGTATGAGAAGCGTAATTAGAGAGATGTGAGTGATTCAGTAAATCAAGAGCCTCGTGGCTTCAAGATTTATTTTTAAGCAATCCAGGCATTGCTTTCCTGGGAATGCCCAGCCTGCAGTGACACCTCCCTTATCCGATTTCCTTTCCAAGACTCCAGGATCCCTGCCTTGGCAGCAAACAGCTAAATGCCAAAACTGAGCTTATCTTCGTGTGAGCAAATTTCCTTTGGTTCCAACAACCCAACACACCAGAGCTCCCAAACCATGGCACTGCTGGTGGCTGCATTTTCCCTGCTTGCTTGAGAGGAATGTTTCCCAAGACCAATTCCTCAAACTTTCATCGTTTGCCACTTAAAATTTTCCCTTAGCGTGTATTTATTGCATTTCTCTTTGACATTTTTAAAAATCCCACACTCTATGGAAACTCTTTGGGTTTTATGGCTTCTCACTTTATGATTATTTCTCTTTCTAAGATGAAATACTTTAATGGGAGTGTGGAAGGGTGAGGCACCTCTACCTGTGTTGGTGAGACCCTGGCACCTCTGGTGACATTGTTCATTTTAGCTTCTCTCTCACGGATATTTAATGAAGAAAATTCCTTGGGAAGATGGTGTTTCCTGGGAGGGTTTTGCTTGGAAAGGTTATTAAAGAACTAAAAGTTTTAAAACACTGTTAATGAGGCCTGGCCTGACTCAGCTGTGGCACAAGTGTTGGGGGATTAATGTCTGATTTAAGGTGTATGGATGTGACAGGTATTTATTATTCTCATCTCTTTCTCTCACAATCTGCATCTATTCCAAACTTTACTTTGAAGTCTTTGTGATGTCATTAATTGAGTGTTCTTGAAGTGGCAAACAACGTGCTTGTCTATTACGAGACAGTCAGGCTGCCTTAGGACCAAACTCCATGTGTTGTTTGAGAAGAATTTAGAGGGGTTGAACCCTAAATGTGGCCTGAAGTGTCTGAATTCCATGGGTTTACTTGGACTTGATTTTCTTATTTGAAGGCAAAGGTGAGCATGGAGTGCAGGATGGAGCAGGAGGGGACTGAGGATGCTCTGGTCAGGCAGGGGAGCTCTGCAGAGAACACAGAGAGCCAAGGGCTTCCTGCCAGCCTGTCCCTCCTGACCCTGGCACGTCTGGGTGTTTGCAGCACAGGTGGTGAGGCTGTGCTCCTGTTCTTGTAAGTTCATGGGATCAGAGAGGAGCAAATGGATCTGGGCTGGAAGGAACTTAAAAACTCATCCCATTCCATCCTAGTGGAAGGGAGATCCTCCATCATCCCAGGCTGCTCCAAGCCCTGTCCAGCCTGGCCTTGGACATTCCAGGGATCCAGGGGCAGCCCCAGCTTCTCTGGGAATTCCAGCCCAGCCAGGAATTCCTAATTCCCAATCTCCCATCCATCCCTGCCCTCTGGCAGTGGGAAGCCATTCCCTGTGTCCTGTCCCTCCATCCCTTGTCCCCAGTCCCTCTGCAGCTCTCCTGGAGCTCCTTCAGGCCCTGGCAGGAGCTCTGAGCTCTCCCTGGATCCTTCCCTTCTCCAGGGAACATTCCCAGCTCTCCAGCCTGGCTCCAGAGCAGCTCCAGCCCTGCAGCAGCTCCATGGATTCCTCTGGACTCTCTCCAGCCGCTCCATGTCCTTCCCGTGCCGTTCCCCAGGGCTGGAGGCTCTGCAGTGGGTCTCACCCGGGCGGGGCACAGGGATCTCCCCGTGTCCTGGCAGGGACGAGCCCAGGGCACGCGGCCAAGGCCGGCCGAGATTCTGTCCCCAGCCCGGTGCCGGGGTGTCCTGTCCCGGAGTTCCTGTCCCGTCCCGGGGACATCTCGGGGTTCCGTTCCCCTCCCATCCCCACGTCCCCTTGTCCCTCTCCCCTGTCCCTCTCCCCTCTCCCCTG
>VZRM01003652.1:297572-316102 GCA_013397955.1 Grantiella picta | reverse complement strand
CTCTCCCCTCTCCCCTCTCCCCTGTCCCCTCTCCCTCTCCTCGCCATCCCGACCTGGCCGCGCCGCCTCTGCCGCCCTCTGCCGGACACTGCCGGCACTGCGCCGCCGCCGCCGCGCGCGGGGAACTCGCCCGCTTTATCGCCATTTATTCCTTTATTTCTCCAGCTATTAACGCCCTACAAGAGCCTTCCGGATGCTGCTCCAGCTCCTTAAAAACCTCCCACAGAAGATGGGGCAGCTCTGCCCGGCAGCACTGGGTGAAACGTCTTTTGTTTGAAGTATAATGGCAATGAAAATTAAATACCCAAATCATACAAACTGCGAGGGACCGCTGGGATGAGCCCACCGTGCCCGAGGCTTCCTGCCCTGCGGCTGGGCAGTTTGTACCCACGGGAGGTTTTGGGGTTGCTCAGTGGGTGCTGGCCGGGCTGGGGTTGGTCACTGCCCGGGGTCCCTGTGCCCACCAGGGACTAAGCTCCCTAAACTACCCCTGCATGGCTGGGGTGCAGTGGGAATGGGCAGCAGAGACGAGTGGGTGACCTTATCCATGGCATTCCCTGAGCATAGCGAGGACATGGCATCGCTGGAGCAATTCCAGAGGAGGCCATGGAGCTGCTCTGGAGCCAGGCTGGAGAGCTGGGAATGTTCCCCTGGAGAAGGGAAGGATCCAGGGAGAGCTCAGAGCTCCTGCCAGGGCCTGAAGGAGCTCCAGGAGAGCTGCAGAGGGACTGGGGACAAGGGCTGGAGGGACAGGACACAGGGAATGGCTTCCCACTGCCAGAGGGCAGGGATGGATGGGAGATTGGGAATTAGGAATTCTTGGCTGGGATGGAATTCCCAGAGAAGCTGTGGCTGCCCCTGGATCCCTGGAATGTCCAAGGCCAGGCTGGACAGGGCTGGGAGCAACCTGGGACAGTGGGAGCTGTCCTTGCCCATGGATGGGGTGGGATGAGATGATCTTTAGGGCTCCTTGCAATACAAACCATTCTGGGATTTGATGCTTCTCAGCATCGGTTGTGACTCTGCTATCCGTGCCTTTCCCGTGTGTCTGTTCTGGTGGATCCTCTGTGGAACAGGGGTGGCTGAGGTGTGTGCAGAGCTGAGGGATGAGTGCACAGGGAGAGGCTGCTGAGCAGCTCAGTCTGTGTGGGAGATTTGCAGTGCTGGGCGATGTAGGAGCACAGCGAAATGTGGCTTTTTTACTTTTTTGGTGTTGTTTCACTCGGAAATGTGCAGTGATGAGGTGATCATGCCCCAGCACTGCCTGTGCTGTGTCTCCCTCGCCCCTGCCCTGCTCTGGAGCTCGTTCCCTGCCCAGCTGCCAGGTTTTTATGTACCAGCAACACACAGAGCATTCCTACAAACAACCGAGGTGCAGCCAAGCGAGCCCTCCCGGGTTGTTTGTTTTGATCTCCCCGCGCTCAGGAATACATCAGTGGAGCCTCAGAGCAGTGGTACATTGTCCACTTCAGGAGAGAGACACATCCGTGAGGACAGGTGAGATTAGTTATTGGGATGGCTGGGAAATTAATTTAACCAAAACGGATAAACAAAGAGAGCTGGAGAGGGGTTTTGGACAAGGAAAACTGTGGGGTTTCTGTGGTTGTTATTGTAGGAGTGAGGGTTACCTTACACTTTAAAAATACAGACACCTTAAACAGCCCAAAGTGTCTCTTTCTACGTATCACACAGGAAGCGAGTCTCTGCTTTGGTTAAATGAATTTTCAGGAACTGGCAGGTGTTCCTGTGAAACTCCTTTGGGCTGGGAATCTCCTCCCAGCAGTGCAGATGCTGCCGTGGCTCTGCCTGGGATGGATTCAGGTCGTGGTCACTCCCTGTGGGGTGGCTGGAGCTGCTCCTGGCTGTGTCCAGCCCTGGCGAGCAACGGCAAAGAGGTCTCTGACCCCTCTGCTCTGTCTGAGGCTCCTGCACAGCTGATTTCTCACTAAGAACCTCTTCAAGTCACAAAGCCCATCCTTCAGAGCTGCCCTAAATGCTTCCAACCACAGAAAAGGGTGGCTGTAATTTTTTACCTGTGTAGCCAATTCATCCCGAGTCGCATTTTGCTGTAATTAAACACATTTTATATCTCAGGTGTGATTAATATTCTGGGACATCCAAGAGGCAGTGTTGGAGTGCCTCAGGTTGGTGGATGCTGCCTTGGCTGAGGTGGTTTGAAAGCACAAAGTTGCCCAGGGATTACCTTAGCCACAGCTTTCCTCAGTGCAGGGAAGCACCCGTTGGTCTGGAGGGGAATTGATCCCAGACTGAACTCACAGATCAATCATAAGAGCTGATTGCACTGCCAATCCTTCTTCAGTGGATTGCTGTCAATTAGCACCTCAAATGTTTATGGAATGTGGAGTTAATGTCTTCCATACCTTTGGGTGATAAAATTTGGGTGGGAGACCAAATCAGCCTCAGGCTGGGCCAGGGGAGGCTCAGGTTGGACATTCCTCCATGGAAAGGCTGCTCAGGGATTGGAATTGCCCCGGGAGTTTGGATTCCCCATTCCTGCAGGTGTCCAAGGAATTCCTGGCTGTGGCACTCAGTGCTCTGGGCTGGGGACAAGGTGGGCTTTGGGCACAGCTGGGACTCCATGGTCCTGGAGGGATTTTCCAGCCTCAGTGATCCTGGGATTCTGTGATTTTTTGAGGTGTGGTTCATTAAAGTCTCATTTTTTGCACTGCCAGTGCTCTCTACTCTCTGCCTGCTCAGTTGTACCAAGGTTTCAGGAACAAAATCTGTACTTGCAAAGGCAAAATTAGGAGTTTTGAATATTTCTTTCTTTTTTCCTTGTTTACCTATGGGTAGCACAGGTGGGGGAGTTTTAAAGGCATTGCCTGAGATTATTTCTTATGGAGGCTAAATGAACATGGGAAGATGATATCTTGGGAAAACCAGATTTTATTTCCAGTATTCCAATTTTATTTCCAATATTTCCAAGCCAAGTTTCTTCTCCAGAAATGCTGGTGTGTGAGTTGTGGTGGTGAATTGGTGGTGCAGGGCAGATGATTCATGGCTGGGGGATGTTCACACCTCGGAAAAACGTCGCTTGGGTGGTTTTTATGGATATGTTGAGATGATTATGATCACCCCGGCAGCACATTTGATAAATGAACGTAATTACAAATACAATAGCAATTGATGTGATCACAGTGTTCACCAAGTGTGCCTCATTTTGTGTATCGATTGGGACTTTCAGAGGGATGTGGGAGCTTCCCTGGGACCTGGAGCAGGAAAAGCTGTGGCTGCAGGGGCAGAGCTTGGTCAGATCCCCAACCCCTTCCCAGGGAGACACCACAGTCACACTGAGCTCAAGAACCCTGTGTGGAGTACCTGGTTTGCTACTCTGCCTGTGAAACCAAATTTTTAGAGATTTTTGCCCATGCTTAGCTTGCATTTTTACCTCCTTAAAGGCAAATAATCAACCAGGTGAAGTCTGCCTTGCTGAAAACATCAGTTTTGCACCTCAACTTAAGACTGAGAAAGGAAATTTAAAAATAAATGTTGAACATCTCTTTGAAAATAAAAAAAAAAAAGTTGAACATCTCTTTCAAAATAAAAACTAAACCACAAACCATTCAAACCCCAGCTTTATGGTGCATTTTAGCTTATGGTTATTAATTTTCACATGCAGCTGTGTGGTTTGGAAAGCCCTTTTTTTGCACTCAAGGTAGTTTAGCATCATTTGGGATGCCTGTAATTATGGGATGCATTCAGACAGACACCGCTGAGCATTTTCCTGTTGGGATCCAAACTCCTCACATCAACTGCCACATGAAAAGCTAAGCTGGGGAGAAGAGATCTAAGTCAGAGCTGCTCGAGAGGAAGAGATGATTCTTCAGCAGCCATAAAGGAAATATTGAACCAGCAGAGCTCAGGTGGGAAGTGAGACTGACCAGAGGAGCCCAGATGGGAGCTGGAGGCATCCCAGGGGAAGGGGACAGACTGGGTTAGGAGTATTTCAGCAACTGCTGCCTCCTTCCAGCTCTGTGCATCCTTCTGGAGTTAGGAAGGATTCTTCATGATAAAACAATAACTTTTAGGACTTAAAAAAGCCTGTTGTGCTTCTGTATATTCAATTTGTGATGTGTTTGGTCTCCTTTCCATGTTCATGAAGCTGCTGGTGAATTTTAACTTCCGTTTTTGCAATTATTTGATGGTTTCTGTCCTCCATTCTGCCTTCCTTAGTGTCCAGTGGCCTCGAGACCACCAGCCCTGGCTTTGCACTGCAGTGAAATGTTTTTGGCATGTCTTGTTCTCATTGATTCTGCTGCTGCTGCTCCCTGCCATCCTTCTTCCTACGAAACACCCTCTGTTCTTGCACCTCTCTGTGAACTGGGGGTGAGTCCAGTGACATCAACAGGCAGGAGCTCAGGAACAGTGCAAACCAGGAGTGTCTGCAGGGGAGCAAATCCCACCCTGCTCTGCCTGCCAGGCTCTTGGGCTGTCACCTCTGGAAGGCAAGAGCTGCTGACAAACCCAGGGAGCAGCAGTGTGTGGTGCAGCCAGGTTAAATAGGACAGTGGGAACTGGGTTTTGCAGTATTACTGGGACCAGTCCTCCAGAGAGGCTGTCTGACATGGAGAGTGAATTTGTGTATATTCTGAGTACATTTGTATTTCCCGCTGCAATGCATGGCAGGTACCACTGGTGTTTGCACAGAAAGCCAATGGCACAACAAGGTCTTGTTGGAATTGATGTTAACATCTCTCAGTGGTGGAATTCCAGTGCAGATCAGGTGTTTTGGTTTCCTTGCTGTTGAGTGTTTTGGTTGTCCTGCTCAGAAATTAGGAAGAAATTCTTTACTTAAGGAAGGAATTGCTGGCTGTGAGGGTGCAGAGGGGCTGGGATGGAATTCCCAGAGGAGCTGTGGCTGTCCCTGGATCCCTGAAGTGTCCAAGGCAGGTTGGATGGCACTTGGATCACCCTGGGATGGTGGAAAGTGTCCCTGCCCAGAGCACTAAAATTTCCTCCCGTGTGTTTTGGGCAGCAGCAGCTGCAGTGCCACATTCTGCAGATGCTGCTGACGCAGGAAGCCTTCAGTTCTGCTCCTCTCCAACTTCCCAGCCCAAAGAAGGCACTTGGAGGAGCACTTCAAGATCTCAGCTGAGAATCAAATCAGAAAAGGTCCTTCTTGTGAATGGTTGATCAGCCTTAGCTCATCTTGGCTGCAATGTGATTTAAGAGTACTTAGCACCTTGCATTAATTGGCTCTAAATGGGCAAAAGGCATTAAAGTGAAATTCTTTTAATTAAGTGACAATAAGCATTCAGTGTTCCGACACTCAGCTGTAAATTGTTTTGGAAGTCCTTGCCTGGGAAGCTGCTGGTGCTCTGCCCATGGCTGGAGCTCCAGCTCAGGTGTGTCTCACCCTGAGGCAGGAAATCTGCTTCAGGAGGCTCTTGCTTTCCTTGTTTTCCCCTCCCCTGTTTGCAGAATCCTTGGCTTTGGCTGCTTCCTGAGCTGGGCAAACAGCGACGTGTCTGTGCTGAACGCAGCCTTTCTTAATGTTCCCCTGGATTTGCTGATTGTCCCGGGTATTTTCATTTGTTTTTTCTTCCATTTAAGGGGGAGTAATGTTTGGGAGGCTTCAGCAGGTTGTGCAGGAGGCACATTTTAGCGAGTGCAGGGTGCTGTGGGTGCTCAGAGCCCAGGCTGTGGCTGGCAGCAGCTCGGGTATGGCAAGGAGCAGAGCCAGGGCAGCAACACTGGAACCCTTTGGGAAGCCCTGGGAGAGATTCCCTCCCGTCCAGGCTGAGAGCCAACTCCCTCCTGGGCCGGCTCTGGCTGTCCTTCCCAGGCATGCCTTAAAAGCTGGGAAAATATGAAGCAGACACAGCGGTAAAGGGGAAAAGGATTTTAATTACCTTGGGTTTAATAGGATCCTTGGTGCTCAACTCGTCAAAGGTGGAAACACACCGAGAGCACACACCATACAATGTGTATTCCATTTTTATGGACCTTACAAATTAGCATATTTACTGAAAATCCCCCAATAAGAAACTTAATAACTGAAGTAATTGTCCCCCTATTCTAATTGTGTCTCCTAAATGAGACTCCAGCCTGGTTTACACAAACATGTTCCAGAGAGGAGCTCCGGCCAAGGTTGGAGCCTCTAGTTCTGAGATAGTTCTGAATATTTCATCTTCCCCCCCAGAGAATCCCAAACTAAGCTAAATATCAGAGTACAAGAGTTATAAACATGTGGGGCTAAGGTACAAGGAGTGCTTGTGAAGGGTACAAGGAGAGGGAAAGGGTATAAAATATATAAAAAGGGTATAAAAAGAAAGGACAAAAAACCATCAGGCATCACAAGCCCAGAGCGCTCACCCAGTTTCTGCTCCTGTCCCTGCTGTCCCCTCGTGCTCCTCCTGCCAAGCTTGCCCCACTCTGTTTTCCCAGCAGTTATCCCTCCCAAAAAGCAGCCCTACAGCTGCTGGGGCAGGAAGGAGGAAATCTTACCCCACGGAAGCTCAGCTTAGCCTTTCCATCCCATTTGGATGCAATCAGCTCCTCAGAAGCTGCTCCCCTCCGTGAATGTAAATCTCATTAAAGCCCTCTTGGTTCCCTGCCCACTTCTCCACCATGAATCCGATCGCTGTCATTATTTCTGCCTGTGTCACTTTTATTTTCTCTTACCTTTTCCACCTCGGTTTTATGTAAATAATGTTTGGATAATGGAGTGAAATGGTTTCCATGGTGCTGAACAAATACAGGTCACGGTGTGTGGGACTCCTCTGCACCTGAACAGAAAGGTGAACACGTATATAATTTTTAATTATTCGCTTCCTTACAACTAAGAAATAAGTTTTGTGTCTCTTTCAGCATCATTTTGCTGACGAGAAAAATTAGTTCATTACGAATTCTGCCAAAAATAGTTCTGCCTTTCAAATGGTAATTTTTTCACTGTATTCATCTATTTTTTTTCTTTTAAATGACACTATCATGCATTACACCATCTGATTAAAAAATCTGCTGGAATAATATTTACACTGAACATCTGTCATTGGCAGCTGTAAATATGTTCTGTATTTATCTACAAGAAATCAGGCTCGGGGCCCCTTGCAGGCAGAACTTTCGCTGCAGGAAGGAGGCTCTGGCTGCTCGTCTCCCAAGGCTCTGCTCCGACAGGGATGTCGTGCAATCGGTTCAGCAGGTGGATCCTTAATTCTCACACCAATCCGAAGTTGCAAGGGCTATTTTTAAAATGCTCCCCAGCCGCTGGTGCCACAGAGAGAAGCTGTAAATGCAGTTTTGCAGGAAGATGAGGGTTTGGTGCTGCATTTAGAGATGTCCTGGGAGCACCAGGAGCTGGATGGGCATTGGGGTGGGACTGTGTTGCTGCTGCCCCTGAGAGCCCCAAGGCAGTGGGGAGAGCCAGCCCGAAGCTGTCCGGGGTCCTGCTGGTGCCTGAAAAGCTGGGAAAAATAAGAGGCAGACACAGCAGTAAAGGGGAAAAGGGAATTACCTTGGGTTTAATAGGATCCTTGGTGCTCAACTCATCAAAGGTGGAAACACACCGAGAGCACACACCATACAATGTGTATTCCATTTTAATGGACTTCATAAATTAGCATATCTACCTAAAATCTCCCAATAAGAAACTGAACAAATGAAGTAATTGTTCTCCTATTCTAATTACCCCTCCAAAGTGAGACTCCAGCCTGGTTTACACAAACATGTTCCAGAGAGGAGCTCCGGCCAAGGTTGGAGCCTCTAGTTCTGAGATGGTTATAAATGTTTCATCTTCCCCTCCAGAGAATCCCAAACTGAGCTAAATATCAGAGTACAAGAGTTATAAACATGTGGGGCTAAGGTACAAGGAGTGTTTGTGAAGGGTACAGGGAGAGGTTATAAAAATGTATAGAAATGGTATAAAAATGTATAAAAAGAAAGGACAAAAAACCATCAGGCATCACTGCTCTCGTGGGTCTGCAGGAGAGCTGGGATGGAGGCAGCAGGCAGGGCTGGTGAGGAGAGGAGCTCATGCAGTGTCCTCCCTCCCACCCTGCTCTCTGTCTCACTTGCAGACGGCTTTCTCACGCTCTGCAAACAAGCAAAGAGGATTTCCCTCATCCTCAAAGAAAGAGGATGATCAAACGGAGTTTATGAGCTTTATCTCATTGTCTGAGGTGCCATCTAAATAGAATTTACATTGTCCAGCCCCACTCAGGTCCTGTCTTTCCCTGTAAACTCCTCAGAGAAGCTCAGCTGCTGGGTTTGGAAATGTTCTCTCGATAACCCAGGTGTGACCCACCAAGTGCTCTGAGCTCCTCGTGTGGCACAGGAGCACAGCATCACACTGAGCAGGTGCTGACACCGAATCCCACCAGGAATGGTAAAGAACTTCTCTTCTAAGATTTAGCTTAAACAAAGATGAACGTTTTTAGTGTCAGTTTAACAAGCAGTTGTGTTGCTGTGCACAAACCTTGCCCTTCTTAGGAAAACTTGGGGTGAGTCTTGGAGTGAAGGAGGGAGAGACCTGAAATAAAGAAATCCTCACCAAGTGAGTCCCTTAACGAGCAGGTAAAGCTCATTCTCAGCTCTGCACTGTGGGAACACCTGCAGAAGTGAAAAGGTTTGAAAAAAAAATTTGAAAGCATTTCCATCTGGGCTGAGCTCCCTCAGCCGAGGACACGAGACTTTCTGAGTTGTAGGGTAGCTCCAGTGACTGGAGACAGCAGCGTGTGGCTGAAGTGACTAATCAGACAGAAAAATAAATGCTGCAGCCAACAGACTCGAGAACAGTCCGTGGGCAATCTGTGGTTATCCCTGATATTGCAAATGAGCTGTTGGATAGAGCAGAGTAACTTCGAAATGAAAGCACTAAATTAGCATCAACAGAAGTTTGTGTAGGGGTGACTCACACAGGGAAAGGGACTCAGTGTTTATCAAAAAACTTTCGCTGCGAATCACTCCTCTTCATCTGAGCGTCGTCTGGAGCTGATGCTGCTGTGAGGGACAAGTGCAGCCCCAGCCAGTCTGATACAATGCTGTGTGTCCCCAGCTGATGGCACTCAACAATCCCCTGCCCACATGGGCAGTGCTCACCTGGCCAGTGCCACCGCCCCGCCCTGTCTGGAGGTGACAACAGGAGCAGCGAGCCCTGCAAACCTCTTACCTGGAGAGCCACGTGCTGAACCGGGGATTAAAGTGCTCCTGGCGTCAGTGGCTTCCCAGGCTGGACAGTTCTTGTTTTCCAGCTTTGGCAGTGCTCAGTCGGTGCTCTGGAGCAGCAGAGGACACTGCAGGGTTTGGTGAAACAGCAAGTTTTGCAGGTGCAGCTGTGAGCTGGGATGTGCTGAGAACTCCTGAGGGTGGGACAGACTTCCTTCATCCCCATGCCTCCCCAGGGATCCACTTCAGAGGAAAGTGTTCCTTAGAGGGATGTAAAATGCAATGTTGCCCCCAAATCACCTTTAATTTAGATCCTACAGGTCCTGTTTCTAATTTAGGTCCTGCAGATTCTGTTTCTAGAGCTGCTTCTTAATAATGGGTAATTCATATCAGTGAGGAGTCCTTTGGCTGCACCTCTGAGAGCATCAGTGTCACTTGAAAATATCGTTCCTCTGTCCATGGTCTCCCCTGTCCCTTTGGGATATTTTAAAGGGGCAAAGTACTGTAGGAAGGTTTTGGTTTATGTTTAGGCAATGCTTTAGTTCATCAGTTTCAAAAACATAAATATTAAATTTACGGAGTCAGTAAATCAGATTTATCCTCTTCCTCTTTATTATTTAAAGCAACAATTGTGTCTATTAGAAAATCTCAGGATCACTGAGGCTGGAAAATTCCTCCAGGACCATGGAGTCCAAGCTGTGCCCAATGCCCACCTTGTCCCCAGCCCAGAGCACTGAGTGTCACCTCCAGGAATTCCTTGGACACCTGCAGGGATGGGGAATCCAAACCTCCCTGGGCAGCTCCTTCCAGTGCCTGCCCACCCTTTCCATGAGGAAATTCAATTTTGGCACTCCAAACCTCCCTGGGCAGCTCTTTCCCATCCCTGACCGCCCTTCCCATGGAGAATTCCCTCCTGGTGCAATTCCTCCTCCCCTGCAGCACGCCAGCATTATTTTTGAGAAGTCCCATTTGAATTCTGAACTGAGCACAGCTGTCTCCTTTCCTGCTGCATCACGTTACGGATTAGGGAGACCAGGCTGATAACAACAGTCTTTAAGAGGTATTAATAAACATAATTTCCCCTGAAGTTTTGACATGGAGAACTTTGTGAGGGGAATTATGGCTCTTATTATCAGCAATATGTTAAGGGCTAAATTTAGTTACTGATGTGGCAGGAAACTAGGGGAGTAGTTTTGGTTTAGGCTGAGGCTGAACCAAGCCCACCCTCCTCAGGAATTAATGGAGGCTTTCATTCCTCCTGGCAGAGCTACTTTATCATTCATATGACTAAACAGACAATCAATTTAACAGCAACGTATGGGAATGGAGGGAATGAACAAATAAGCTATGAATGATGAGAATAGAAAAATCAAGCCCCCCTCCCTTATTCCCTTTTAATGGCTAATACCAACAGGGACAAGACCAGTAAAAAGAGGTTAATGAATTGCAAAGATCCTTTAGAAAGTGATTGACTGGTATTGAAGCTCAGTCAAATCAGTCATAAATATTTACTTTTATTAGCAACAGTGGGTTGCCTGTTATTTTCAATTGATTTTTAAAGCTGTCAGAAATCTACCACTGTGACTATTATCAAGTGTTTTATTTCATCGATATTTTTGAGCTGCACAGAGCTGGGGGAGCCTCTGTCCTGAGCCCCTTTCCCCAGCTCTCTGGTGAGCGTTGCTTCCCAGGGATGATCAGAGGGAAGTTCAGATGAAATTCACAGAATCTCCCTGTGCCACCGAAGCCCTGGGATGTCACTTGGGAAGACCTTCCCAAGGTGCTGCTGCCGCGCTCCAGCCTCACCACATCACTCAAAGGGAAATAACAAAAGGAATTTCCCAGAGATAACAACAAAGAGTTAACATTTCCCAGGGCAGACAAGTTTCCAATTCAATTAGTTTTAATGAACCTTCTGCTCACTGGTTACTGAACTAGAAAGAACAGCAATAAATGCCCAGAGGAAAGAGAGAGAGGATATTAAAGGAGGGTTAGTGTATAGTATATAAATTTCCAAGTTGACTAAAAGAGTAGCCTTGATATAGTTTTAGGAACCAAACCTGCAGTATTGTCTCTGCTTTCCCTTCCCAGCTGGATAAACCTTCCCCTGTCCTGATCCTGCCAAACTATTGACCCTCCATTGTCTCTGGAAACTCTGGGGAAAATGACAAATCTTTTTTGTTGTTGTTGTTGTTTTAATCAGCTGTACAGATTTATTTTTTTAAGAAAAAAAAAAGAAGTTGCAGTATTAGTATTTCCTAAATCAAGTGCAGAGAAAACAGGAGTTAATAAGAAAATGAAAAAAAGCAAATATAAATTATGTAGCCAGAACTCTATATTTAATGTATTTTAATATAAAATGCACGGTCATTTTTTAAAAAATAAAGCTTTGAGGCTATTACTCATTCTAATATGAACAACATTTCCATGCATGTTTGCTTTGAGTTTAAATATTAATTTTCTATGAAATTTGACCACTGAAATTCTGCTCTGTGGAATTTTCCTGTGGTGTTTCCAGAGCCCAGCAGAACGTGTCAGGTCCCAGTTAACACACAGGTTCATGTGTCTGCACACCACTGCTGCCTCAATATTGGACAGAAATCATAGATTTTAATAAGTGCTGCATATGGCATTATTGTTTCAGAGAGCATTTTTTGTTAGATGAAGATTTTTTCTCCCACTCGCTGAATTTCCTTGGAATTAGCGACATGGACTTGAAATAGTTCATCGCCTGCTTTCTTCTAAGAAAAAAACACAGGAAAAAAAATCTGGCATTCTAAACGTATAGTTTATCATTCATTTGTTTTGTAATATGAATTTAAAAATTCTGAGTTTTCCTTCTTATATTGGGAGAAGTGAGCAGCAGAATCCTGCTTGCTGTGTTTCAGTAATGCTGATTTTCCCAGCGCTGCTCTCGCAGCAGATCTGCAGTTCTGCTCAGCTCTGCACAGCAGCCTCGAGTCCTTCAGCTCCCCTGAAACAACACTGACAGTCACCTGGAAATACTGGAAATGCATCTCCTAAAGTGAGCCTTTTCCACTGTCGAAGCCTAAAAACACAGATCCACCTCCTCTGCTTGCTGCTTCGTTTGCAAGCTCAGTGCCTAAAGAAGCAGAGCTTTCAGGCTGGGTTTCTATTTTGAATTAATTTTGTGCACAAGAGCTGGACCAAATTTTTGTTGCTTTTTTTTTTTAAATCCAGTAACTAACCACAAATAGAGAGTTTTCTTCTTTGTTTAACTACTAAAATAGACTTGTTGTATTTCCCATATAGACCCGTTTTCTTTTCCCAGCAAAGCACAGCAGAGAACACCCTTTCCCACTGCAGGCAAACTGGATTTTTTGTTTTTTGCCGTACAAGGCACTTATTTCTTTCATTTTTTTATGTTTTTATTGTTGGGTTTTAAAATTTTTTTTAAAAATTAATTTTATTCTCCAGTGTTCGTAACACAATAGAAAATTATCAGTCATTTCACAGGCTGTTTGCAAAGGAACAAATGAACAAATTCTTTGGGAATACAAATATTTGTGTCAGTGGAACGTGTTATGGGGCAGGGATGGGTGCTGGGGAGTGGAACAGCTCCAGTCCTGGATGGCTGGACAGAGCCAAGCCCATCCCAGTTGAGCTCCAGCATGGGAACTGGGAATGAGGAGATCCCTGGGATCACCCAGTGGGTCTCTAATTGCTGCTCCATGGATTTTCTTTATTCATTTTTTCCATGAATTCTGTCCCTGTATTTATATTATTGATGTAAACAATGTAATTATTATATTTACAATTATATTTATTCCTGGCAGGGACAGGCTCAGGTCCCACCCCCATTTTTGGGAGCAGAGCTCACCCCACTGATGCTCCCAGAGCAGATCCTGAGCCTGGAGCAGGCTGGCATTCTCTCCTCACATCCCTAAATCCCAGCAAATGGCGTTGAGAATTCTGGGAAGGCAAAGGAGAACAATGGGGAAGATAAAATAACGCTGCCTTCCAGTTTCTGAAATAGCAACTCCAAGTCTAGAACTTGCCTCTAAGATATTACAAGAACTTTGCCAAGTAGCACATGAGAAAATAGAGCCCACAGCCATATAGTAAGCAAAAAAATTCTGTTTGAGTATTGACATGACAGTTTTTGAAAGTTCAAGCAGAAAACCAATTATAATGAGCACTGAAAAGCCCGAAGCCCCGCTGTTCAATAAATAAAAAAGTACAACAAACTATTTTCCAAAAAGGTTCTAGAGAGTTTCTTCTTGTCCCACTACTTACAATATGATTACATAAATAGTCTCTATTTGCTGTTGAATTGCCAGGCAGCTGTATTAAAGTACAAATCAAATCAAGTCAGGATTAGAAAGTAAAAGAGCATGGTTTAAAGTAATCTATCCCCCAGGAACTGTGCTCAGATTCATCAAACAGAGCTTAAAGTACAGTATATCTTATACCCTTGTGTTTCCATGCTGCACTGCTGCACAACCAGTTATTATTTTTGATATCCAGAGAATGCTGCTCGTAGCTTTAGGAGGCTCACTTGCTTATTTAAAGTACCAGAAACCTTCTCTGTCACTTATTATTATTTCTCTTGGTTAAGATTCATGAGGAGGCCGGCAGTGTGGAAGGCATGAGCTGCTTTATTGATCGCATCGTATTTGCCTCCCCTGAATTACTCCAGATCTGCGCCCTGGATAAAGGAATGATGTGTTTTCCTCCCTCTTCCCGGCGATCTGCAGGTGCAATATTTTTAAAAGCTTAAGCCCCGTGAGTGGTTGTGCCTCGTCAGCAGAGCTTCCCTGCTGGGGCGAGGGGGATCAGAGCAGTTCAGTGATCTTTAGGTGAGCACAGCTCTGCTCACCTAGCAAACACACTGCTGCTTCAGAGGTGTAATTGGCCCTCAAAACCAGCTCAAATCACAGGGAGCAGGACTTGAGAAAGCTTTGCTGTGCTCCTCTTTTGAGGCCACGGAAGTGCAAAATGCCCTGTGTGGGGAAGAGGATCCCAGTTTGCCAGGGAAGGACAGAGCCTTGTCCTGTTCTGTGTCATTGTTCCATGAGGTTGGGGCTTGGGCAGAGCAGAGCCAGCCTGCATCACTCTGATGGCCAAAAGGCACCGAGCAGGAATGAAAACGGAATGAAAGTTCATCAGGAGGGACTGGAATGAAAGAACAGCCTGGTTGGGTGCTCAGCAGCTGGCTGGTAACAGATATTCCATATCCTTTGCTGATGGTCTGGGTGCACCAGGTGTCTTTGGTGACATCTGCCTAGCTCAGAAGTGGCTCAGAGGTGGCTCGTGGGCAGGCTGGCTCTGGGCTGTGCTCAGGGTCCTCCTGGCCTTGTCTTGTGCCAGCACAGGCTGCTGGCTGAGCGAGAGGAGCTGGGAGGCTCCAGATTGATTCCTGACAGGGAATTCTGCCTGACCTGGTGGAGCAGGAGGCTCTTCCTGCCTGCATCCCTCAGGGCAGAGCAGGAACATTTCTCCTGTCACTGCCAGGTCAGCCCAGAGCTCCTGCTCTGCTCGTGGCACCCGAGGAGATGGCTTGGTGGTGAGCATGGTGGAGGTGCAGGTTGATGGTTGGGCTTGGTGATCTCAAAGGTCTTTACCAACCTGAACAATTCCATGATTCTGAGATTGTTGTTGTCACTCTGCTGGGGAGGATCTTCCTACATCCAGCACAGGGCAGGGCTGGGATGGAAGGGGTGCCTCCATCAGAGAGAGCCACTGAAAATTCAATGTATTGGCCATTTTTGGCTGTTGTGCCCTGGGCTGGGGATGAGGGGGAAGGAGTGACAGAGAGCACTTGTTGCAGAGCTTCCCCAGGAGTTTTGTCCTGGGGAGTGACTCCCTTTTTTCTGTCATTCCTCGTTATTTCTTTGGCCTCCCAGGGAGCAGGGAGAGAACAGAGGGAGAGAACAGAGCCCTTCTCCTCCTTTTGCCCTCCTCACAATCCCCACGAACTGCACATCTCTATCCCTGCTCCTCCAGAACTGCCCGTGGCCAGCGCAGCCCTGCATGGTTATATAAATGTTAGTGGGTTACAGATGAGCCTCTTCCTCCTTCCCCATTCCCTCTCCTCTGCTGAAATTGCTCCCAACAATTTGGGGGGAATCTTTTAATGGAGTATTGATTTTTATCAAGCACATCAAACTAAAGGTAAATGTACCGTCGTGTCATGTTTAAGAAAAACAATACAAAAAACCCCGAGCCCCAGTATATTACAGATAAACTAAGATAAATGACTTAAGTGCTCAGTTTGTGGAGTAAATTGAAACCATACATCACAGGCTTTCATTATTTTATATTATAAATACTGTAAAGAGTAGGAAAGATGATTGAACAGTAACACAAAATTAGTACTAATTGTCATGACTCCCTTGATGAGGAAATGTGCTTTTAATACAAATAATGCGGAGCAATCATTATAACAAAAGTTAATTTTTTATCGCCCGTGATTGCAGGGTGATAATCAGAGGACTCTGACATCCATTAAATTGCCCTTCCCCGATCCCGCATGAAGAAATGAAGGGATCTGTGTTAATTTTCAAGCTCCCTTTGATTGGGTGAACCTGTCTCCGTGTTGTGTGACACTCCTGCCACAGGTCATTGCCTGGTGCAGTGTACCATGAAACAAACAAATAGAAAAAGGCACCTTCTGGCACTTTAAGTTTCGCTGCCATCTGACTGCAGCCCCGGTGGGTTGAAATGATGAAAAGCACAGCCTTGGAAAAATCTTCCTATGGTTAGATTGGGAAAAATGAGTATGATTATCACATGTGCTGGGAAGGGCAGGATAGACAGCTGAAGTCATCTCAAAACTCCAGAGAGAGGAGGAAGACAAGAGGTCACAATTATATTGTGGTATCACCCTCCCTTTCACGGAGATCTGATCTATTCGGTTCGTTCTTCGAGGGTGCTTAGGGAAGTTCTAATTAAGGGAAGAAAGAATTTTGACACATGTGAAGCAGAGATCAATATTTAGCACCGTAATCAGCAATTCCTGATGGTTTGACAATGTCACTATCCACACTGTAACTATCCATTATTCCCGGAGAAGGGAGCCAGGCGGAGGCTAACAGGCTTACTGCAGCCTCTCATGAATCACGGCCGGCAGTGCCTCATTCACTTCTATTTGTCTTCCTTTTCATCTTCATTCATCCTTATAAAGCAGCCTGTGCTGCCACCAGCCTGGAGAGCCACCGTGGCTCTGCGCCGGGACGGGAATGGGGACGGGAATGGGAACGGGAATGGGGTGATTCCTCTGGGGACGGGAATGGCGACGGGAATGGGAACGGGAATGGGGTGATTCGTGTGGGAATGGATTGATTCCTGCGGGAATGAAGTGATTCCTGCGGGAATGGATTGATTCCTGCGGGAATGGGGTGATTCCTGCGGGAATGGGGATGGGAATGGGGTGATTCGTGTGGGAATGGATTGATTCCTGCGGGAATGGGCGATTCCTGCTGGAATGAAGTGATTCCTGTGGAAATGGGGTGATTCCTGCTGGAATGAAGTGATTCCTGTGGGAATGGATTGATTCCTGAGGGAATGGGCGATTCCTGCGGGAATGAAGTGATTCCAGCGGGAATGGGGTGATTCCTGCGGGGATGGGGTGATTCCTGTGGGAACGGGGTGATTCCTGCGGGGATGGATTGATTCCTGCGGGAATGGGGCGGGAATAGAGTGATTCCTGCGGGAATGGGGTGATTTCTGCGGGGATGGATTGATTCCTGCGGGAATGGGGAGGGAATAGAGTGATTCCTGCGGGAATGGGGTGATTCCTGCGGGAATGAAGTGATTCCTGCGGGAATGGGGCGATTCCTGGGGGAATGAAGTGATTCCTGTGGCAGTGGAGTGATTCCTGTGCGAATGGGGTGCCTCCTGCTGGACTGGGGCCATTCCCGTTGGAATTGGGCCATTCCCGTGGGCATTGGGCCATTCCTGCGGGATCGGGGCAGCTGTGTGCCAGTCAGGCTGTTATCCCCATAACGCTGCTGGCAGGTGAGCGAGGAGTGTTTGCACCACTGCTGGTGCTGGAAACAGACAGGAGCTGGTGAGGAGCACCTGACACAGGAGCCGAGCCCCGGCTCCTCTAACAAGAGATGGAGAGATCAGGAGAGTTATTTTTAGGGTATGATCCTGTACCTGCTTAAATTGATGGCATCCACCTCTAATAGTGCAGCAGCAAAAGAAAAATGGAGCAGGAGAAGGAGCTGAATCTCCAGTTTTTCCTACTTGTGCAGGGAAGACCATCAATCATCCTGTTTACTGCCTGAACTCTGAGCGGAGCTGCCGGAGCATTCGAGAGAAGGATGACACGCACACCAAGCCCCCATTTGTTTTTGTTTGTTCTCTCGGGATCGTGGCTGTAATTGCTCGAGGGTGGAGATCTGAGAGGTGCTCAGGGATCTCATCACTTTACCCGATTTCCCCCCAAAACTGGGGGTGAATTCTGCCCCAGGCACTGGTAGTTGCTTCCCTTTAAAAACGGAATCAATTCGGGGGCAGAAATAACTCAGGTGCTCAGGTCTGAGCACATCACGAGCGCTGAACCTTCCGAGAAAAATAATTTGGAAGAAATTCTGAGCTGAAAATGATCTGCACTGCACAGCTTTACTCACTGGGTATGCAGACATGAACTGATGTTCTCCTCAGTTTATGAATCTTTCATAAACAATGACAAATTTGCACTGGAAAATGCTGTCACCCCCACTTTGGGTTCAGGGCTGATCAGAATCGAATGAAAACACAATTTGTTGGGGTAGGAATGTGGCAGTGATGCTTTGGGTATGACTTGATCTGGACAACAAGCTGACATTCCCACCTAGTTTAAACTGAAAATCAAATTGTTCAAATGGTAAAAATTCAACTGTGGAATTTGGGATGCCTTCACATGGTTCCTTGGGGACATCTCTAGGTGCAAGGCAGTGTAGGTGGGGTACAATCTTGCTGCCTTTTCCAAGAATTGGTTATTTCCTATGGAACAGTCTGTTGTTAATCCCCATAAAAATGCAAAGTTTTTACACCGCTCCTCATCCTTTTTGAATAAGGACTCAAGATTTTTATATTCAAACACCTGAATAACAGTATTTGGATTTCCATTCTGGGTTTTTAATGATCTGAAGAGCGACTTTGATATTTGTCTGTTTGTTCTTCCCTCCCTGGCACCGCTTTGGCAGAGCTGATGACCCTGCGTGGTTCAAGCTTAAAGAAATAAATACTTTGTGTAATGGGATAGAAGAATTTGAGGCCACTCGACACAAAGTACATGATTTCCTTGTTTCTCTTCCCAGCGTCCTCTGTGCTCCTGGTGGTGGCAATGAGGAAGAGTCCTGCTTTTCCCGTGTCCATTTGGCTCTCGCTGCTCTGGGGTTGGATTTGAGAATTGCTGAGCTCCTCCTGCCCACCCTGCTCTGGGATGGGATTTG
>VZRM01003652.1:279070-297416 GCA_013397955.1 Grantiella picta | reverse complement strand
CCCTGCTCTGGGGTGTGATTTGGGAATTGCTGAGCTCCTCCTGCCCACCCTGCCCTGGGATGGGATTTGGGAATTTCTGAGCTCCTCATAACCACCCTGCCCTGCTCTGGGATGGGATGGGATTTGGGAATTTCTGAGCTCCTCCTGCCCACCCTGCCCTGCCAGGGGCTCTGCAGCCCCCAGGGCTCTCAGCACCCCCGGCTGAGCTCTGAGTGAGATGCTGCCACAGCCTCTCATCCTGCCCATCCCAAGGAGCACTAATTAAGGGCTGTCCAACTGTGCTTGCTGTTGAGCCGTTTGCTCCGGTGGGTGACAGGGAACAGCCTGGGATCTGTCTGCAGAATGACATAACAAAGAAAGGGGAAAAAAACGGCCCTCAGAGAGGGTGGGCTGGGATGGGAAGCCCTGAACTAGGCTTGAATTGCAGATTTTGTTGTTATAAATATGTAATCTCGGATTAAGCACCGCAGCGCGCTGTGTTTTTGCTTTCATTATATATTTATTAGCGCTCCAGTGGTTGCTCTAAGTGATAATTACAGAGGAGCATAAATTAATAAGGAACTTGGGGAATGATCTTCCCTTTGTTAGAAAGGTTATCAATAAATCTTCCTTTTTTTTTTCTTTCTTTTTTTTTTTTAAGGAGAGTGATGGTCAGCATTTCTGGTCTTCAAGTTTCAGAAGGGGGCAGGGAGGGAGAAGGACCAGTCGGGGTCATTCAGAAAAACAGAATTTTGGCTTGGAGACCAAATCAGCCCAAAGTTTACTTTTCTATTCAGGGCTCTTCCCCAAAACGGCCCCAAGCAAGGCTTGTGCAGGAACCTTTGTGGTGTCCCCAGAAGGGGTCTGTGCTGCCGGGGGACTCCCAGCACGGAGGGTTTTCCCATCATGCCATCCCGAGGTGGCAGCAGGGCAGGGAGGCACAGCAGCCCCGGGGCTGTTTTGGGAGAACCACAGTGACACAGTGACACCTCCCATGCCAGCTGTCCCCTGGCAGTGGCCGTGTCCCCCACACTGTCCTTTCCCAGCGCTCGCATTTCGCTGCAAACCAAAGAGCAAAAGGTCTTTAACTCTTTAACCAAATTCCAATGTCTGCCAAATTCAATAGCTGTCATTCCCTCAGAAAAAGACAGTGTAATATGTGCGTCCTGATCCAATTTTATAGAAAAAGACAGAATTTACATACTGTTTATTTAGTTAAGTCTCTAAAATCAATACCTTTGTCTGTAGCTCTTTTATTTAAAATACATCATGACATTGCAAACTGCTGTATAAATGAATTTTTCCAAACCACACATGTTGTTAATGTTTTTCTATTGCACATTTTTTTAAAGTTTGAATCGTAGCATTTAATAGATCAACTTAAATGTATTTTAATATTGGATTACTAAAGAATGTTAAGTTTTACATTTCAAAAATTATAAATATTCTTTCAAAAGGTCAGTCATTTGCCCAAGACTTATCTGTCCAATGGAGAACATATTTCAAACCATCCAGACACAGAAACTGATCATGTTAAATACTAAGAAAAAATGAAATCTCTTAATAATATATCTTTTTTTCAGTAGTGGAGAGAGAGAGGAAAGAGCAGCCTTGAACAACAAGCCTGATGAATGCTCGTGCAGGCTGCCAGCAGTGCTTCAGGAAAAGAGAACTCTCTCTTTTGGGGGAAGCCCTGTAATTCATGGCCTTCATTTACACCTAGGTTAAAGTGTGTTTTGGAGCCTGGAAGCAGGTGTAGAAAGAATTCTTTTAAAGAATATTTATTTACTGCAATCTGTGTAATGAAATGCATTTAATAAAAGGAATTGAGCAGAATCACTGCTGCTGCTTTGGCCTGAGCTGGTTTGGTCAGCCTGAGCTCAGGCGTGCTGGAGCTGGACATGCCTGTCCTTGGGGAAGGTGAGTTTGGGGAGCCAGGTGAGCACCAGGGTGGGTTGATCTCATCCCAGTGACAGCTGTGTGTGGGAGGGGCTGGGTGTCACCTGGCTGAGGTGACACCTTTGTGCCTGCAGACCGAGGGTGCTGGGCACTGAGAGGGGTGAGGGGGCAGAGCTGATCCTCCCCGTGTCCTCAGCACTGACACATGCACTACATTTGACTGCATTTCCCCTTTGAAGATGTGAGCCTCCGTGCAGAATAGAAGTTTTAAATCCTGGTGACTTTTCTTGCACCTGCTGGCTGTGAGCTCCCAGTTTGTCTGCAGCCCCTTAGGGATCACAGGACTTGGCTAGAGCAGAAGAATTTGGGGATGAACCCAAACCTGCACTATTCCCTGATGCTCAGCTCTGTGTCCAGTGGAATGTCAGCCTTCAGGTGAGCCTGGTGGGGATTCTGGAAGTGTTCCAGGCCAGGCTGGATGGGGTTTGGAGCAGCCTGGGACAGTGGAAGGTGTCCCTGCCCATGGCAGGGGGTGGCACTGGATGAGCTTTAACATCCCTTCCAACCCGTTCTGGGATTCTATAACTGCACTCTTCACTCCTCCTGTGAAACCTGAGTTGTTGTGAGAGTTTAAAGAAAAGATCCAAGAATTTAAAGATCAAATGTGGGTGCTCTGGAATTCTGTCATTTATTACTCCCAGGATGACCTGGAAGAAAGTGTAAAGCCATTCCTGGAAAAGTCTGCAGGTGATACCAAGATGATTGTGCCATCATACAAGCAGGGACGTTTCTGGCTGCTCATAGTGGTGGAAATAAGAATGAGGCCTCAAATGACACTACCTTAGTTTCAGTATTTGAGTCCTCGTCCTGCTTTTCTTAGAAAGTGGATTTATTCTTTTGTGATTGTTCATTTGAAAATGCAAACAAAACCTTTTTTATTGATTTGTGTGTATTGGCAGAATTACTGTAATTGCATCAAATGACATAATTGGTGTAAATAGGTATAATGATGTCATTAGCATGTGTGATTGTGACATTTAACAGTATAATTAAAATGTATAATGACATGGTATAAGTCCTTATTAAAGAATGCCAGAAAAGCTCTGCAGGTGGACAATGCAGGATTTTAAAAATTCAATATTGCTGTCACTCTTTCATGTTCTTTTCAAAGCTGCAAAAGCCATTAGGTCACATCAAAACTGATTTTTAAACCCACAGGTCTGTTCCTGGGAAGCCTTTTTCCACTGGGAAGGTTCCAGCAGCACCTCAGTGACTTCAGGGAACCTTTTCTTGGTGGGAAAATTTCTCACCCCACTTGTGCTCCTTAGGGTTCAACCTTTCTGGGGAACATTGCTCCCACAGCACATGTTCCTTGTTTTATGGGCATGGAGGGCTCAGGAGGAGAACTCAGCTTGGAAGAGATCCCATGGACACCAATGTGCTCAAGGCAACGTCAGTTGTGAGGTTTGAGCTCCAAAGGGATTGAAAACAGCTTGAAGTCCCCAAAGGATGAATGGATGTAACAGGTGGAAAGGAATTTAATGATATTCACCTGAATCCCCTGGCAACGTGAGCAGCTCCACTTCCAGGGGATGATCTTGTGGTGTTCAAGTCTTTGTTCCAGGTTCGTGAAGACATCTGTGGGCTGTGTCCAAACAGGAGAGGATGTGCCAGAGTTTTAGAGAATTGTGTGGGAAAGGACCTCAAAGCCCATCCCATCCCATCCCATCCCATCCCATCCCATCCCATCNTTGCATCCCATGGCATCCCATGGCATCCCATGGCATCCCATCCCATCCCATCCCATCCCATCCCATCCCATCCCATCCCATCCCATCCCATCCCATCCCATCCCACCCCTGCAGGGACACCTTCCACTGTCCCAGGTTGCTCCAAGCCTGGCCAGCCCAGGAATCCAGGGATTCAGGGGCAGCCACAGCTTCTCTGGGCCTCTCCACCCTCCCAACTCCTTCCACAATTCCAATTCTTCCCCAATATCCCATCCCTTCCTTCCCTGTAACTCCTGCAGTGCTGGGGAATCCCACAGCCCCTGCTTCAGTCCCTGAGGCTTCAGCACCTCTGTCCTACCAGCTCATCAGAGCTCCTTGTCTTGTCAAGTGTTCCTTTCTCTTGCCATCTTTCCAAAATAGATACATAATCATATTTTGGGAAATCAGTTACTTCTTTGAATGTTGGGATTGTTAAAAAATAGTAGAAAAAATAAGACCAATTTTAATCCTGTTTTGCCTTTTGTCTTGTAAGCCAAACACTTTGTCTGCCTTGAAAACAAATACAAATAATGAGCAAAATACATGACCCAGGTGGTTTTTAAAAGTTTTTTTAACCTTGTTTTCCATGCTGACTGCTGCCCTGGGTCTGACAGGACATGCTCAGCTATTGCAGTGGCCTCGAGTTGGTCACAGTTATGTCTATTAAAAGAAATGTTACTTTGCTGTATTTAGATAATACAGTTCTGAGGGTCCTGTGGCAGTCAATGAGATCTGAGGTAGAGCTGAGATATTTATTTTCCCAGAATCATAGAATCATTAAGATTGGAAAAGACTTTTAACATCCTGAAGTCCAACTCAGCTCATTGAGTCCAACCAAGATCCAACCAAGACCTGGTGCCCAACTGATTTCTTTTTTTTTTCTGAGCAAATAGGTGACTGAAAATACTTGTGAAATATCTGAAATAATTGCCAAGACCAGGCAGGGTCAGTACACTTGGTTTGATGGAAAAACAGGACATTTTGGAAAAAGAAGACAAGACAGAATTTGTAAATTTGACATTTTCTTTAATTTTCTTTCAGGGTTTTCCAAATGGAAAAACTACAATTTTTTCTCATTTAACTCTGACTGAACTAAACCAAGAAAAAGTTAATAAAGGAGTCCCAGAATCTCAGGATGTTTTGGGTTGGATTGGACCTTGATAGAGCCAAAGATCAGTGTGGAATCCTTGGAATATCATAATGTAACACTGCATTAATTTGTGGTGAGCCTGAGCTTTGCTTTGGAATCTGTCCCTTGTCCAAAATGTGGTCCCTCTGGAGATGAGGAGCTGAAGGAGTGCCCCTTGTGCCCCTTGTGCTGAGGAACACTGAGTTAATTCAGCTCTGGGAGAGCTGGAGTATTTACTGTTCATAAATGATGAGGCAAAGTCCAACCAAATGTGAATTATGTTCTCACTAATTTAATAACACAAAACGTTTTTTCTCACCTAATGTGTTAATAACAGGCTGTGTTGACACCACAGGGATAATCTCATTCCGAGAGCAGTTTCTGCAAGGAGTTCACGTGAAACTCTCACAGGGTTCTCTGGGGACAGGGATTGCCACCCCACTCGGGCGCACTGAGATGACACAAGTTCTGACCAGAAATAAGTATTTTTCCAGTCAAAATTACTATTCTTTTGAGCAGGTTGCACTCGGTCTATGACAGCACTGATAAGAACAGCAGGAGTAAATCTTACTAATCCAGCAGAGAAGGTCTGAGTAGGCACTGAGTTACTCGTGGAGTATCACGATGTTAAACACACAATCCCCACAATGGGATGGCGAAGACACTTCATTGCAAAATCCAGGGTTCTTAAACTGTGAGTTTGTTCTGAGTTTCCACACTTGTGAGAACAACAAATGTGCTTAACCAACACCACAGACCAGACAGGAACATCAGGTGTGACCAACCACAGCCCCACTGTGAGCACTGATTGGTGCTAATCATTGTTTTACAATTCTGGAACTTGTTTTTCACCTGTAGCTCAGCTGAGTCATTCCCAGAATGCTTTTCTAGTTAGCCAAAGGAACAGAAGTGAGCCAGGATTTTCCAAGAGCAGCAAGGCACTCACTTTGCAAGGTCTTTCTGCTCCTCAGCAGAGCATCGAAGGGCAGAGCCAAGAAACTACATTATAGCGTCAGGGCTTCATTCAAACCTCAAGGCTCAGGGCACAGCAAGCTGTCCTCAGGCTCCTCTGGCACGGGGAGAGCAAACTGTCCTCTGTGATGCCTGATGGTTTTTGTCCTTTCTTTTTATACCCCTTTAATAAATTTTATACCCTTTCTCTCTCCTTGTACCCTTCACAAGCACTCCTTGTACCTGAGCCCCACATGTTTATAACTCTTGTACTCTGATATTTAGCTCAGTTTGGGATTCTCTGGGGGGGAAGATGAAACATTTATAACCATCTCAGAACTAGAGGCTCCAACCTTGGCCGGAGCTCCTCTCTGGAACATGTTTGTGTAAACCAGGCTGGAGTCTCACTTTGGAGGGGTAATTAGAATAGGAGAACAATTACTTCATTTGTGGAGTTACTTATTGGGAGATTTTAGGTAGATATGCTAATTTATGAAGTCCATAAAAATGGAATACACATTGTATGGTGTGTGCTCTCGGTGTGTTTCCACCTTTGATGATTTGAGCACCAAGGATCCTACTAAACCAAAGAAAAACCCTTTTTCCATATTCTGCTGTGTCTGCCTCATATTTTACCAGCTTTCAAGGCATCATCTGTAGGAGACCAAAACACCTCTCCCTCTGCTCCTCCCTCACCCCAACACCTCCTGCTCTGCCCAGATGTTGTTCCCATCCTGCCCTTCCCTCAACATCTGGCACAACTGTGGAGGTCTTGTCACTCATGGTGGGGTTGGTGACACTTTGATGGGGTGTCTGTCATCGTGCTAAAACAGCACATTATGACAGACTGTATGGGCACAGGTTAGGGTTTAGGTTTGGACAAAAAGGGTTCGCCTTTGGGCCAAAGCAAGAGCAGCATTTCATGCCGTGAGAAGAAGTATAATTTGAAATAATAGTGTGATTAATAGTGTGTCAGTAGTGCTTGTAGCAAACTGGTGTAGAATGGGAGTTCCAAAATCAGCCTTTAGCCAGGCAGGAGGGCTGAGGAGCTTCCTACGATGGGCTCCTGGTCCGAGTGTGGCTCTGGAAATGTTTGTGGTGGTTCTGTGCTCAGATGGAGCACTGCTCAGTGCTGGGCTGAATCCTAATTGCATTCTCTGCCACAGTGGTTGAGGGAATAGTTGGTCCAGATCAGCTGTGAAGTTGGGATTTTAGACACACACCCAGGACTGAACTGGCACTGTGCTTTGTCCGGATCTGTGTCTGCATATGGATTATGGATGGAGTTTTAAATTACTCTGTTTTAAATCATAGATTATCCACTGCTATCCCAAACTATTAAACTGTCCAAACTAGAGCACGTCACTGTTAATACAGCAAATAATTTAAAGTGCTGAATGCTGTGAGGGGATTTGGGACCACTGAACATCACACTGTAATTGGTCATTTAACTAATTTAGCAAATCCCAAAGTGGCTGGTCAGTTTTATTTATTTAGATATGGATTCCATATTATTTAAAGATGTTTTATTCATGTGATTTTGAACTGATTCATTTAAACCTCTACAGAAAGGAGATCCAGGTCTCATTGTGATTTATTCTTTTTCTTCTCCCGGTACCATTTGCTGTTTGTGGGAAGTTCATATTTCAGCTCAAAGAGAAGAATTTTATCACTCTAATTATTGTTTGCTAAATTACAGAGTTATTCGTAGTGGTTTAAATGGTGGCTAAATAGTTCTTGTACCATCTCCAAGTTAAAATAGCCAGTAATGCTGTGTGTGAAAGGGATAATTTCAGATGGATATAAGGGTGTATCAAGCAAGGCAGTTAATTTAGGAATTTGCTTAATTCCCTAACTGCTTCTATTTCCTTAATACATTTATACTATAATGTGCTCTAAACATATTAAAATGCGTTATCAGTTGCTTAGCAAACCTCCCTAAAGATGTTTGTATTCATGAGGCAAGTGTAAGCAGAAGAAACACAGCTTTATTTCACTTACTCCACTGCTTTGTTCATTAAGCTAATTACTGTATTCTACATCCCTCTTTTTCATCTCACTTGTTTCTGGAGCTTGATCCTTTCCCAACCCTGAATCTACTGTTACTGAACAGTTGAAGCTGAACAGGAAGGAATTGCAGGTGTCAACTCACAGTTTACAAATATGACATCTCCTCTGGCATAGCTGGAAATATGAAATATTGATTTATGTGCAGTAAAAGGTCTTATAAAAATGATCACATACACATGAGAGATTAATGCGCTGGAGATCAATAGAAATTTCATTCTTGACGCTAGACTGTCACCTATGGTGAAATGCTAAAATACAGAAATCAATATTATCTATGAAATGTCAAATTTATTATAATTATGAGGATGAAAGCTGGCCAAGTGGCTCCCAAGAGAGAAGGAAGGATAGGTTACTGTGCTGAAGCATCCTTCATGTCCCTTGTTCACTTGCTGCCAATTTGAGAGCAATATTGGTGCAGGGGGTTTTCAGGCATTATGTATCACCATGCAGGAACAAATTCCTCCTGGAATATTTAACTCTTGAATCTGACAATAACACAGGCGTCTCCGCAGCCAAACGGCTCGGGGGGTTTGGGGAATTCAGCGCCTGGGGGCTGTGGGAACATGGGCCAAATGCAGAGACATTTCTGTCTCCGGGTGGGTGGGGGCTGAGCCAGGCTGGGGGGATGAAATCCCTGCAATTGGGTGTGCTGCTGTTCTGTGTGCTGGGGGGATTTGTCTGATAGCAGGAGGTACATTTTCTGTGCCTTTACTATCAGCTTGGCTCTTAGAGATGGCACTTTGGTCCTTACTGCCCTGCAGGGATTCCCTGGAGGGACTTGTACAAGTTTGTGGCACTGATTCACTCACTGAATATATTTGCACAGGTTTGTGGCAGTGATTCCTCAAAGGACTTGTACAAGTGTCTGGTAGAGATTCAATGAATGGATTTGTACAAGTTTGTGGCAATGATTCACTGAGGGTGTTTTTACAAGTTTGTGTCAACCAGCTCTCTTTGTGTATTGAGTTTACAGAGTCTCCCCAAAACTAACCCCAAAAATGTTGTGAACTCGCAAGAAAAGAGTAAGAGATCACATGTTCTTCACAGCTTTTTCTTTGTTGTAGATCTCTGATAAAAATGGGAGTTTGTAATTAGTAAAAGCCACCTGAGGGCTTTGTGTCAGCCTGGCATCCCTTGTGCTGTCTGGGCAAGCTCCCAGGTTTCTCTTCTTGCAGGTGAATCCTATCTTTTCTGATAGCACCTCTGTTGACTTCTCTTTCTGTTGAATAAGGAAATTATTCAGTGTTATTCAGGGTTAGCCATGTAAAACACTTCCCTTGCATTCCTTTTCTACCTTGTACCCCTTTGGTGCTTTGGTTCTGTTCTGCTTTTACACCTGACTAGCCCAAATATCCTCCTGTCTTTATTTCCCACTCAGTCAGTCGCCCTTCTGCCCCTCAAGTACCACAGGTACCTTCATCTAACCCTTTTGAAGTGCTCTTCTGTGTCATTTTACCTTCATTTTCAGAGCCTTTGCTTTACTGCTCTGATTTCAGTCACATCCTCCAGACAGGAAGGTGAGAATACTCTCACTCACTATGGGATTATTGCTGCTGCCTTTGTCTTTGAAAGGAAAAATGTCTTTTGGCTTATCCATATTTCCTTCTCCTAATCTGCCACACGCAGTCCTGCTCTTGTCTGCCTTGCTTGTGGCTTTTTTGGGGAAGAAAACTGGTATTTTTATAAATCAGTGAAAGAGTACATCTGGGTTACAGTGAGACCTGAACTTGCCTGTGCTCTTTGAATGGGCAAAGAGCCTTTGAAATGTTGATTTACCATTATTTCTTTTAACATTCCGAGAAACAGCACTGGTCCCCATGCAATGCAGGAGGACACTGTGTATTGTCCTGCTGCTGGCCTGCAGTGACGCCTGTAGTGGGGAGGACAGAGCTCCAGGAGTCACTGCGCTCCTGGCAAGGGCAAATCCTGCTTTCCCTCTACTTTTCCATGCTGCAAATTCCTCAGCAAAAAGATCTGGCTTGATACTCCTGAGAAATTTGGTTTGAAAGAAGAAGAGCTAGAAAAAGCAGTGAATGCCTTGTTTAGTTTTGCTTTAAGAAAGGAAGTGATTGTTCATGGAGAATTTGTGGATCCCAGTGGTTTTTGCCAGGGCAGCACAGTTTGGGATCAGCTTTGGTCCAAAGGTGTTCAAGCTGACATTGCAATGTTTTTGCCCTGTTTTAGAAGGATAAGCTTGCTGCACAAGGAGATTCGTGGCAATGTTTTCAAACACATTCTGAGCTTAGATGTCCAGCTTAGAGAATCAGGGTCATTGAGGCTGGAAGAGATCTCCAAGCTCATCAAGCCCAACCTTTGGCTGAATCCCCAGCATGCCCACCAAACCCCATTGTGAAACACCACATCCACTCGTGTGTCCAACATTGCCAGGGATGGTGACTCCAGCACTGCCCTGGGCAGCCTGTGCTGCTGCTTCTCCACTCCTTCAGGGGTGAAATTATCCCTGATTTCCAACCTGGGCCTCCCTGGGAACAATCTGAAGCCATTTCCTTTCACCCTGTCCCTTGTTCCTTGGGAGAAGAGACCCACCTGGGGAGCTTCTGCAGACACTGTGATACCAGCTTTCCAGGGAGGTGGTTTCCCGGGAAAATCATGGGAAACACAAGCCCAAAGCAGGTTTTGGGCTTTCAGACCCCAACAGTGAGGGGAGCACTCGGGGCTGTTGCTGAATGCAAAGCATGTCTGTGTGGAAGGAGTAAGGGCAGAGTAGAGCAGCAAGAGAGAACCTGAATCTTCCACGCTGCCTTAGCTCTGCCAGGCTCCCCAGGCTTTGCTCAGAGTCCTTCTGGGAAGGGATGGTTCAGAAAATGCAGCTTTTCCTCATCAAAGGGTGGCTGTGGCAATTACACACATGCCAGGTTCCTCCATGAGGAGATTCAGCTGCTGCTGTTGACAACTGAATGGACTGAACAGATCATTCGGTGAGAAAAGAATTCTTTACCACCTTTAATTGTGAAATAATTTCTTATTCATACACATTCATTTCCTAACACTTTCCTTTTCCCAGCCCTTTGCATTTTAATGCATTTCCAGTGAAGCAAACAAGTAGATGGAGTTTATTTCTGTCTGTAATACACACTCCTTTTTTTATTTTTCCTTTTACTTGTGGGAAGAGGCAGAGAAGGAAGAAAAAGATTTTTTTTCATTCCACTGTAGCATTTACACAGTTTTTCTAAATAGAGATTTGGGGAGATTTTTTTCCCACCCTTTCCCCAGCTTCTTAAGGTTTTTTTCTGTACCTCAAGTAGCCAAAGCAGTTCAAGTTAATACTTAATGCACCACACTTTAAGAGATAGGCATTTCTTGCAGTCAGGTCTCAATTAAGAGATAAAAGACAAAAAGTGCAAAGCACTTGATAAAGCTCAGAATACAAGGACCAGCATGGAAGTGCTTGAAGCTGTCCATAGCGATAACTGGATAGCCAGCTGGAATCTTCTTGAAATGAAGTGGGTGCTCTAACTTATCAAATTCCACATATGGGGAAATTATTGGTGCCCACAGGGGTGATTAACACGAACTCAGTGGGTCAGAAACAAGCTGGGATAAAGGTGAGGGCTGTATCTGACTATCAACACCAAATGGAGCCATTTAGAGGGAGATAGCGGCGGGGCTCTCGCCTCTCTGTATCTCCAGCGGTGCAGCTTGTCAGGGGAGAGGAGCAGGGGAAGCTGCACATCCACACAGTGCTGGATAATGTGCCAATTGCAGTGCACATTAAAATGTAATATATTTTAATAAGTCATATTAAGATTACATTTTAGATAATTGTGTGTTTATCTTATACAACAAATATTTGCCCTGCTGTATATAGTCCCTGTCACTCTCCCGCTCTCTCTTTAAATTCCGAGTGCCAGGACCGAGAGAGAGCGTTCAGCTGAGGGAAGGAACGATTAGCTGGAGCTCAGGTGAGCCAACCTGGGAGGTGAGGAGGGGCTTGTGAGTCGCAGTGACACTGCCAGGGCCTGGGTGGCACAGAGCTGAGCTTCCCTTCCTGGGGCAGTGCTGGGCTCACGGAGCTTGGCCGAGGAGCTGGGCTCTGAGCCAGGTGTGATTGGCACTGACCATCCCCCTGAGGGGGTCCCTGCCTGGCTCCTGGGACTGTTGGGGCTCATTCAGGGGTGTCTAGGTGTTCCCATGGTGAGGAGGGCGCTGTGTCCCACAGGCAGTGCTGGGCTGCACAGCACAGCTCCTCCCCAGCAGCTCCAGCACCATCCTGCTGCTCCCAGTGCTTTCCCAGCACCATCCTGCTGTTCACTTTGCTGCCCCAGCACCATCCTGCTGCTCCTGTGCTTCCCTAACACCATCCTGCTCCTCCCCAGCACCATCCTACTGCTCCCTGTGCTTCCCCAGCACCATCCTGCTGCTCCCCAACACCATCCTGCTCCTCCCCAACACCATCCTGCTCCTCCCCAGCACCATCCTGCTGCTCCTGTGCTTCCCTAACACCATCCTGCTCCTCCCCAGCACCATCCTCCTCCTCCCCAACACCATCCTGCTGCTCCCCAGCTCCCCCTGGCACTCCTGCAGAATCTATGCCGTGCTCACTCTCTCTGCCCTGGGATATTCCATTGGGATGGTATTTGATGCTGAATTGGGAAGTTATTGGAGTTCAGGAGCAGAATTCTTCTGTACCTGTTGAAAGCCTTTGTGGTTTACTCATCACTCCACTCTTACTTTTTGGTGGCTGCTGTTGCTGGCTGTGTTTTGGTTTCCTGAGAGCTGTGAAGCTGTCTGAGGTGCTCCTGAGCTGTGCTGGGGAGGCAGGAGTCATCTGGAGCTGAGCCCTGTGGTGTCCCAAGGGTCCCTGGCTTGATGGAGATGCCAAGGCTGAGCTGTGGCCGCCTGGTCTTCTGGAACAGTGATAACTCTGTGGTTTAGATCATGAGTCTACGTTAAAATAACAGCATTTTTGGTCAGCAGAAGCTGAGGATTCAGATCAAAAGGTTCCTGGGTCTCCTGGAATTTCCAGCTGCTAGTTTCTCCTTCCCAGAGTGTCCCAAATCCCGGGATGCCCCGGCAGCTGGGCCAGGCAGGTTCCTCTGTTTTGTGCACACACTCTGAGCTGTTTATTCAGCCCCAGAGTCCATCTCCCTTATTTGCTTATTCCATCACCAATTTTTGTTCATTTCTGATAGATTTTCCCCCTACTTTCTCAAGTACACTGCAATTTCCAGCCCGGTATTTGCTCAGCTGACAGCACTGTAATCGATGGCTGAAAATAAGGCTAAACCTCAGCATTTCCGTTAAAGCGTTTGGGAACAATCAGATGAACAGCGGTGTCGGCAATAAAACTTGGAGTGAAATTGGACTGGCACAGGCTGACCCTGGCTCTCATCTGTGTTCTTGCCATGGGACTGAATGTCAGGAGGTGAGTCCTGGTGACATCGCTCAGCCTGCAGGATCGAGGGCATCGAGCATCTCCCTGCCTGCCCACAAACAAACTAACAACTTCAAATGCCTCTTAACCTTCATCTCCATGAGCTTCAAAGGATCAGCATGAGATGCATCTTCATCCCTCATCGCAGCAGAAATCCAGGGACAATGTGATCAGTGGGCTCAGGGGCTGTGCCTCCCCTTCTGCAAATGTCTGCTTTTATTCCCTTTCCCTTGAAAAGCAAGAAGAGGGGAAGGCAGGGAGTATTTTGGCGTAGACCCTTATTTCCTGCAGGTATTTATACCTCTGATAAAATAGATCCAAATTAGTGATGTGAATAGTGTCTGGGGAGACTAAGACCTCACCTGGAGAAATTTTATGTTTATTTTGCATTTATCCCTTATAATCAATAAGGGAGCATTTTAAACTTTTCCTCTTTTTGTGTTTTTCTTTATTTTCCTTTGGTGTTTCCTCTTTTTGCTCTGAAAACTGCCCTTAAATAGCCCACATTCCAGCAGAGGCAGGTCTGAATAATTCAGCATTTCTGAGTCAGGACGTTCAGAGGGTGAGGTGACCACCTGACACGTGTGGTGCTTGATTTCTTTTCATTAACACTGCTTCATTAACCCTGTTCCCCTATTAAAGGGAGAAGCTGCAATTTGCCAGGGTTGGTGAGGAAGCTGACGAGCAGCTCGGTGTTAACCTGGGGAGAGCAGAGCCCTGGGATGGGCTGAGGCTGCTGGGGAGTGCAGTTACACCAGGAATATGTTCTGCTGGTTGTTTAATATTCCACGGAGGTGTTTCTGTTGCTTGGGCTGGTGCCTGGGGAAATACCATCCACTCCCTGGAAAAAAAAGAAAGGAAACGTCTCCTGCAGCCTGTTCTACTCTAAGCAAAGTAAACCGTGAGTAAAGGAAAGGTTAATCAAAGTTGTGTCTTGCTAAAAGGAACTTGAAAGCTTAATTGTGCTCCTTGCCCACGTGGCCAAGGGCTGCAGAAATCCAGGAGCAATCAGGGATATTGCAGATATTCAAGTCACTGTGCTCCTTACTGGTTGGTTTACCCAGTGGATTCAGTTTCCAGCTGCTCAGTGGCACTTGGAGTCAGGGAATTCTGGAATGGGTTGGGTTGGAAAGGACCTTAAATCCCATCCAGTGCCATCCCATCCCATGGCAGGGACACCTTCCACTGTCCCAGGCTGCTCCAAGCCCCAGTGTCCAGCCTCGTCTTGGACATTTCAGGGATCCAGGGGCAGCCACAGCTTCTCTGGGAATCCCATCCCAGGTCCTCCTCACCCTGATTGTATAAAAACATCTTCCTTGAGTCTGATTGTATAAAAACATCTTCCCTGTGCTGCAGATTTGGGATCTGGGCTATTCCAGGCTGTGCTCTGAGATCAGCCTGGGCCGGGCATGGCTCTGTCTCCAGCTTTTATTCCTCAGGTCAGCAAGCATTGCTGAAATCACAGGAAACAAGCACAAGGAATATCCCTGGAAAGTGGGAGAAATGGCTGCTTATTGAAGAGTAGCTTTCCCCAGGCAAAGGCAAGCTGTACCCTGTTGCACTGCTTTAGTTCCATTTATTATTCCAAGCAGTGTGGATTGGCACTCGCCCACCACAGCTGATCTGCCAGTCTGCCCAGGTTTGTCTCTTATTTGGGAGGCCCAGGGCAGGGAGACTCCTCGTTCCAGCCTGTTTGATTGCCTGCCACAACCTGAGCTAAGCAGGTGGCAGGGTGAAGTACAAAAGCCTCGCTAAACAAAGAATTTGTATTTCTTGGACTGTGCCTGCAGGGGAGGAATTCTCAAAGCAAAGCAGGAAGCTGCCAGCCAAAGAGCATCCCGAATTTTTTAATGAACAATTTGATTGTTCTTTTATAAAGCGATGCAGATTAATGGCAATTTACAAATAAAGGAGGGGGTTGTGACGCTTGACCACAGAAAAAGAATAGCAAATTACAAAATGCGTCATTATTCCTCGAGAAATTGGTTTCTAAAGCTGCCTGGACAAACTGGCTTTGTCCACCTGACTCCAGCCAGGGAGCTCTGAGCTGCACAAACAGCCCCAGCCTGGTTTTCCTGGGATTTCCCTTGGAGAGGTGCCAGCGTGGGTGGCTTTGGGGACACCACCCGCTGGTGGCCATGGTGCCACAGTGCCGAAGCTTAGCTCCCCTCCTCTCCAACCACAAACCCAAGCCAGCAGCTCCCGCAGGCTCTGCTCCCAGCAGAGCACCTGAGCAGTAACCACCCCTGGCCCTGCTGGATTAATAAAGTTAGTTTGAGCCTCAAATGCCACTTATTTGCTTCCCTGTTTTCATAGGTGATTTCACTAAGCAGCAGCACTTGCTAATCCCACATTCACATAGATAGAAGGTCAAAGTTGGTCAGTGAGCCAAGAAATACCATATCAGGGTTTCTTTCCTCTCCAATTGAAAGAGGTATAAATTGTGGAATTAGTGTATTGATTGAAGGCTACAACTTCAAGCAATCAGTTTTTCTGGCTTGACAAGATTATTTTATCCTACTTTTCTTTTATTATTATGTGTTGTATTTGAGTCATCCTTCAGGCAGATGAAGTGACAGCTTGATTTAACTCAATAAAATCCCCCAGTTAGGAAACCTACTGAGCCGAACAAAAGCTGGAGGGGCGGCGAGGGAAGGTGCTGGTGGTGTAAGCAGGCAGAGCGTGCTGCAAGGAGACAACATTAACGGGAATTAGCCTCTAATCAATGCATTTCTATGGAAACTTGGGATGAATTTGGGAGCCCTCCGTGCTGGGCCAGTGAACGAAGAATTCTGGCTTTTCTACAGCCACGGGAAAATGAAATAAAATAAAATAAATTCTGCCGTGGAGTCCTGAAAGTCATGATTTCCTCGGAGCTGAGCTTTGGTGGAACTGCAGAAAGTTGGATTCTCTTGCTTTGCTGATTAATTTGAAGGGAAATTAATTAGCCAGGGGGTTGTAATGATGTGGTAATTAAAATAGTAATAAAGTTAGTAAAAATAATAATAAAATAAATCTTTGGACAGCAGGTCATTGCTGCAGTATAGGTCAGTAAACACAAATACTAAAATGCATATTTTTGTCTGCACACAAGAGCTTTTTCTCTCGATCCTGCCTGAGCTCTCTGTGCAGCAAACAGCCCTGAAGAGGATGGGGTAAGGCAGCTCCTCTGCCTCCTGCAGTTTGCCAGAGCTCTGAGAATGTGCTGAAACTTGGGCCCAAATAAACCACCCCATTTCCCTGGGTCTGCAGGGCAAGAGGTACAGGGCTGTGCAGTGGGAGTGGGATTGGGATTGGCATTGGGATTGGCATTGGGATTTGCTGCAGGAAAGTGGAACTTGCTGGCTGGAGTGACCTGTGCTGGCTCTGGGCTGAAGGAGGAGGTGGCCAAGGCTCAGCAGAGGACATTGGCAGTGAGAGGAGCTGCCCTTGCTCTGCAGTTCAGCAGGGCAGCTGTGTCTGCTCACTGCTTCCTCAGCAGATGGGAGTGGGGAAAAGTGCATTATTGATGTGGGAAAAACTCTCTCAGTGTTATTGACATCCCTGGCAATGTCCCAGGCCAGGCTGGATGAGGCTTGCAGCACTCTGGGCTAGTGGAAGGTGAACCTGCCCCATTTCCAGGGGGTGGAGCTGGATGGGCTTTGAGGTCTCTCCAACCCAAGCTATTCTGGGATTCTGAGGATCACTGTATTTTGATCCTTATTTCACTTGGGCGATGAGTTCAAGATCCAAATTACCCATGTTAAATTGTCTCTGGCTAGGTTATCTTGAGGAGCCTCTGACCTGGCTGCTAGGTTTGGGTTATTTTCTTTCCCACTAGGACTACTTTTGCAAATGTGCATCTGGAATGTTCGTGGGTGTTAGAATTGCTTCTAAAGTTGCATTTCATGGCATCTAAATCCATATAAAATCCACTTTGAGCATCTCTCCTGTGGCAAACACCACTAACAGCTGTCCAGCACTGGGCAGTGTGTGTGACTCCCGAAGCCATGGCTGGATCCACACTTCTGCCTGTTCCGTTGCAGCTCCTGCCATTAATGGGATGTGAAAGCAGGAAAAGGACAACTCCCACTTAAGGCCTCAGGTGAAAGCGCAGACCACTGCCCCATTATTTTAAAAACCATGGTTTGTGACTTGCAGGGCACTTCAGACCATGCATTAACATTCACTAACTTGTGTGTAATTTCTCCCACCCAACATTTCTTTACCATTTAAAGTTGTTTTCATCTTCCTGTGGAACAGCATATATTGTCATGATCTCCTTAAACTGCAGTTTGGTAAATGACTTGTTTAAATTTAAGGAAAAGAGGTTGTTGATAAGTATAGTTTTCTAATACTCTTCCTCAGCTGTCATTTACTTTGACTAAATTTATTTAAACCACCTTAACCTTTCAGAGAAAGGCCAGGAGATGTTTAAAAGAATAATATGTGTCTGACATTTTGGTTTACCAAAAGGACACCATCATAATTCTGTAGTGCCTCTGTTAAAAATAAGCTAAGAAAAGAAAACTAAAATCTCTTTTTCTTTCTGCTTAATTTTGAAAGAATGGGGGGAAAATTTGATTGATCGTTGCATTAGGAAGTGACCCGCAAAGGTGATCACCAATGCATTGATCTGTCACTGCAGCAGGGTGTGCTGAGCAGAGGCCATGGCAGGGCCTGGCTGGGGACACTGAAAGGGTTAATGCAAACCTGGGCTTGGCTATTCCTCCTGGCACATCCCTGTCCTGGCACTGCCGCTGGTGTGGCACTGCCCATCCCTGTCCTGTCCTGGCACTGTTCATCCCTGTCCTGGTGTGGCACTGCCCATCCCTGTCCTGCCCTGGCACTGCCCATCCCTGTCCTGGCACTGCCCATCAGTCACCCCTCATGCTGAGGCAGGCCTGAGCAGCTCAGGTCCCTCTGAGAACACCTGCTGGGTTTTGGAAGTGATTTCCCATAAATTCCACTCTGCCATGCCCTGAGATGCTCGGTGTGCCCCGGAGATGTGAGCAGCAGGCTGAGGGTGGCAGGGCAGGGCAGTGGGCACTCCAGGATGGATCTCTGGAGCTGAGGGTGGCAGGGCAGGGCAGTGGGCACTCCAGGATGGATCTCTGGAGCTGAGGGTGGCAGGGCAGGGCAGTGGGGCCGCCTGGGGGGTGCCGGGGGACGGGG
>VZRM01003652.1:254394-273198 GCA_013397955.1 Grantiella picta | reverse complement strand
CCGGAGTGATGCCTGATGGTTTTTTGTCCTTTCTTTTCGTACATTTTATCCCCTTTCTCTCTCCTTGTACCCTTCACAAACACTCCTTGTACCTTAGCCCCACATGTTTATAACTCTTGTACTCTGATATTTAGCTCAGTTTGGGATTCTCTGGGGGGGAAGATGAAACATTTATAACCATCTCAGAACTAGAGGCTCCAACCTTGGCCGGAGCTCCTCTCTGGAACATGTTTGTGTAAACCAGGCTGGAGTCTCACTTTGGAGGGGTAATTAGAATAGGAGAACAATTACTTCATTTGTTCAGTTTCTTATTGGGAGATTTTAGGTAGATATGCTAATTTGTGAGGTCCATAAAAATGGAATACAGATTGTATGGTGTGTGCTCTCGGTGTGTTTCCACCTTTGATGAGTTGAGCACCAAGGATCCTACTAAACCCAAGGTAAAAGCTTTTTTCCCTATACTGCTGTGTCTGCTTCATATTTTTACCAGCTTTCAAGGCATCAGGAGTACATGAGCAGCCCTGGAATTGCTGTCATGCTCTGTAAGGATGAGAGCAGTCCAACACAGAAACTGATGGTCAGCTCAGGAGATTTTTTCTTGGGGGTGCCCATGGTTGTTTGGGCAGGACTGACACCAGGTTTGTTTTTTTCCTGAAGAATATCCAGGAAAACGTTTAAGATGCTGTGATGACTGTGCTGTCCCTGTCCCCTTGGTCTGGGGCCACCAGCTCAGCTTTCCCCAACATCCCAAACATCCCTCTGCCATCTCCTCAGCACAGATTGTGCTCTCAATATTGAGTGTATCAAGCTGCTCTTATTGACATTTTTAAGCTCAGGTGATTGATAGATTTTTCTTTAATTTCTATAATTTCCTAACAATCCCCAGTTTCCATATTCCCCTGGACGTGCAGGAAGGTGTTTATTGGCAGACTGAAGTGACGCTGGATTTCCACCTGAGTTCAGCTGCTGCTCTGACAGGCACTGCCTGCTCCGCAGTGCATCCAGTTTGCAGTGACCCCTGCTCCCCTCGGGCGGCAGCTGAAGCCTTTCCCGGGCTGGCAGGCAGGGATTTGGAGCTGGGATATGTCCTCCTGCTGCTCTCCCTCCTCGGGATCCTTCCCAACGCAGCAGTGCCCAGGCGGCTGTCAGCCGGGACTGATGGCAGCTTTTCCCCATGGCTGGAGCAGAGCAGGCTGTCTCCAGACTCGCTGTCTATGCCTTTTATCCACTCCTGACATAATTTATTGGAAATGAGAGGAATTGTTTCAGAACAAGCGCCTCTGACAGCTTGGCAGATTGATAGAGAGGTTTTCTGATTCCATCTCTTTTTTCTTTCTTGTTCCCAATGTTGCCTCCCTGCCCTTGCCAGTCTCTCCAGCAGTGCTGGTGTTGTGGATGAGGTGCTGAGACAGCCAGTCCTGCATGGGCATTGCAGGGGGGTTGATTGCAATTATCTGGGGCTGCCTCTGGCTTGTGTATCCTCTTACCACATTCCAAAGTTGGTTTTGGAAAAAATAAAGTTGGTTTGTGTGTTGTATAACACACCTCAATGTGAATTCTATTTAGCCTAGGAAGATTCAAGCCTATGAATTCTATTTAGCCTAGGAAGGACCCCCCATGTCCCTTGTCCCATGTCCCATGTCCCCTGCCCTGCCCTGGGTGCTGAGCCGAGCCTGGGCACCCTGGGGCATTTCAGACCCAGCCCTGCAACAGGGAATGAGGCCAAATTCCCACTCTCTGTCCCGAGTGAATGCTGTGTTCCTGCTGCCAGCTCCCATGGATCCTTTGGCTGTTTTGTAGGAAACCCCACACTTTGCCCCAGTGAAACTGGAAAACCAAAAGGAATAATTTCACTGCTTTGCTTGCTGATGGCAGCACGGAACGGTGCTGGGACTGTGGGCTCGGTGTGGAACATTCCCCCAGAGGAGCAGTGCAGTGTGGCTGTCACCTCAACAATATCCCAGGAGCACAGCTGTTGAGAAAGACACCTTGAAGGATTTTACCCAATCAGTCATTTTTAAAAGATTTTTCCCCTTTGTTCAGAGACAAAAAGAACAAAAAATTAGGTTTCTGAAGGAATCAGTTTAGCTAACAAGCATCTTGCCAGGCTCTTCCTGCTGTCCCTGCCTGATCTGCAGCCTGATCCCATGAAACAGGAGCTCCATCCCGGTCAGTTCCCTGCCATTCATCAACACAAATATTGGGTGCTCCGGTGGAATGGAGTGGATTTAGTCCCTCGCTGTCCTTACCACTCACCTGATGAGGTGGCTGAAACGAATCACAGCCAGGAACTATTTGTGCTCAGGAAAAGAGGTGTTAGACTGGGTTATTTACATTATCCTTGCAGCCATTCCCCAGCCCACCAGGTAACATTTTTATCTAAAATCTTGATTTTTCTGCCCCTGCCCATGGCAGGGGTGCGATAGGGTTTAAGGTCCTTTCTCACCCAAACCATTCTGGGATCCCACGACTGACAACTCATTGTAGCAGGGTCTCTACAGGAGAGGAGCAAACCTGAGCAGCTTGTGGTGAGCAGAGTCAGTACCCTTAGGAATATTTGCCTAAAGAAAAGCGTCCAGAAAGAACTAAAAAGTGTTGATGTTCAGCGAGTGCAGTTGTGACCATATTGCTCTGTCTGAGCTCATAGAACGTTCTGTTCGTATTTGAACCGACAGTTTCCAAATGAGAAGCAGTAAAAAATAGAAAATGTGGAATCCCAGTCGCTGCCCTGACCAGCAGGACTGGCTGCTATCCCCACGGGATGCAGCAATTCCTCTCTCCAGGCTGCCCGAGGTTTGCATCCTCGTTCCCCCACACACTTTTCCTTCCCTCTAAAGTCACTTTCAGGCCGTGCCTGGTGGCACCGGGAGGTGTTTATTATTCTCGTGGCCAGGTTTCTCCAGATGTTTAGCTACAGGGTAGCTGTGCTGCTCAGCTGCTGGGGATGAGGAAAAGGAAAAGCAGCATCTGTGCCTTGCCTGGGGAGCCTGGAGCTGCAGAGCCTGCAATGAGCCCCCAACTCGCTAGGAGCTTTTGCATTTCAGTTCAACTCACTTCAGAGAGCGCCTAAGATTTATTCCTGCCTTTCAAATTAACTCGCAGATCCTCGGCTGGTGGAAATTGCTGAGCCTCTCCTGAGCAGAGCTCAGTTTGCGTGGAAAGGGATGTGGATCAGGGCAGGGAAATGGGCTTTGTGTGTGCCCGGTATGACTTGGCCCCTGGGGTAGTTCTGTGGAAGTAAAATATTTATTTACTTTACAGAAAAAAGTTTTTTATTGTTTGTACTTTGTAGGTTTTTTCCCCCTAAGATTATCATAAACTATATCTTGGTGAATTTAAGAGATTAAACTGTTTTTAGTACTTTAATATTAAAAATGCTATTTAGAATTTTAGGAAATTTTTAAATACACTTATTTTTGTTAAGATGTTGGTTTAAGTCAATACATTTATTTTTCATTTAGCAGAGTGAGAGAGGCAGTCAGTAATTTTTCCCTGGTAAAATGACAGTGGCACAACTCCTTATCACAATCACAGCTGCTCTCTGCACCCCTCACGGTTACACCTGAGATGTTCAGAGGAATTCCTGCCTCCCTGCTCCCTCAAAAGCTCTTCTAACATTATTCAAATATTTGCAAAATGGGTTCTGATGAAAAGGAGAGCGTTCTGCAGTGCTGATCGCTCTCCAAACCTTTCCCAGAATATCTCCAAGAAATTCAGGAGCCTGTCTAGAAATACTGGGTATGAAAGGGGATGATTTGGGAAGTGCAGAATGCTTTTCTCGTGCCCATGGAGTGTTCTGGATCCATCTGGGATAATCCTCTCCTCCACAGCTCTGCTGGGCTCTGGGGGATTCCCTTGGTGTCCCAAAGCCATCCCAACTTCCACATCCTTAAATCCTGGTAGCAACTTCCTCATGGATTCCTAAAATTGTGCCACATTTCTCAGCACCTCTGCACAATCATCATCTTTTCCTTGGTCTTTTCGGTGGCACCAGCAGCCCCTCAGTTGACCTCTTGGAGGAATACAGATGTTTTTTCCCTCCTTCTGCCCTGCTGGAGCCACAGCAGGAATTGGGATCCTCTTTTCCCCCCCAAAGGCAACGCAGTGCTTTCCAGCTCCTCCTAAAGAGGTATCAATACCTGGTTTTTACAAACAAGAGGAATTAGACTTGGTAGCATTTTGCTATTTGAATGACCTACTCAGTGGAATTACAGCAGCAAACTAATCCTTTAGGAGAGATGGCTCTATCAATCTTGGGATTTTTCTAATGTGGAAGCTACTCAATTGCATCTCAGAAATCAGGGAGGTAATTACTCATGCAGACAGCACAAAATGAAAAAAAAAAAAGGCAAGTTCTGCTGAGTATCCCTTTTAGAAGAAGCAGCGGAACAAGGAAAACAGCCTCTATAATCAGTCAAATTCTTCCACTAATTTTTCAGGTGTTGAAGGCCATAGTGAGGATACATGCCATGAAAGTTAACAAAGCAAAGTGGCTTTAATAGAGGGTTTTACAAGAGAAAAATGCCTCTTATTAGGCAAACCTACTATTTTAGATGTAGTTCCCCGCGTTACAACTTCATTGTTTAAAATAGACATGTTGGGAGATAAATGCATCTGCAGATGCCTTCGGAGGCGCTGGGCTGTGGTGACAACTCCCTGTTGTCCCCTGATCAGCACCCCGGGGCAGCTGCTGGCCCTGCGGGTGAAGCTGGGCAGGGACAGCCCTGCTGAGGTGTCACAGACAGTGACATCCAAGGGACACTCCGGGAGTATAAACCTGGAAATAATGCTGAGCAGAAAGTGCTCGGTGTGTTTGGGATTGCTTGGAATCCTGTCTGGATTACTGATTTTGAAATATTCTTTCCAGGCTGGAGAGCCCCTCCTGCAGCAGGGCTTGGGGTGAGGGACAGAGGGAGAGGTGGCTCTGCTTGTTGGGCAACTTCTCATGCAGGGAAACCTTTCCATGCAACATCTGACATGAGCCCCAGGAAATTGGGGTCAGGTGAGAATGGGCCAAATCCCCCAACATGACTCCAAAAAACAGAAGAGTCTTGAAATTTCTCCCTCTTTTGCTCTGATGTGACTTTGGGCTCCTCCACCCAGGGTAAGCCTTGTGCTGAACTTTCCCAGTGGTGTCAGGGACTTTGGGATGCTGAAGGGCAGTCATAAATTCATGGAATGGTTTGGGTCGGGAAAGCCCTGAGCCCAACCCAGCACTGCCCAGGCCACCGCCGCCCCCTGTCCCCAGGTGCCATGTCCCCAAGTGTCATTTGAAACCCCTCTAGCTCTGCCCTGGGCAGCAGTCAGGGCTGAGGCTCTCACTGGGTCTGCAGCACTGAGCTGAAGAATTCACTGCCTCAGCCTTCTCCACGCCCTTTGTCCCTCATTTCCCTTGCTCTTCCTTTGGGAATGGGTAAACCACATCAGGACAAACCCCACAGAGCTTTTCCCAACACCCAGAGCTGAGCTTCCCCGGCAAAGTGTGAGATGTGCTTCTGAAGTGAGCCAAGTCCCTTTGAACAGCCCTGGAGCATCGAGCAAATGCTCAGGAGGGCATGGCTGGATTAACCCAGGGCCATGGGCTCAGCCTGGGGCTGCTGAGAGTCTCTTCCAAAAATTCCTGAGGCAGCAGGGCTGCTCTCACCTGTGCCAGCCGTGAGATTCCAAATCCAAGGGAAGGTTTGGAGCGAAGGCAGAGAGCCCAGAGGGTCTCAGACACTCCCCAGCAGATGCTAGGCAGGGCTGCAGTGATGTTCTGTGCCCAGCCTGAGGATTCCTGCTGCTCTGCCGTGGCTCAGGCAGCCCAGCCTGCTCCCCTCACCTGGGAACTCCTTGGGAATGGTGATATTTGGAGATTACTGATTAAGCAGAAATAAAGAACAGTGAGTCCCTCGAAGTGAGTTCTCAAAGACTTCCTGACTCCAGCAGGGTTAAGGTAACTTCGAGAGCTCCAAATGCAGCTGGAGAGAGCAGCAGGGCACACAGATTCTGCAGCTGCTCTGAGCCCAAGGCACTCCATCCATGGAAACTCAATTCCATGCCAACAGGGATTTGGGAAGTTGTCCTGTCAGGTACCAATTCCCCCATCCTTTTTTTTTTTTTTTTTCCCTTAAAGCAAAGCCAGAAAGGAGCTGGAGGTTCTCCGTCCTGTGCTCTGTGTGTTCCAGCGACTGATCTGGGCATTTTGCTCTCAGGGATTCATTCAGAGCTCCAGTGTTCAGTATCCATAAAGCTCCTTGGGATCTGTGAGTGAAAAACCCACAGAAAGGCAAAGGGCTCTTTTTATTCCAGGTTTTGGGGACAGAAATGCTGGGAAATGCTTGGCCCAGTGATGGGAACAACCTGGTGGGCTGGTCTGTCTTTATTGGGATCTGTGAACTCCAGGGTTTGTGGGGAATCCAGGATTTTTATCCATTTTTAGCCTCCTTCTAAATATTTGATAGAAACAAAAGGTTTTTATTTTTAAATATTTTAAGGAAATAACCTTTTTGTCAGGCTTAGATGGAAATATTAGATGGACATATTCTTCCTCCAGCATTTACAGATATTGATGAAAAATTGTCACCACTGCTGTCTGCATGTTGGCAAAATAAGGGTATTGTTTTTTCTAATTGTATATTTATCTAATAAAGACAATTAACAGAGAAGACAGATCACCCCTCTCAAGGTGCACATTTATTTCTATGCAGCCCCAGTATTTTATATGTTTATAGGAGTATGTGTGTGTGCTGTAATGTCTCTGTTTGGGGCTTTGTTAACAGGAACTTGCAACTTCTACAAGTTTATCTTGCATAAAATCACAGACCTTCCTCCAAAGCCAACCCATTAATTGCTAGAAAAGAACAGGAAAATAAAAACAGCATTTCAAGGGAATAATTTTCTAAAAGTCAGAATCTGCAAAGCTTATCTCTGATGTCACGAGCGCAGTGAAAAATCTTCACAAAGGTGAGAAACTCCTGTGTCAGGGCTGAAATCTTTTTGGAGCAGTGAGAGATTCATGTCTTCATTATAATGATCTACAGGATATTGAAGGGACTGCTTGGAGTTCAGTTAATCCTGAGTTTAGTCCCAATTTCAGCAATGAATCTGTAATGCTGAGTTTAGTCCCAAGTTCAGCAGGATATCCCAGAAAATGTGCCCTCCATGCTCTGGGAAGGCTTTTCCAGCATTCTGTGGTGAGCCAGAGCCTAGCTGCTCACAGAACATGTCCTGCTCCTGTCTGGGGCAGGAAAGCCCTGGGACTGAGCTCATCTGACCCCAACTGTCCTCACAGGGTCCTCTTGCTCTCAGCCACTCATCAAACCTCCTTCTCCCCAAACCAGGAGCATCTGTACCTGGGGCAGGAGGGGCTCTGGGGCTGAGAGATTGCAGCAGATCCACCAGGGATCTGCCCTGCACTCCCTGCTCCTCCAGCCGGCAGATTTGGTGAGATTCACGTTTTCCACAGCTGCTCAGGCTCCCAAACCGATGCTCTGCTGGAGCAGGTAGTTCTCAGCTCTTCTTTTGTGAAAGAATTCCAACCAGTCGGGCAAATCATCTTCTCTGTGCAGCTCCATCCCTTTTTTCTCTGGCGCTGCATTGATGAATATTTCCCATTTGGTTAATTTGTAGGAAGGAAAACCCAGCTGACCTCCCCTCAGCCTGACAGGGATTTCACAGCTGCAGATCTCAGCCGAGTTGCCATCAGTTTGGATTTGCTTTTCCCATCTTTCCCCATGTCTGTGACACAGTGAGGCTCCTCGTGCAGATCCAATCACATCTTTCCAGCTGCTTCTCCCCTAAAGAAAAGTTTTTATTTCGGGCTGTGCCTCCCTCTCCCAGCTGCCCTTTAGCCGATGTCAATCCATTTCACGTTACATTTCTGTCCATTCCACTTCCTTTTCTTCCCCAGACCTCAATCTGTGCACGGAGACCTTGATCTGTGATGTGGAACTTTGTCAGGCGCTGTCTGGGCAGGAATTGCTTGCCCTTCCCACAGCACAGGCACGGCTGGCTGGGGATGCTGGGCTTTGCTTCCCAAAAATTCACAGGAAAACTGGAGCTGGGAGCCTCCCCAGCCCCTCCAAACACCTCCTGCTCCGTGGAGAGGATCCTGCTCAGCAAATCCCCCATGCCTGCTGCAGCAGGGCTGCCCTGGGAATATGACATTTACTCACAAAACAGCTCAGCTGACATTGATTTTTGGGAGGAACAATTGGTCCCTATATTTGACCAAGTATGGTTGTGATCTTGCCTCAAATATGCAACAGAATGATGACAGCAAAGACTTGTGCCACTCCACGAGATGTTTTCAGACATCTTACCAGACACCAAATCTGCTAAAACCACCCATTTTTAGCATGACCATTGTGTAACGATTTCATTTTGTGATTCCCTTTTCCCTTGGTCCACCTTTTCCCTCCTCCTCTGTAGTTTTCCGACGAAACACAAAGATACAAATGCTATATGGAATGGATGGGGGGTCTTTGAGGGAGGAAAACGTGCAGGGGGATTTGCTTCGAGATTTCCAGTGCTATTAAGTGCACACCGAGTGTTATTTTCTTGAAGTGTGTTTGTGGGGAAAAGTTAAATTGAGGGCAGGAGAAGTTGTGGATTGGTTGTATGTATTTTTTTAAAAATATCAGATTTAATTTGTTTAGGAAGTAAATGTTATCACATTTGTGTGGAGGAGCACTTGATGTTTGTGACACACTGTTAGTTCTGCCCCTGCTGAAGGCTTGGGAAGTCTCCTAATCTTCCTATAAATCAGCATTTATAAAATAGGTGATGTTTATCGGCTGGGGCGAGGGGGAGTTACAGCCTTGGCAGGGGAGATGTCTTGCAAGGACCGAGAATTTTGGCGCCTGCATTTTCTCGCCGGCAATTCCTGCCTTCTGACTCATCATTAAAACAAATCACCCCAAAACAACATCCCAAAAAACTCCATAAAGGACCCCTTTGAGTGGCGCTGACTTCATCACACCCTGCTCCTTCCCACGTGCCTGGGAAAACAAAGGGGAAACCGAGGAACTGCAATTCCCAGAGCCAATTCCAAGGAACACTGGGCTGGCAGTGAGGCTGTGTGGTGCATTCCTCATGGCTCACCAGCCCTTCCTCCATCCATCATCCATCCATCCCTCCATCCATCCATCATCCATCCATCCATCCATCCATCCATCCATCCATCCATCCATCCACCATCTCCCACCCTCCAGGACCTCCCTCCAGCCGAGGTGCTGCTCATCTGCAGAGTGTGGATTCATGCCACGGGAATGTGCCACATGTCACCAGCGGAATGTCCCCTCTGACCCCGCAGTGCCCACAGCGATTGTTCTGCCCCTGCCAGGCGCCGGGCTGGGCTGGGACTGCTTTCCTTCTCGCCTCCTCCTCTGGGAGAGCACGGAAAAGCCAGGATGGATTTTGTCCCTCTCACTGCTCTCATGGGAAAAGCCTCCTCCTTCCAAATCCTCTCCAAGCTCCTCTCCAGATGCTGTGGAAGGCTGAGGGTTGGCGAGGAGAAGCTCCAGGGAGAGCTCAGAGCTCCTGCCAGGGCCTGAAGGAGCTCCAGGAGAGCTGCAGAGGGACTGGGGACAAGGGATGGAGGGACAGGACACAGGGAATGGCTTCCCACTGCCAGAGGGCAGGGATGGATGGGAGATTGGGAATTAGGAATTCCTGGCTGGGAGGATGGTGAGGCTCTCTTATCTTCTCGTCATCAGCCAGCAATCAGCCTTTTGTTGATGATCTTTTTCCTGCTTTATTAATTCAGCCAAGTTAGCCCCAGTTTTTGTGCACTGCCTTCAGCAAACTGCTAACTCCAGGGACACACTTTGTGATTTCCACTGATGTCACTTTAATGCTGTGTCATCCCTAATAATACAATACAGAAGTTGGGGAATTGTTGATTAATATCCTGCAGGTTAATAAGAATTCTCCTGCTCCTGTGAAGCTGTTGCCACCACTGCTGATCCAAGCAGCCCAGTGCTCCATTCCAAACACACCTGCTCCTTTATAGACACCTGCTTGTCTGTTTAGCTCATAAACACACAGAAACTCCGGCTGCATTGGATCAAAATGGAAAACTTTAGCAATGATTTTTAAGGGGTTTCGATTCAACTTGTGGCCACATTAAAGAAATAGAATTTATAGAAGCAGCAATGGGTGAAAAAAAAAGCCATTTTCACGCAGTATTTGCCTGTGCCACTACTGCTCAGTTTGGATTTAATTCAAACAGAGCCCCAGCCTGTCTCTTCCCCTCTCCTCCTGTTTTATTAGAGAAGATGCTCGCCTGCATTAGGCACTTATTAGATAAATACAGGAAAACTGCTTGTCATTTATGGGTTTATCCATTATCATCTCGACCATCGGATAGAGTAGCCTGATTTCAAAGTGACAGCTGGTGGAACCTCTTCTTGATACATGCTAATCCAGTTTTTATTATGGAAAAATTGCCTGCGCTTTCAGGGAGTGAAAGGCAGTTACCAGACGTGGCTGCCGAGGGCGGGACCTTGTGATCTGTGCTCTAACAGCCTAAAAATGAACCATTATCTCCCAGGGTAACGGAAAACAGGCATGTGGGATAAGGCACAGAGAGATGAGCAGCAAGTCTTGCTGTTTGTGGGGTGGATCAACCCCAGTCCTCCTGCAGGCTCGGTTTGGGGGACAGAGCTGCACCTCTGGGGGAGATTGGGGCGCTGGGAAGGAGGGAATATTCGGATTTGTGGATCCCTGGGAGGATGTGGCTCAGGGCTCTGCAGGTTCTCCTTGCAGAGCCTCTGTGGTGTCTGGTGGGGTTAAGGCAGCAGCTGGAGATGGACAGGGTTGGGATGGACCTGGGAAAATTCCCAGAAAATTCAGGACAAACCTCAGGAGCTGCTGGGGAAGGAGGATGAGAGGATGAGCTTTGAAACAGGAGATAATATTCCTGATATCTTCCTGATATTTTTGTTATCCCAAATCCCCAAAATGCTGCTCCTCTTCCCCAAATCCCATCCAAGGCAGGGCAGCTCCTGGGATCTCCTGGGAGCTTCCCCTCCTGCACGGCAGCTGGCAAGAGCAGTTGGCTGTTCCATTGCTCCCCAATTATTAATTTATCACTAAATTTATTAGAAGTTGCTAGATAACAGAATCTTGGTTAATTGAGAGAATAATAGATGTTCCAAACCTTGATTTCTCTTCCCTTTGACTTCACCAGATCTCACTCACTGCAACGTGCATGTTCAACCCCTGATTTAAGTCAAACACTCTGGTTTAAATTTTGAATTAGAGAAGAATTAGCAGTGTGTCATCCAGGCTTGACTTGCTTTCTGAAGCTTAAATAAAAAGTTTTATCAAAGCAGGGAGTCTGGGGAGGTTGTGCTCCTGCATGTACAACCTTAAAGACACTTCTCTTAGAGACACTGAAAGGAATGGAAAAAATGCTCAAATGGAGCCATGTTAAAAAGAAATTAAGCAAAAAAAGAGGAGGAAGACACAAAAAAATGCCCATCTTTATTCTTTTTATTTTGTGCAAAATATTTGTTTTGCTGTCCATGTGCTCTTTATGAACTGTGATTTTACTGAACTCGGCTGGGTTTGAGGCAAAGCAGCAGGAAATTGTGTGTGAGGATGTCTGATGGCAAAGAGCATTTCCAGACATTCAGCAGTAAAATTCCATATCAATTATGGAAGTACTGATGAGGGAAATAGGGCAGTGGGGAGGAGCCTTGGTTTTGTCAGAGCTGCATTGAGAAGTCCCCAAAACCTCCAGTATTTGTGTCCAATGTGAGGTTTGTGTTCTCCTCTCAGTGCAGCTCGTTCCTTCAGTGAGGATTCCTGACCTTCCCACAGCACCCCGAAGCAGAATTCCTCCGGACGCTGCATGGCACTCTGGTGTTCCTGAAGACATCAGTTTTAAAACATGTCCAGTGGGGAGGGAAGATGTAAACAAAGGTGTTTCAAGAGTCAAACAGAACCCCAGAATGGCTGGGGTTGGAAGGAACCTTAGAGCTCATCCCATTCCACCCCTTTCCATCCACACCTGCCACTGTCCCAGGCTGCTCCAAGCCCTTTCCACCCTGGCCTTGGACATTCCAGGGATCCACAGCTTTACATGCATGCAAAAATAAGCATGGGAAGATTGGTGCCTACGAAAGTGATGCTTTTCAGTGCTCCAGGAAATGGTTGCTGGGCTGTGAGGGGTGAAATGGGTGCTTCCTCCCCATCTCCTCCCCTCCCTCACATTCCCAATCCAACCCAGTATTGTCAGGCATTGCAATCACCATTCAGCTGGAACCTGTGCAGGGAGTTGCTGCAGCTTACAAAGTTCAGAACACGAGCAGGAGAAGAAGTCTGACTCTGAGAACATGGAGAGCTGTTGTTTTGGTGAGCTCACGCTAATTGTTTTATAAAAAATCAAGTGGGCAGCTCCCGATTTGGCTTTGGATGCTCAGGAAGGAGCTGATCTAAGCTCCCAAAGAGAAATGGGGGCAGTAGGGACTGTTTCTGGGACCTAAATCCCAGTTCTGCCGTGGATTTTGGGTACGAAGCATCCCCTGCACCGGAATTTGGGGTGGCAAACTCCCTCTGCTCCTCTCTCACCCTGGCACAGCTGCCAGGCTGACCATCGGCTTCTGGGGAAAACCAGGTTGCGAACTCCTAGAACAGTTTTTGGGGTGTCCCTGTGCTGGGAAGCTGCCTGGAAATGGAAGTGACAATACTGAAACTGTTCTGTGTTCCTCCAGCTCCTCAGGCTGACCGTGGTGAGCGAGCTGAGGGTTTGCTGCTGGCGCTGGGAGGGAAAACGTTCTGTTCCCTCCGCCTGTTCCTCACGCTGTGACATATGTTCTCCTGCCTGCTCTGCGAAACACAACATCCTGAACCTTCGGGAGAGGGCTGGGCAGGATTCTGTGGGTTCAGGGTTCTCCCCACGGCAGCATTGCCACCGCTGACCTCCTGCACAGGAGCTCCAAACGATGTATAAATACACACAAATAGGCACTCGGGCAAGCCGTGGATGGTGCCTCATCCCCCGTGCTGAATTTTCTGGGTTCCGCGGATTTAACTTATTTGAAGACAGTTTTCTGTGATTTAATATAGAATTATTTTAGATCAGAAACTGGTAGGAAAAGAGCTGACACTCTTTTTGCTGCTGCCTCCCCCTCCCCGCCCCCCTTTTTAAGGGAAAGAGCTTTATCTTAATTAAAGTTTAATTAAGGATCACGTTTGGCAGTACTTCTCACACCGATCTACACCAGCAGATTTTCTAAGGCTTAACTTTATCGTGCAGAAAATCCTCTTTTATTACTCCCAACCTGTTGTAAAAGCTGTTGGCACAGAGCGATGGCTGCTTCATTCAGTGGCCTTGTTTGCCGCTGGAAAATTCCCAAGTCTCTGGAGATAGCACCACTGTGGTTCAATTTAATATCTGTCCTATCACTACAAGACTCTAGCTCATTATTAATGATACTATTCATTAATTTCTTGTTGGGCTGATGTTGTTATTTATTAAAATATTAAAGAAAGCTCCTGAGACACATACATAATGAGGGACACCTCCTGCCCGGGCAGAGGGAATGAATTTCGGGGGGCTTTGCCCCCCCAGCAGCCTCTCCTCCCTCATTAGTCCTGCCGGCTCTGAGTGACACCGTAAATCCATTTTGTGCTCGGCCCAATCGGCGCCTCCCGCAAATGGGGGGCTCTCTTCTTTTAATGAGCCATTCCTATGCAAAATGAATTGACTGCTGTCTAACTCATCTAATCTGCCCCTATTTGGGGGAAGGACTAAATTGCCTATATTTATATAGGGAATAAATAAAAGCCGACAGATTTTTTCCCTTTCCGGTCTCACATTTGGAAAAAATCTCACCGCCATAAATTCTGGGCTTTAAGGAGCTGCCACCTTAGTTAACTAAAGCCCAGCGTGACATTTAGAGGCGTGATGGTCGTATTTAAAAAAGCCTCCACCAGCAGTTTGTGCCCCGCCTCGGCTGGTTGACACCTCCCTCGCTCGCCAGGTATCGCCTCCAGAAATTCCGAGGGCTCTTGATGTATGGCTCACCCTTTTCATCACGGGCATCGCAGCCTAGCAGCACTTGGAGCTGCAGGAACAAGCCAAATAAATCAAATAAACCCGTAATTAATTTAGCGGTGATGTCACGCCGCTGGTCGGGCTGTTGGCAGGGGGATCCGTGTGAAGGGCTTTTTGGGAGGCTGGGCAGGATGAAATCTGCATCACAATCGGGGTGGCATCTGAAGGTGAAGTTTTAATTTGTCCTGGATGGTTGTTATTTCCCCCTCCCCGTGCAAATAATGACGGTGGGGAAGAAATACCTCCCTGTTTTCCGAGGATTAACTGGGTGTAATTGCAGCCTGCTTTGATCCCTGTTTTAATAACACCCCTCCAGCCACAGCCCCTCCAGCAGCTTTGTGAGGATCGAAGCTTCCATTTGCACCTCCGGGGCCTTTGTGGTGGGCAGTTGCAATCATTTGTTTCGGAATGAAAAACCCTCTTTCCGTGGTACTTCAGAGCAGGAGGTCCTGCGCTGCACCCCAAAACCCAAACAGCCCAGCGGGCAACGGGGTGCCACTGGGACTGCTGCTGATCCGGCAGGGAATGTCTCCTTACAGCAGGAACTTCTGGAGGCTGTTCTTCCTTTTCTTCGTGAGCCAAAATATGAGTTTCCGGAAGCAACAACTCTGTTGCTTTAACAGCTCCTCTGTAAATTTAGACTCTCCCCCAGTTTAAATGGAATTAAATCCTTTACTGAGTGTTTCTTGCCGACAGCCCAGCCTGGCTGCATGGATTCTCTGGTTTCTTTCCTCAAAGCAGGCACAGTTCAGTGCAGTTCAGACCCTGTGTTTGTCACCCCACGATGGCTTTGGCTGGTGAGGCTCTGGCCATCCTGGCACAGGGACTGTGCCTCGGGATATTCCCTCGGGAAGGTCACTGAGGCAGTGTGGTGCTCAGGGTGGCTTTGGGATCCCCTGGGAAGGATCACAGCCCAGGCTGTGTGCTGGGGGATGCATTTCACCATCAGCTCATGGGGCTGCCCATGGCAATGGACACCAGTCCTGACCCCTCAGCTGGCACAGGCTGGGGACAGCAGCCAGAGGTGACCTGGCTGTCCCTGGCACAGCTGGGGGTGCTCAGGTCAGCCTGGGGAATCGACTCTTGTTTATGTGAGCAGTTTGGCTGAAACTCTTCCAGTGGGGATGTGGGGGAATGGGTTCCTGAAAAGCTGTGCTGCCCCTGGATCCCTGGAATGTCCCAGGCCAGGCTGGACAGGGCTTGGAGCAGCCTGGGATGGTGGAAGGTGTCCCTGCCATGGCAAGGGTGGCACTCGGTGGGATTTATGCTCCCTTCCAACCCAAACCAGTCTGGGGGTTCAGTGAAAATTGGCATTTTTTGCACTTCTAACAGGTGTGGTGGCAAACACACTGAATATATCTCAGCCTCAAGTAAAAAGTTCATTGCATTTGTGTTTTCCCTCACAATTTTAAACAGTATTACACCAGGCAGTTTTGAATTTGATTTTTGAGTAAACATTACAAGGTTTTCCTGAAGATCCCCCAGTGAGTGTTTTCAGGAATCTTTGCTCCCTTGCAGGAAGGTTTGCCCTGCCTGGCAGAGCTTGTCCAATACAATCCTATTTCTGACAACTGTTTAACACTCTGCTCACAGCACCAAAGTCTCTGTGACACGTGTGAGACACTCTGAGTGATAGGAGGTCACCAAATGAGGCACTTCTGCACCAGGAGGTCTGGGGGTGAAATCTTAATTTTGCCTGGGCTAGCAGAAAGCCTCTTCTGAACCCAAAAACGAGCAGATGCCACTTGGCTGTGCCCAAGGTGTCCCAGTGCTCCTGTAGGAACTGAGCTGTGCTGGGAGCTCCCAGTCAAAGCTCAGCGCTATTAACGGTAATTAAAAAGATCGGGAAGTCTGGGATTCCCTGAGAGCAGAGGGTGGAGCAGGCAGTGAATGAAACCCCTGAAGGATGCAGGTTGTGAGGGCTGAGAGCTGGGAAAATTGGGGGAAAAAGGATTCCTGTCCCTCAGAGGCTGAGCAGACACACCTCTGACTGACCAGAATGCTCCGACAGCTCCTTCCTGCGTGTTCAAATTGTCAGGCTCTGGTCATGAAATCCTGGGGGATTTTGGTCAAAACTCAGGGGCACAATCAGGGGTTTAATTCTGCTTTCTCATGGGTTATTTTCAAGGCCATTCCCTTGTAGGGTTTTTTTTTTTGGGGTCTGCATTTGCACAGGTACAGAGCGGCAGCATTGCCATGCCAGGTGTAAAACCCACCATGGGATCACACCCACCAACTTCCTGAATAATAATAATAATAGTTGTAATAATAATAATAATAATCATAATAATAATATAATGTCTTTGCATTTAATTTCAAACATTTTCATGTGACTAATACATTTTCACATGAATAAACCTTATTCACTTTGCTGTAGGGTTTAGAGGGCATTGTTAGGTCACAGGTCAGACTCGATGCTCTCGGAGGTCTTTTCCAACCTGAATGATTCCATGATTTTATTTTGTCCTTTACTTTCCAAAACACTGTGGGTTGCTTGAAGCTCCTCTTCGTCTACCTGTTTTCTTTGCCTTCTCTCAAGGAGCTGTGAAGGTTTAAATCTGACGCTGGGTGTAGCTTGTACTGAAAATGTGCTGCTATTCCACTATTCCATGTGATTTGTGGGAAGGGACAATTTGCTGGAGGTCTCACAGGCTCTGTGGGAAGGGTTAATAACTCCTGGAGAGGTGGGAGAAAAGAAAGAATTTTATGTCTCCTGCAACCTGCAAGACTATGAAATGTTTCCGAGTGTAATTTTCTTGAAGTTAAAGTCGGGGTTATTAAGGTTCACTTAGCAGATAAAGTTTGCCACAATTTTCTTGGTCCCCACGATAAGATGACAAGATTTCTAATTTCCAGAAGTGGAGCAGGATGTTGGGGGCTCTGAACCATGCTCAGGGGATACACCCAGGGCCTCCCAGCTCCTCTCCTTCCCATGTATTTTTATTTACAGAGAAATTTGAAAGCAGTGCATTGAAGTTCCCCCAGTAACCCTCGGAGCTGTTTCAATTTGTTTGTCTTTTCAAGCTCTGCGTCAGCAGCGCGGAGGTCGGGAGCTGCGAGCCCTGCTGACAGTGCGGGGTGCTGCCATCCCAAACCTGGGAGTTACTGCATTCCCGAGCATTTTGTCAGCGGGGCTTCGGCTGGAACTTCGGGGAAAACAGGTCGCCTTTGAAAGGAGAGCAGGTTAATGTCAATGTGGAGAAAACCAAAGCGGGTTTAGAAGGGATTTAGAGGAAAAGAGGTGTTTTCATTTGGAATGTGGGTTATTATTGCATTCCTGATTTGGTGGCTCTGGGTGCAGCCATTGCTTTGTGCTTGAACCAGCACAAAGGGGTGCCCTGTGAGGATGGGAATTTACTTGTTCCAGGGAAAGCACAGCCAGGATTTCTGGGCTGGGGGCAGCTGATGGCGATCTTCTGAGTTTGTCATGGCATCATGAGAAAAAGAACTTCCCAAGCAGGAATGTGCAGCTCAGCCAAATCTGCCTCACTGCATTTCCTGCTCTCCCTCAGGTTGTAGCAGTTCCACCAGCAAAGCCTCTGCTCCCTCAGGGGGTGATGAGAGCCCTGCAAGTGTCCAAGGCTAGGCAGGAGGTGGGATCTGGGGTCCCTTCCAACCCGAACCAGTCTGGCATTTTTAGTTAAGATAAGTCAATTTGTCATCTTCTTTTGAACAAACTGAGCAGTTAAACTTTGTGCCTCTCCCTCTGTGCTGCTCTGTCCACCCCAGTCACCCTCTGGGGATTCTCAGGACCCCCTTGAGCCTCTAGTTTGGCACTGTGGGCACTAAAGAGAGCAGCCTGGGCCATCGATGGTCTCACTGATATAACACAGGTTGATAAATCCACCTTCTTGCTCCTCCTTGCTGCTCACTTCCCTGTCACTGACACTGGATAGAGAACTAGAGAGCAGGAAAAGTTATTTCTGACCTCTTGCAGTTGTGTCAGTGCAGGAGAACAGCACCTTTGGTACCAGCGATGTTTGTTGTATTAATGAGGCAAAAATAGCCATTAACAGGCGCTAAGCATGCACTTGAATTTCAATAAGTGCTTTCTTTGCAGAGCCAAGCAGAGATTACACATCAGACTTAGCAGCTCCTGGATGTGGCCAATTTTTAAAACACAGACACTTCATTTGGAAGGTTTTCTAATGCTAAGATGGAGATCTTAAATTAAATACCCGATCATCTAAACTCATCCAGTGTTTGATTTTTAGGTCTTACTGCTTCATCCAAGCTCAAGATGAAAAGACAGGCGTTAAAATGTATAAATATGCTCAGTTCCTCAGCCAGCTCTAATTGCCTAATGCCCCTCCACACGTTACTTAAAATGGATCACGACTTAAGAAGACTTATGTACATTCCATGGATAAAATTTATTGATTTCCTGCTCGGCTCTCAGGGTAGAGCAGAGCACAAAGACAGTGCTGTGTCTCATACAGCAATTTTAATCTGCCCCAGCGCTGTAGTTTTAGCCAGAGCACAACCTCCTCGGTCTGTGCAACACATTAAATCCTGAAAAACACACATTCCCCGTGCTCTGCAGGATGGGGAATCGGCAGCAGAGCCCCTGGGGCAGGCAGTGCCCCCTCGCTGGGAGAGACACACCAGGAGCTTCAGTGGCTGCGGCAGATGAATTCTGAGTGCCACTCTGGGCTGCCATCCTGCCCTGTTCCCTGCTGCCCCAATCCCTGCTGCCCAAATCCCTGCTGCCCTGTTCCCTGCTGCCCAAATCCCTGCTGCCCAAATCCCTGCTGCCC
>VZRM01003652.1:228657-243648 GCA_013397955.1 Grantiella picta | reverse complement strand
CCAGTGCCCAGTGCCCTGTGCCCAGTGAGCAGTGCCCAGTGACCAATGACCAGTGCCCAGTGAGCAGTGACCAATGACCAGTGCCCAGTGAGCAGTGACCAGTGCCCAGTGAACAGTGACCAATGACCAGTGCCCAGTGCCCTGTGCCCAGTGAGCAGTGCCTAGTGACCAATGACCAGTGCCCAGTGAGCAGTGACCAATGACCAGTGCCCACTTCCCTGGGAAGGACCTGGCCCTGCCAGAGGGCTTTGTGGGGCTCAGACAGAGCTGACCTGAGCTGCCCCAAACCTTCATGGGTCACTGCAGTGCCACCTCAGCCACCCCGTGCTGTCACCCCTCAGGAGCAGGAGCTGCCCTTGTCCCGGGCTGGGAATTGCGCCAGTGGTGGTTTTTGGGTTGGGTTGGTTTTTGGGTTGTGGATTTTCCTGCTCCTCTGCCCAGAGCCAGAGGCTCACCTGTTGGGGTTCAGGTGTGCAGAAGGCAGCTGGTGCAGGTGCCTCATGGCAGTAGGAGGCTTCAGCTGCACAGGGAATGGGAATTCCCGAGCTTTGCTGAGGAGAAGGGAGTGACCGATGAATCCGCTGTCACCAATCCTTTCCCTTGGGGTTTTCACGGAGCAGAATTTCAGGGAGTCATTCAGGCTGGGAAAGACCTCCAGAGTCATCAAGTCCAACCTTTGAGCAGACCTGAGCGTGCTGGGTTTGGGATTTCCTCACCATGGGTGTATGAAGTGAGCAGAGCTGCAGCTAGAGAGGGGTTATCTTCTGTGAATTGTGGAATTGTAAATCATCTGCCTGTTTTCAATAATTCTGCCCAGGTTGGCATCTGCTGCTGTGTTTGATCTTTCTGAGGCAGAGGGCTCTGAGTTAGGACAATTTAGAACTCTCCTTTTTTAAGGGAACATGGCCATGCAGTGTCTACAGGGCAAAAAATTCTCCCCAGCCTTTGTGCTCCGATTCCAGCTGATCCTTTGTGTGTGTCATGTTTACAGATCTCTGTTTCTCACACCAATTCCTCCTGACCTGTGCTGGTTTTGGGCAGAACCACACAGCCCCTTCCAGGGGTTTTCCTGGTTTGGTGGTGATGGAAACCCAGAGCCAGGCAGGGGAGCAGCAGGGAGAAGGAAGCAAATGCTTTGTTTGCAGGGACAGTGGGGAAGGATCTGGTGCTGCTCCACCTGCAGACCTGAGTCCGTGCTGGTCACCTCACAAGGATCAGCTCCAGCCAAATATTCCTTAGGCTGGCTGTAAGTTTGAACAAACTGCAGTTGAAAACCAGCTAATGCATTCATTTACATTAATTAATGCATCCTAAGCTATAGTAATTAGCTGTAATTATCATTTGGCTGGAGTACAGGTAGAACTCCCTCGGAGGGTGGCTGTTCCCTCGGATATTCTGCATTTTCCTCAGCCCAGCAACACGTGAAGGCACTGTTGAATAGCAGCTCCTTCTGGGGAGATTTGCATATTGGAGATCAATGAACAGATCCTCAAAACTGCGATGAAAACAGATTTCTGCTGCCTTGCAGAGTTAGGGGAGAGCATTCCTCAAGTGGGAAACTGCTCTGGGGCATGGGCTCCAGTTTAAAATGACAAAGCCTGGCTTTAGCACGAATTTAATTTTCGTGAGGCTTAGGAGAGCTCAGGTCGCAGAGGACAGTGAGAGAATCTGGGAGAAAATCCCAATCTGGAAGTCCCAGTGAGGATGGCAGAACTTGTTTGGGAAGCAAGTCAGCCTGGAATTCTGTAGCCTTGAGAGTCCCTGCAGCCCTGCACCGGGAAATTGGGTGGGAAGGGATTTGTAAATTGTTTTGCAGTTGTTGACCTCCCGCTGAGTTTCCTCAGACTTGGGTCAATAATGGACACATTTATTCTCTCCTTTTTGTCGGAGAACTCCATCAGAGAGAGAGAATGGAGGTAAACAGAGCAGGGCTCTGAAAAGGGAGCAGAAAATAAGATTTTTATTGTAGCATTTGCATAATAGTCATCTTACAAAATTGCCTGGGAATAATGGGAGGAGGAGATGGGGATGAATAGGTTAAGGAGAAGGAAAGTCAATTTTTAGTGGTGTTAGAAGCGCTAATGTTCTCTCCTCCCTTTGATCCGAGGAGGAGAGAGTGGCACGGCTCTGGGGAGGGTCTGATAGCCTGGGAAGGACCTGCCTTGGACAGGCACTGCCCACCCCACAAGGTGCTCCCTGAGCCTCCTTTGCTCCTTTTTTTTAAACTATAAATCCATTTTAAAAAAATTATAATTGTGATGGCTATTATTGAATAATCACCTGCTGACCTCCAGACAGGACTCACTGTTTGGTTCCAAACCTCAGCTGATCTCCCCATTTTCGGCCTTTGGTCAGTGCTTGCCCATGGTCAGAGTAAGTAAGTTTAGGTAAAAATTTTAGGATTAAATACAATAATAATGAGTACCCACAGTTAAATTGATAGAAACACCTGTGTTTATTGGATGCTAATTTTTGGAGGACATTGTGGGATTTGGAAAGAATTTAAATTCATGCTTGAAATTTATTGATGAGTGCGACTTAATTTTTCTTGAGCTCTCTCTGATAGTGCCGTAAATATTTTCATTTGTTACGCATAACAAAATATACATTAATCTGTCAGAATACAAATGGCTTTCTGCTGGCCACTATGGTTTGAGGGATTTATTCCAAGTTCCTCGTGCTGCTGCTTGCCCCCAGGATATAGAATGTATATTTTAAGGGAATGTGGATTACTGTAAGACACTTATATTATTTGTGTGATTAATATTAGTGTTACAATGAATGAGGTCCCGTAGTCTTACTTTGCTCTTCGAGTGACTCAATCATTTCTCACCACGGTGAAGTCATTTTAATAAAACATTCCGTCCAGTAGTTTGTTTTTGCCTCAGATGTGACAAATGCGGCTGCAGCAGGACGTGGATTTTCCGGTATTAAATATACAGCATCATGAATTTAATTTCCTGTACGACACGAGCATGATGTCCTTCTGTAGCAGGGGGAGATGTGAATTCCAGCCCGGGCAGGGCTGCATGGAGTGCCAGGGTGACATGGGCGAGTTTTAAAGTTCATTTCTCAGCGCAACTGACTTGCTCCTGAAGTTTTGGATGTGGAATTTCGCACACTGGAAAAGGTCAGGCCTGCGGAGGAGTAGTTAAAGTTTCATGGGTGTAATTTGCCAGGGACGTGAGGGAGCCTGGAGATCGGCATCCCACTGCTCCCAGTTTNCTGCTCCCAGTCCCCCATCCCTCTGCTCCCAGTCCCTCATCCCTCTGCTCCCAGTCCTCCATCCCGCTGCTCCCAGTCCCCCATCCCTCTGCTCCCAGTCCCTCATCCCTCTGCTCCCAGTCCTCCATCCCACTGCTCCCAGTCCCCCATCCCTCTGCTCCCAGTCCTTCATCCCTCTGCTCCCAGTCTCCCATCCCACTGCTCCCAGTCTCCCATCCCGCTGCTCCCAGTCCTCCATCCCAGCCCAGCAGCATCCCCTTCCTTGCTCCCCACATGAAGTCCCTCTGTTCCAGGGTCCCTCCATGCTGGGAACCTTTCCTACTTGTGCCAGAGTCCAAATGATCCAGGGAGATCCTCGGTGGGAAGGAGATGCCCCAGACTGGAGCTGGAGTTTCCAAGAGGTTGAGCTCCCGGGCAGGGGAAGTTCCCAGGAGTGACCACTGCTTGAAAAAACACAAATTAGGGAATTACAGAACCTCAGCAGGCTTTGAGTTAAAAAGGACCTTAAAGCTCTTCCCATTCCACCCACATTCCCCGTCCCAGGGTGCTCCAGCCAGGTTGATCCTGACCTGGGAGGGCTTTGGAGCCACCTGGGATACTGGAAGGTCTCCACTCGACTATGGCAGAGCATGGAACAATCTTTGATGTCCCCTCCAGCCCGGGCCAGTCTAATTCTGTGCCATTGTCCCTAAAATGCCACCCTTGTCCCCGCGGTTCTCCCGGTGCCACCAGCCCGGTTCCGCTGGGGTCACTGTCCGGCACAGCCCACGATGGGTGTTGGGACAGCAGAGACCCTTCCCCAGAGCCTGGCAAACTCCTCCCGTGGTGAGGGAGCAGCGCCGAACCCCAGCTCTGACATGCAAACAGGACAGAGCGCTTTACGCTTTAAAGGACTTAAAATTATCGAGGTTCCAGGGAGAGCCGTCTGCAGTGCCACAGAACGATGCTGGTAATTACAATAAATTCATCCAGGATACGGTGGACAAGAGCTTTAAAAACTTCAGAAACATCAATTAAAGCCCAAGTTCTGTGCAATAAGCATCAAAAATTGATAAAAACTCAAATTTAGGTTTTTAGATTTAGTGTTTAAATCAATCAACTGCAAACAAGATTTAATTAAAGAATATTATTTCAAAGTGTAATTACCTACTGGGATTAGAATGAACCTCTATTGCCCATAATGTTCTCCTACTGTGATCCCACACTGAAAAATGTTGAGTTTTAGATTAATATGCATCTTGTAAGTACAAGTCCTAATCTCAATCTTAAAGGACATTTAAAACACACTTGGAACCTTCTATGCAATCAAGCACAGTGTGACTACAATGTCCACCATGCTAAATTTGTGATTACATTTTTTATGTGCATGATTTAAATCGCTTTAGCAGCCGTCCAGGGAGCATTTTTCCCTGCATATTAATTACACAAAGGCTTTGTCACGTGAGGGCTCGGTGGTCATGGTCTGTGATCCAGCTCCTCGGAGCTGGGAGCGAGCTGTGCCCACGCTGTGCACACCCAGCTCGGCTGCAGAGCCCCGAAATGTGACCCTGGGGGACAGGGAGGGTCCTGCCGTGGGGGGAATGGTGCTCCTTTGGGGATGTCTGCACAAGAATTGCCAAAAAATCTGCAGAGGGAAGAGAGGGATCAGAGGGTGAATACGTGGGGAAACAGCCCAGAGTTCCAGCATCCTGCAAAATACCAGGAAAAGCAACCTGAATCAACCCCAATCCTTACTGAGATGGAGCCCTCTGTGATCCTTTTGATTCAAGCTACTGCTAGTTAAAATTATGTAGGAATTATATTTTCAGTCACTTTTTTCCCCTTTCCATCTAAATACCTTACACAGTCCAGAGTTTCAGCATCCTGCAAATCCAGCAAAATCCCAGGAAAAATAACCAGAATTAACTCCAGTCCTTACTCATATGGAGCCTTCCATGATCCTTTTGATTCAAGCTACTGCTAGTTAAAATGACGAAGTAATTATATTTTCAGTAGCTTATTTTTTTCTTTCCATCTAAATACCTTACACAGTCCAGAGTTCCAACATCCTAGAAATCCAGCCAAATCCCAGGAAAAGCAACCAGAACCAACCCCAGTCCTTACTCAGACAGATTCTTCCATGATCCTTTTGATTCAAGCTACTGGTAGTTAAAATGACAAAGTAATTATATTTTCAGTTGCTTCTTTTTTTCTTTTCCTTCTAAATACCCTTTCTTTTTCTAAAAAATTAGCTCACCTACCCAATTCTTTTATTTTTAATTTGTCCCTCTTGTGGGGATCATCAGCTCTCAGTTGGCACAGGATTTACTGCACAAGGCAGCAAATCAGCCAAGTGTCCCTGCAGTAAACGAGACACGTTTCTTCAGAATTTACTTTAGTCCTTTTAAAACCTGGTTTTATGGTACTTGTGGAAAATGATATCTGAGGGCTAGTTTAAGGAATTTGGGATCCCAGAGTACCTTGATCTTGTGCAGAGACCAGGCTGGACCTGCTCCCCTCCCAGCAGACTGAGCGCCCAGGATTTGCTGGTTTAGTTTAGGCAGAGACCACCTTCTGCAATCCTTAATTATTTCTCACTTAGGAAACCTTTAATTGAAACTATAACTGGGCCATATTTTTGTTATTCTAATGATATTCCTGGGACCAATCACATCCCAGAGACAGCCTTGGAACCTCTGCTCACTCTCCTCTTGCACAGGACAAAGTGAGGACAACGAGATTCAGCTTTAGAAAAAGCACTTTTGGCGAATCCCGGAATCATCTGGGTTGGAAAAGCCCTTGGAGAGCATTCCCAGCACTGCTGAGGCCACCACTGCCCCGTGTCCCCAAGTGCCACATCCCCAGGGCTGGAAATCCCTCCAGGAATGGGAGCTCCACCTCTGCCCAGCCCCAGGTATTAAAGGGCAGCTCTTCTTCCTCTCTATTCCCCTCTTTTTGCACTGGTTTTCACCCATTCTCCAAAAATACCAGTAAGAAGATAAAAGTGAGAGCAATATCACGTGGAAAATGGATTTGCATCATTCCAGCCCTTGTCCAGAGCCAGGAATCTTCTGTCAGTCTCAGCCTGGAGGGAGGAAAAGCCCCAGACCTTTTCCACAAAACCTGGAGCAGGATTTGTTGTGGTTATTCCACCTGAAAGCTGAGGAGCATTTGCACCCCAAATGTGGTGGGAATTCTGGGATGAGCCGAGCTGCTGGAAGAAGTCAGGGAGTGATGTCTGTGCTGGATTTCTCAATCCACTGAGCAAACACAAAAAGAGAAACAAAACTTCAATTATATCATCTTAGTGGAAACTCCTCTTCTTCCCTATTCGTAAGATTTTTGAGACAACAGCACTAAGGAAATTGGGAAGGAAAACATCATTTCATGATGATAAACCTGCTTTGTCTGGCTTTGAAATGCCCAAATTAAAAATTTTGTATTTTTTTCCACATCACATTATTCTTCAGAGTTTGCCAAAACTGCAGAATTTGGCTGTCATTTTGCTTTTCCCCAAAATATGATCAGACCAACGATCACACGCAAATATTTAACATTTATTCTTGGTAATTCCTGCTTCTCTTGATGTGAACTTCAGAGGAACTGGCTGTGTCCCTGTCTGCCGAGGTGCCCTGTGGGATGGCTGGGATGCCAAAATCCCGAAATCAATCAGCAAGGCTGGAAAAGACCTCCAGCATCCCTGAGTCTGCAAAAGGCCCAACCCAGCCAGAGCTGCTCTCCTGCAATTCTGACACAACTTTCTTCCCCTTGAAACTTATGCTAAAAAGCCAGAGAGATTTTTGAAGTGAAAATGCCATTTTCATGCCTCTAATGTCTTTTATGGTGCCTTCTAATAGAGGTGCACATTAATGAAATCTCTCCTCGCAGGTTGGGAAGCGATTTTTCTTGCCAACCCACCCCAAAACGTTGGCCTTTTCCATTAAATTTTAATCAGTCTCGAATTTTGAAATCTCAGCATAAAGCTCTTGATATCGGGCTCCTTTGATAAATTATAAAGGTAAACTTTAATGAACAGTGAATGGGATCACCTTTGCTACTTGGGGGTAATAGAATAAAAAAGCAAACAAACACATTTTTCTTACTGCCACATGCCTCTCCTTAATAATAAGTTTTGTGTCTTCTGCAGAAATGGATGCTGGATAAAGTCTCATTAAATTAGCTGAGTGATGGAATAAATGCACAGCCCATGGCTCTCCAGTCCAGAGCCAGCCGAGCAAGGGTCTGATATCTCCGAGTTCTGCTTATTTACACATGCCTCGGACTCTTCTCACAGATATGTAAATTATCCTGGTTAAAACTAAATGCTAAAGTCTACACCATTAGTCTTCCACTTCATGATCTCCACATGGGGCTGTTAGAGGGATAATGTACCATACAATACACGGTTTACTTTTAATTAATAGAAAAAAAATGTGAAATGAATATTAAATGTAGCTTAATGTGAAAGAAACCTCAAAGCAGTCCCCTTGTTTTTTGTTGTTTTTTTGTTTTGTTTTGTTTTTTTTTTAAATATTCAGCTCTGCTTTTGCAGCAGGAAACAAGAAATGTGGTAGGAGGCTGGAAATATCCTGGAAACCTGGGAAAAGGAGGAAAAGCTGGTAAAGGCAATGGCTTTTTGGCCTGGAGAGGATATCTGTCCAGGGGTTCTCTGCTCACAGCTCCCAAAATCCCAAGGAATTCCTTGTGGGAATCCAACCCCACCAGCTAAGGCAGGAATTTGCTCCCAGCTCCCAAAATCCCCAGGGTGGGGATGCTCCCACTCCCTGTGCACCCTGCAGGAATCCAACCCCACCACCTCAGGCAGGAATAGCAGAATCCGGTATTAAATCTTAATATAAAACCACCTCATCAAATAGAAGCATTTAATTAAAACACAAGATCTGTTTGTCTGCGTTATAATTCAACGTGTCAGAATTAATGCCCCTGTTTTTAATAAATAGAATTACCAATTCACAAACAGTTTATCACACTGTTCCCAACCCCGGGATGGAATTTTAATTATATCCCATTATTTATTGCGGCCGAACGAGCGCATTCCGCGGTGTTTGCCGAGAGCACAAGTTGGGATTTAGGAAGGAAAGCCCCGTTAAGTCGTGATTTCCTCAGCTGTGTCCCCTTTGTCTCGCAGGGCTCACCTAGGATGAGGTGGGAGTGTGAGAATGAGACAAAGGTGGGGATGTGGGAATGAGACAAAGGCTGCGAGCAGCGCTGCGGAGGCTTTGGGAGATAACGAGGCTCTGATTTGGGAGATTAAAGGGTTTGAAGGAAAGCCTGAAATTAGTAAATGCTCATCGCTGTCCCCAGCCAGAGCAGGGCTGCACTAGATAAAGACCCCGAGGTTTGGGTTCTCCTCAGCAGGGACAAAGAGGTGAAACCCACCAGAGGAGCTGCTCAGGGGTTCACTCCTTCCTCCCTGGGATGTCATCCTGGAAAGGGTGGCAATGCTGATACCTTCATAATTTTGGGGGTTTTTTCTCTTCACGTATCTGTAACTTGGTGTAGCTCTGTGATCTCACAGAATGCTGAAAACCTCTGTTCCCAACACATTGAACCGAAGCAAAGCTCTCTGGATAGAGATTCAAGGACACATTCGTTACCCTAGGGCCTGAAAATACAGAAACAATGGTGGAAAGGGGGAAGCAGAGCCTGGGGTGATTGATATCATCACCTGAAGGTGTGACTGGAGAATTAGGGACCAATATGCTAACAGGACAGAACTGATAAAAGGTGAAGAGCTCATGACGCAGGGTCCATTTTGGGTGTTTTCCCTTGAGGGGGACTTTGCTTGCCTGAATGCACCTTGAAGGCCTTGAATAAACCTGTCTGCTTTTATACTCCTAATTGTCTTGGCCTCTGTTTAAGGTAGCCTGGTTTGGGCATCAATGGCACCAGAGAAACCCCAAATCTGAGCAGCACCTGCTGGGGAAAGGGTTTGTGAAATGCTCTGGAGCTGCGGTGCAGGGAAACGGGACAGGGACAGGGACAGGGACAGGGACAGGGACAGGGACAGGGACACACTCGGGGTTTGCAATGGGTTACTAAATATCCAACAGTGGGGTGGGAAGGGAAATCCAGGGATTGGTTCCTGAGGAAAACTCATGGACAGGATGGATGAACTGTCCTGTGCTCCGAGATAAAACACCTGGGAAGTCCACCTGCAAGGAGCTCAGCTTCCCAGGGGTAGTTGTAGTTTTACTGGCAAAATGGCAACGTTTTCTCCCCTCAGTGAGGTAGCAGTGTGACCTCAGCTGGGCACTGCTGCTGCCCCAGGGTTTGGGGGGCTTGGGGACATCCCCTGCCATGGGATTTTTCTGGGAAGCAGGAGGGATTATAGGAAATACACTCTCTAAAGAGCAGTAGGACCTGGAGGGACAGGACACAGGGAATGGCTTCCCACTGCCAGAGGCCAGGGAGAGATGGGAGATTGGGAATTAGGAATTCCTGCGTGGGCTGGAATTCCCAGAGAAGCTGTGGTGCCCCTGGATCCCTGGAATGTCCAAGGGCAGGCTGGACACTGGGGCTTGGAGCAGCCTGGGATGGTGGGAGGTGTCCCTGAGTGGAATGGGATTGGATTTAAGGTCCTTTCCACCCAAACCGTTCTGGGGTGCTGTGATCCCATGGAGAGGGTGTCACATCCCCTTTCAGACTCCTGCATTTCCACGAAGGGCTGACCTGGATAAGGCAACAATCAGCATTCCTGTTTCAGAGAGAGGATGAGGAATGTTTAAAGAGGCACCATACCCTTTTGTGGATTGGAATAAAACCACTATTTCAAAGCTTACATTTCGTAGGGATTGGCCACTGTGAAAAAAACCCTGCAAAACCAAGATCACGATTTCAAACATTTATTTAAATTATTTCAACTGCACAAAATCGTGTTTGTTCAGGAACTTCAGGAGGTGCAAAACTGGCTTTTTTTTTTTTGGTGTGAAATCCAATGATCAGCAATAAAGCATTAAGCTCTATTGATTTATCTGGGGTTCCTGAAGTGGGGCACAGTTTGGGAGGCTTTTAAGGGCTTTTAGATCCTCTTATTTCTCCCAAGGCGGGTTTGTTTGCAGGTTCCTCTCGGAGACAGCTGCTGGAGGAATGGCCAGAACCCTCCTGGTGCCTCTGTGGGACAACCTGGCAGTGAGGAGGAGCAGCAGGAGGAACCCACAATGCCCTTGATCAGCTGGGGGGACAAAGCCCCCCACAGCAGGGCAGTTCAGTGTTTTAGGGGAAGCCCTGGGGACAGGAGGTTTCAGGTAAACCTGGAATTTTGCTATGGAATATTTGTAATTATTTGTGGGTTGTTTTTCTAAAAACAACAGTCAGGGAGTCTGTTTGAAAGCTAATTTTTGTGTTTGTGGGTATTTTTGAGAACCGCTGAGGCTGCTGGAGAGCTCGTGTTGTGCTTGGTTTTGGTGGGAAGTAAAGCAGACTCACTTTTTGGTTGGTTCCACTTTTTCTGCAGCAGCCAAAGGCCACGGAGGAGATGGCAGGGGCTGAGCTGGGTTAGGGCTGTGCTGTCCTGGGGGAATCCTGGGATGTGTCTCAGTTCTCATCTTGCAGGAGTTGTTCCTGTTGGTTCCTAAAGCATTTCACTGGCACAGGGGTGGGGACTCTGGGACTGTTCTGGTGCAGCCTGAGATGGTTTGAAGCTCTTGTGGTGGCAAAATGAGGTTTATAAAACCTCACAGGTTCTGTTTTCCCCACTCGGTGATTTCCAAACTGAACTGCTGCTTCCTCTAAACATAACAACTCCTGGCTCATTCCCCTGGCTGTGTTTATTGGCTGCTCTTTGGGGTTTTCTCTCAGGGTGGACTCCCTGCCGCGGATGGTGCCTGGGAATTTGAGAGGCTGGTGGATGCTGTGGGGTTAAGGCCAAGGTCAGACTGTCCATTGCTTTCTCTGTCCCAAGCTGTGGCTGTGAAACTTGGGAAGGATGCTGTTTTTTGGGGTGGAATGAGATATCCACTTCCAGGGCAGATATCTTGTCCAGAAGCTGCTGGCCTGCTCAGGGTTGGCCTTTCTCACGTGGGTTTGGACTGCAGGGGGAAGATTCCCTAATTATCTAATCTCTAATTAGGTTCTGTGTCTCGGTGAAATAGCTGCAGAGGTTTGATGGTCAGAAGTGGTGTTTGGAACCTCACCTGGTCACTCTGGGAGCCTTGGGGTCTGGTTTTTATTGGTAAAGGATATTTTGAGAAGCACAGCCTGGGGGGAGGGAGAGGGGCCAGAAAAATCAGCTGCTTTTGCTTTGGTTTGTGCAGTTATGCACTGGGATTACATTTCTGTCCCTTGGATTTCCGAGGGCAGTGAGTGTGTTGGGTTTTCCAGCCTCTGGATGAGCATCTCATTCCCTTTGCTGAGGGACAAGACACAGGATGAGAGGAAATGACCTCAAGTCGTGCCAGGGTCACAACTGAGGTTGGATATCAGGGAAGATTATTCGCTGGATGAGCTGCCCAGGGCAGGGCTGGAGTCCCTGTTGCTGCAGGGTTTAAAAGCTGGGTGGCTGTGGCACTTGGGGACATTGGGCTATGCTGGGAATGGTTGGGATTCACAGCCTGGGAGGAACTTTCCGAGGGAAGCTGTTCTGTCCCGTTTGCCATGGCAGTGTCCCCGTGGGCTGAGGACACCCAGCTGGCACTGCTGCTGCTCGGGGCTGGCAACCAGTGGGGGCTTGAGGAGACCCACGGGGAAATTATCCCTGGGAATTGTGGGTTTTCCTCACAATTATAGGCAAACAAACAGAAAACTGCAAAGTGCAAATTCCTCGTGCACTCCCAAATATGCCATCAGGAAATAACCACTAAACGAAGATAACAAAAGTGCTCTTCTATTGACACCAAACTGCCAGGGCTGTGCTGCCAGCCCCACTCCCAGCCCCTGCCCTACAGGAATGCAGAGTTTTGTCACAAACATCCCATTTCAGATCCCTGGAGCTCCCAAAAGCCCCAGTAAATGTATTTACAGCTGAGTCTGTCCCAGGGCTCCAACAAACGCAGCAGATCCCCCGTGGGATTCCCTTTCCTGCTGCCTTCAAAGCGTGAGGCACAGACAGTTTTGTGTTCGGGTTGTGCCTCGGGCACTGTTGTTGGGGAGGAGGAAAAGTGGATGAATTCACTTATCCAGCCTTTCAGAGCTTTCCTTCCGAGCCTGCTCGAGGTGGAGTTTTCATTTTCTAAATAACAGGACCCAAAGCTCTGGCTTGGGAGTCTCCTCAATGCTACAGAGTTTAAACTTTTGCACAGAATAAAAACCTTTTCTGTTGTCTTGGAGTGTTTGGGTTGGTTGGTTTTTTTTTTTTTAGTCTCAGCAGGAGGGAAAATAGAGTCCTGGCGGAGCACAGAGGGGAGGTGAGCAAGGGAGGAAATCGGGGTGAAAACTGCGTTTTAACAACAATTGTGATCAAAAATTGTGATCAACAACGTTTTAACAACAATTCTGATCAGCCTGTTTATGATATCAGGGAATATCTTGAGCTGGAAGGGAACCTCAGAGCTCCCAGCAGGGCAGTCTGGATTCCGTAGATGGGAGCGTTATTTGTGAATAAATGCCCTTCGTAGTCTGGAAAAATTATTATTCAGGATGTCTTCCCATCTCACAGGTGAACTATGAACTAATGGTTCCTTTTTGCATAGTTCACTTGACAAAGAATTGGTAGATTTTCTGTGTAATTTGCTATTATCCTAAAACTCTCAGCAAACCAAAATGCCAACCTGGGTTTTAAAATGTGATGTGTTTGAAAATGGAAATTTGACCACTCCAAATAGCAAAATCTTCATTTCCATTAGGATTTTTATGAACTGTCTGATTATAGATCAGAAAAACTCACACTGTTCTCTAGCCTCCTGCGATGCACAGACCAAATGATGAAAACAAAGGCAATTATTTGTCCTGGGAATGGTGTGTTTCATTTGCTGCTTTAGTGGAGGATTTGGTCCCTTTGAGGATATTACATGGCCAAGGATTTATTTACTGTGTGAGGCCAGAGGTGTCTCTGAGCCCCTGGAGAGCAGGTGGGAGCTCTGCCCAGAGCAGGGAGATCCAGTGTGGGACACTGAATTTTGGGATGTGCTGCAGATCCTGCCATGCCAACCACCTCAAGGACATTGGGATGTCATCCCGGGAAGAGGCAGGGGCTGGGCAGTGCCACGTCCTCCCCTGAGCTGGGTTACTCATGGCCAACATCCCCTGGGGCATCGGCCGGGGACAAGGCAGGAGCACGGGGACAGCAGGGAGCAATGGCTGGGCTGTCCAGGGAAACCCANTCCCCGCAGTCCCGGGCCATTCCCGGCAGGTTCCCGTCCCTGTCCCCGCTGTCCCGGGCCATCCCCGGCAGGTTCCTGTCCCTGTCCCCGCAGTCCCGGGCCATTCCCGGCAGGTTCCCGTCCCTGTCCCCGCTGTCCCGGGCCATCCCCGGCAGGTTCCTGTCCCTGTCCCCGCAGTCCCGGGCCATTCCCGGCAGGTTCCCGTCCCTGTCCCCGCTGTCCCGGGCCATCCCCGGCAGGTTCCTGTCCCTGTCCCCGCAGTCCCGGGCCATTCCCGGCAGGTTCCCGTCCCTGTCCCCGCTGTCCCGGGCCATCCCCGGCAGGTTCCTGTCCCTGTCCCCGCAGTCCCGGGCCATTCCCGGCAGGTTCCCGTCCCTGTCCCCGCTGTCCCGGGCCATCCCCGGCAGGTTCCTGTCCCTGTCCCCGCAGTCCCGGGCCATTCCCGGCAGGTTCCCGTCCCTGTCCCCGCTGTCCCGGGCCATCTCCGGCCACCCCCGGCAGGTTATGTTAATGGCCCGCTCCCCGGGGCTCTCCAGCCCGCTCGCTGCGCTCTCGCCCGCGGGCAGCCGGGCACAAAGCCAGCCTGGCCCCGCACATGTGCACAGCTGCACCATGTCCCCAGCCGCTCGTTTGTGCCTCTCGTGTCCCCAGGGCTCTGCCGCTCCGTGCCGTGCAGCAGCGGCTCTGCAGCGCTGCCAAGCCTCGAGCTGCCCGGCTGCTCGCTGCTGCTCCCGCATCCCAGGGAGGATCCCCGAGCGCTCCCGGCATCCCGAGCAGGCTGCAGCGCTCCCATGAGTGTCAGAGCGCCGGGGGCAGCGGGAGGGGAGGAAAACGCGCTCCAAGCTGCTCTAAAGCTCCCTCCGCACCAAACGCCCCGGCTTGTGCCGCCACAATTGTGGTCATTCCCGAGCAGCTCCCTCCCGGGATTGTCCGTCCGTCCGTCCATCCGTCCATCCATCCATCCACCCCGCCGGAGCTCGGCTGTGTCCTGGGAAAGGGGTGCTCATGTGGTGGGGCAGCTTTTGGCTGCTGCTCTGGACCCGTTGCACTGAGAAAGCCGTGCTCATTTCTTAGGTTTTTGGGGTGGTTGGGGTTACTATTAATTTTTTAACTCTGTCAGTGGCCAGCCAAATTAATCCTAGAGGAGTTTCCATCTCTTAGGAACTCTCAGGATCTGGACTTTAAGGTGCTGGCACTGCCCAGGCTCCCCATGGAATGGGCACAGCCTGAGGCTGCCAGGGATGCACAGGGTGGGATTTGGGGTGTCTGTGCAGGGCCAGGTTGGATCAGTGATCCAGTGGGTTCCTCCCAGCTCAGGGTGTTATGTGATTCTTCAGAAAAGAATTTCTGCTTCTGCCTCGTGCAGGATGGAGCAGGATGGGTTCTAGACCAAGTTCAGGGTAATTGAACTGAAGCATTTACAAGTTATATATTTGGCTTAGGTTGCACTAAAAACTGACCTCCAGCCCTGGATCCTTCCTTGGGAGCTCCCCTTCCCCTTCCCCTT
>VZRM01003652.1:202493-222806 GCA_013397955.1 Grantiella picta | reverse complement strand
ATGGATGGATGGATGGATGAAGGGATGGAGGGAGGGAGGGATGGAGGGATGGATGGAAATTCTGGTCACTCACTCTGGGTGAGCCACAGCAAAGGGGTGGCCCAGCAGGGACACTGGAGAGCTCCAGGGGTGTCAGCCACATCCCTCAGGCAGCTGCAGGCTCTTGCTGTGGGTTTGTTTCCAGAGCAGCACTGATCCCAGTTTGGTCACTGCTGGCTCCCAGCTCTGCACCAGAGGGGCTGTGAAGGACCTGCAGGGGAACACCCACTGCCCCAGCAGGGAAAAGGGCTGTTTGGGTGGGATTTATTGAAACCCTTCAGTGGGCAGCAGCAGCAGCTGGTGGCATTCCTCTCTGGGAAGACTTTGCCTATACATCAGGGCTGTGTTTCTGTGGCACAAAGGTGTTGGATTGTGTTTTACTGTGGCTGTGATCAACTGGGAAAGGGTGAAAGCTGTGGGCTAATGGGAGTTGTGGTGTGGCAGCTCGTGGGCAGCAATGGGGGCAAGAAAGTCCTCAGAGCAGCTGGGGAGGCTCAGGCTGACAGAACCCCAGGATCCCTGAGTTTGACCCAGGTGACTTCACCTCCTCAGCCTTTCATTCTCTCCTATCAGGTTGCTGTTGCCTTCAGCAGGTTTGAAGTTCTCATCAGGCAAATATTAAAAAAAATAAATATAAACTCATCAGAATTAAAATTTTTAACAACAGGCTGGTGTAATTCCAGGGGAGTGTAGGGAAATTCAAAACAATATTAAAATGTGCCTTCCCTAATTGGTACCAAACTCATTCCCATCAGCAGAGCAGAGTTGCCAGACTGAACTTAATGCCGGTTCTGTTGCACAACATCCTCACCCTGATGTGCACTCTGGCATCTGCTGGGGATCTGAGCAGGAATTAAAGAATTTAAGGAGCACAAATATTGCAGGCAACAGATTTTCTGTGCATAAACCACAATATCCATCACGAACCCGCAAAGCCACCTCGTGAGCACTAAAAATGAATCATGGTCCTCTCCCAGGACATTATGTGCAAGTGTTATCCTGGCTGGGAGGAGAACCTGCTGGTTCTGGGCTATCTTACAGGCCTCACACAGCAGCAATGATTGGAGAAAAGGAAAAAACCCCTGGAATGGCTCCGGAGCGGCAGAGAGCAGGGCTGGGGTGGATGGTGGGAAAAAGCTCTTCCCTGGGAGGGTGGGGAGGAGCTGGGATGGAATTCCCAGAGAAGCTGTGGCTGCCGCTGGATCCCTGGAGTGTCCAAGGCCAGGCTGGACAGGGCTTGGAGCAGCTTGGGACAGTGGGAGGTGTCCTTGCCATGGCAGGGGTGGCACTGGATGGGATTTAAGGTTCCTTCCAGCCCAAACCAGTCTGGGATTCCATGTACAGAAACCCAGCACGTTCTGATTTGCTCTGGGGCTCTCTGCTCCTGCTGAATCCGAGCTGTGTGTGGGCATGTGGAGATCATTCCCTGGGATCAGCCTGCAGGAGATCCTGGATCGAGCAAATGTGGTTTTCGTGGAGAGCACTTTGTGCCCTGAGCTCAGCCCGGTGTCACCTCTGCTGCCTCAGCCCAAAGCAGCACCTCTGGAGGGGACAGGAGCGCTCAGGAAGGGCTGGGCAGCAGGCTCTGTGCACAAGGACAGATGGAATAATCCTGGAGCCCGTGGGAGCTGTGGGACACAATTACCTGGAGAAATTCCCTGTTCCTGGCAATAAACTCCCGGAGCACTTGGCTCTGTGTCCCAGCAGCAAGGGGTCATGGGAACAGCGTGCTCTGTGGGTATCTCTGTCAGAGGAAGTGCCGAGAGGTGAACACTGAGGGGGTTATTTGTTAGTTTATTTATTTTTTTATCTGGAAATCCAGCAGTGTTCAGCACCTGTCAGTGCTCTGGGGTCTGCAGGTCCCTCCCTTCTCCCTGTTTTTTCCCTGTTCTCCCTGTTTTCCCGGTTTCCCTGGCTCTGGCAGGGCGCAGAGGTGGTGCAGGGCTCATTCATTTCCTGGACACGGCTGGGGAGGAAAATGCTGAAGTGCACAGAGCTGCTGAGCAGCATCACTCACGGGAGACAATTCCCTCCCTTCCCTCCCGTCCCCTTGGGTGCCTGAGAGAGAAAAGGGTGCTGCGGGCGCTAATTGCACTAATTGGTGTCCCTGCCCGTGCTGAGGGGTGCAGTGAGATGGTCTTTACTCCCAAGATGGTCTTTACTCCCAAGCAGAGGCTCTCTGGAATTCTGGGATTCTGGAATTCCAGTTCCCCCTGGCTGGGCGCAGCAGCTCCACTCCCTCCAGCTGGGCTCCTCTGCTGCAGAGCTCCACAGAGCAAAAGGTAACAAAACAGATTGAAATACTCTCTAATGAGTGGCTTTGAGGCCCTGAATTTTTTAGGCTGCGGCTGTTTGGTGCCTTGCTGTCTCTTTTTAAGCTCCCCTCTTTGGTTTTTACAGCTGCTCCGTGCTAGGCTGGCTGTGATGCCCTGGGCCCTTTTTGGGTGGGTAGCCTCTCTCTCTGGACATTACCTTCCTGCTAGGAAAAAAACCCTTTAAAATAAAAAAATCACAAATTTTCGGGTTTTTTTAAAGCCCCTAAAATTTTGGGGGGGTTTTACAAACCCACCTCCCCGTGCCTGCAGTTCCTTTCTGCGATGCAGAAGTTTCGTGCACAGCTGTGGATTGATAGTTACTAAAAATAATTCTTTCCTGTTGCGAGTTCTTTTCCCAGATTTTATCTCAGCCTTTATAAACATCACTTCCCATTCAAACAGCTCTTTATCAAAACCAGCAGTGTCCCTTCAGCCAGGGCAGAGGAAGTGCCACCCAGGACAAGTTGTCACCCGGGCAGGTCCCACGTTCTCCACGATTCCCCTTTTTCCCTGTGCTCAGCGTGAAGGATCCAATTCCCTGTATACGTGTGGTGGTGAAACAATGCCTGAAGTGAATGATTTGGAGCAGAATTGAGGGATCATCCCTCATTCTCAGGGAAATCCTCCTTGTGGATGATGCTCCAAACCCCCCGTGTGCTCCAGGGATGGAGTGGCCAGTTGGACTTTTGGTGCCTTTTGGATTCCCCATCACAAGAGGAGCATTTTCCACTGTGCTTTGAAATAAAACACAAATTGTGTGACTATTCACAAGAGAGATGATGCCTTTTTGCTCTTTATGGCAAAACATTGCTCTAAACCCTTTTTTTTTTTTTTTGTGGACTTCTCTCAAAGTTATCATTTCTAAGTGCCTGTTTTCATTCTTGACTTATATGAGCACAGGCATGGAGATGAGACTGGAATGATTAAGGTTTTCTCTCGAGCACAGGAATGGTTTGCACATCAGAGTATTTGGGATTTTGAAATGCTTGTAGGGGATGAGAGACCCACAAAATCACTTTGGGGTGGTTTTTTGGTTTTTTATTTTTTTTTTTTAGTGAAGCAACAGTATCTACAATTGGTGTCCTGTAATCTATATTTCAGAAAGACAGCAAATATATTAGCCCAGGGGGAATGCATCATTTTAAATGAAAAATCGATAAATAACAGCATTTGGTGGGTTTTTAATGTTAAAATATGTTCCTTTTTAATTAGTCATTATATGTATTGATTGATGATAACTGTACTTGTGATGCCTTTCCTTCAGGGCTTTGTGTATTTCATAGATTGGGAGATGTAAAAATACTTTAAATCAAAGCAGTAAAATAAGCGTAGTTAGAGGGAGAACACGGGGTTTTTTTCTTCATTTACATTCATTACATATTATGAGTTTAATTACCTCCCTCAAATAATCCCAGGCTGAGGGGATGATGCTGGAGAAGGCGTACTTCCATGATGATTTTATTGATTGTGACTGATGGATGGCATCAACATTTCATAGTGAAGAATCATGGTTTTGTTACATCAGGAAAATTAAATTGGGAGAGTTATTTTCTTTCCCAGTGATAGTGGCAGTTAGAATATTTCACCTGTAATGAGATGTGTGCGTTATGTGCCATAGTGAACCACTGCTGAGCCATTAAATATATGTAAATGAAGAGAAACACAAGAGAGCCTGGGCATAATAACGTGCAGAACAGAGAAATGGATCCTGGAAAGTGATTAATTTATTTGATGATGCCTCAAGTGAGGAATTTTAGGTCACAAATGAAGTGACAGAATGACAAATTACCATTTTAAAGAATTTACTGGGCATCATTACTGAACAATTGTCAGGTAGTTTATGGTGGCTGAGAAGATGGTATAAATATAGATCTTTTCCTTATCTGAGATGAATTATTAATCACCTTTTTAAAAATCTTTGTGAGTGATGGTTGGCTGTCTGATTGGAAATAATGTGTTCTACAATTTTAACTAAATTCTAATATGATGTGTAACAGGAATCTTTACAATTAAAGTCTCAGCGGAGAGTGGTAGGAGGTTTACAGTCAATTGCAGTTTTAATGTGATGAAAGAGGAGGAATTCTCCAGCATATTTCAATAGGTTTCCTTAGGTATATTATCCCTGCTGTGATGTTATTCAAATGTTTACAGTTTATTTTCCTTTGAAAAATGACATTCAGATACTCAAATTGTTTTCCCGGGTTTATTAGTTAATGAAAATGAAATTCTGGTGATTACCGTGGTTTCTCTGCCTGCCACGTTATCCTGGGAAGCTTTGTCGGGCGTTGGGAGCGTTGGCTCCGCGGGTGTCGCGGCCCTTCCAGGACTCGCCGAGCGCTCCTTCCGCGCTCATTCCCTGGTTTGGAGCAGGAATCTTCCCTCTGCCTCGGAGCTGCAGTCCCTGCTGGTGGATTTGTTGGAGCTGCCGAGTGGGAAATGTTATTGAGGATTTGGGAACGCAGTGTGTGTGCTCTTTATGTCTTCTTGGGGATTTGGGGTTTTTCCCCTTTAGTTGCACTCTGCTGTAAATGGTTGGGTATTTCCACACAGCCTGTGGGAAGAGCTGGCTGAGGGGGCAGCAGGCACTCATCTAAGTTCCCAAAAAAGGGATTTACTCTCTTTCTCAATAGAAAGTTATTAATCAGTCTGCTTCTCGCACTGTTAGAATTCCATGGTTTTGTAACCACCCTTTGAATTCAGAAGTACTGAATGAATCAGGATAAATATGACAGCACCATCATTGGGAATGAGATTTTTTTCATTAAAATTAATCAAAATTAAAAACTAATCAAATTTTTTTGGTCTGATTTTATTAATTCATTTACTGACTGGTTTGTAAAAATCCCCCGCCCTGGTGGGGTTCCACCAGTGAATAGTTGTGGAGCTCTGGGTCTTAACTCCTGTTTTGGGGTCCCTGTTAGGGTTAGGGAGAGGAGCAGGTGCCAAAAGGTGGATGCAGGGCTGGAAGCACCCCTGGAATTTGTCTGGAAAATCTCTGAGCCTTGCCCTTCTGGAGGCGAATTCCTTCTCATTTTACAATTTTATACTAAACTTTTTAAATTTCAGATTTCATTCTCTGCCCATTGAAAAAGTAGCCCTAGAATTAAAAAAGAAATAAAATTAACCCATGTTGACTTCTGCCGTCACCATTTTGCATTGCCAAAGGTGCAGCTAAACCCAAGGGAATTTATTTGGACCCACTTGTGAAGATTTTCTGGGGGTTTTTCTCCCTGACAGAAGTTTCACACTGAGCAGCTTTGCTCTTCCTGAGCTTCCAGCTCAGATGTTGGAGGTGATTCCCTGCGCCAGTGCTGCTTCCCAGCACCGCAAGGTTGGCAGGAAAATATTCACTATGCAGGAAAATAGCCCCTCTGAGGCTTCAAAGGGAAAAATAGGTGATGAGGCTGCTTGATGTCAGTTTGGTTGGAAAACAAGCCTTGAGCTCACAATTCCCCTCCCGCCGTGTCCCTGGAGTGCTAATTACCTGTGTGGGGGACAGAAAGCACCCCAGAGCCTCCCAGAACGCCCACTCAGAGTCACAGGGAGGAATTCTTTCCCCCTCGAGACTTTCTGGATTGCTCCCCGGGTTGGTGAGGAAAGGAGAGACCTTTCCGTGTCCTCCCTCGCCGCGGCAGTAAAAAAAGAGCTCAGCTGCCTTGGGTTCCAGGCTGGCTGGGGCAAGAAAGTGATGGAAACCATCGCGAGTTTCTCTTTTGCAACAGGAATTCCCCAGCAAGTGACCTTTTGCAGATAACCTGGCAGGGCGTGAAGGAAGAGGTTTCACTTCAGAGGACATAAAACCACTTTTTTCCCCTTCATTCCTGCAAATCGCTGTGCAAGGATGGTGCAGGCCTGAAACCAGGAAATGCAGGCCTGGAACCAGGAAATCCCAGGCCTGGAACCAGGAAATGCAGGCTTGGAACCAGGAAATGCAGGCCTGGAACCAGGAAATGCAGGCCTGGAACCAGGAAATCCCAGGCCTGGAACCAGGAAATTCCAGGCCTGGAACCATGAAATGCAGGCCTGGAACCAGGAAATCCCAGGGCTGCTCCAAAGGCTCCTTCAGGGCAGGGTTTTTGTGGGGTGAGGTGCACCCCCATTGCCTCTGGGGCTGTTTGTATCTCCCAAAGTTTTGCTGCCCTCAGGGTGAATCCAATTCCCAAATCCTGGGCTAACAGCATGGGAATTTGGCCACCTTTGAATCCCAGAGTCCTTGGGGAGAACTTGTGGCTGTGTGGAGGTCGTGGGGCTCAGCTCTGTGTGCAGTAAATAAAGGGGTTTTAAACTCTCTATGTGCCTGTCAGGGGCGTTGTTGTCATAAATTCCCATTAATTGTTACTGCTGGGGTGGAAGAAGGTTCATGATGGATGCAGAGCCAATAAAATACAGAACTATCCCAGTCCACAAATTCTGAGCTCGTAACTTACTGAGACTTGGATCTGACAAACTCCCAATTACACATACCGCAGAAAATTTAATATTTAATAAAACCCATTCTCTGCCCTATAATCCTGACTAGACACAGCCTTTTAGGAGCAGGTAAAAATAAGGAATTGTAGAAGAAATAACCAGTGTTCCCTATAAAAGATTCAATAATCACACCTCTGGTGGGGTTTGCTCACATGGGATTTATTTCAGAGCACAGGGACACCTGAGGGGTTTCACTGCTGCCCACTGCAATGAGAACTGGAAAGCTGGAACTTTAGGGGAATAATTATAATGAGAATTAAGAGTTTTATGGATCAGAGAACAAACTGAGAATAAATGCTGTGCTGGGGTGCAGTATGTCAGGTTGGACTCATGGTCCTACAGGGCTTTTCCAGCCTAAAAATCCCAAGAATTTATGGCACTTTTGCACTGTGAGAGGGACTGAGTTCTGGCACAAGTTTCCCATGGAGTTTCCCACCTCAGAGACCCTCAAAGCCCCAGAGCTGGGCAGTGGCTCAGGGTGTGCAGGGGGTGGCCAAGGCAGTGTCCAGTGACCACTCAGTCCATGAGCCAAAACCTCTTTCCCTGCTGGATTTCTAGTGCAGAACAAGAGGCAGAACTCCAGTTCCTCCCCTGCCCCTGCAGGATGTGGAGAGATCTCCCTCAAACTCAGAGAGGAGCCAGTTTGGAGCTCCTGATCAGGAGTGGCTTTTCCCAGAGGTTTGATCGTGGAAAAGCCAACAGCCTGGGAATGGAGGAGGTTTATTCTGCTCAAGCAGAATTCCAGGAGTGCCTGGAGCTGCTGCAGAATTGTGGCTCCACTTCACTCTCCTCTTTCTGTCAGATGATCTGCTTTGCTTCCCACAATTTCTTTTATTCCCCAAAATGTTCTGTCCAGTGCTAGATTTCTGATACATGACACTGTGTTAATTTGTGGCTTTTTCTCTGTGGGGAAGCCTTGATGAGAAATTATTGCAATTTGTGAAAGCTTTATTTGTGCTGCTGATGACTCAAAAGTTAGAAATGCTGCTCTGCTGTGATTACTGGACTTAAAAAAATGACACAAATGAAAGTGGGATTTTAGATTCCAGCAGAAGGACTTTGTTTGAGGCAGAGAATAGAAGTCTTTTTTATCATTAGCTTTCACTCATTCTAGAAGAGCTGGGCTTGTTAATAACTTTAAATGACACAATGAATCTGAAATATTAATCCTCTTAGTGCTCTTCTAAGGAAATGGATAAGCAAATGCAAAGCAGGAAAACTTGGGAGGTTTGGGGAAGGAGGGAGTTAAAAATACAGACTTAGGGACGGGGGAAATAGAAGAATACAGTGTATTTTCTTTACCTGAATATCCTGGGAAGCTGTAACCGAAAGGAATCCATGTGCTGCCTACAGAAAGGGGCTGGCTGAGACACGAGGATGATTCCAAAGCAGGATTCCCATCCCAGACCCCTGAGTGGGGCATTTTGGGAAGGCCACAGGAAAGTAGAGACTGAGGGGAAAGCACTGGAAGTTTCTCTTTGCAGTTTAATTTTTTTTTCCTTTTTTTTTTCTATTTTTTAAGGAGTCTCTAAAATGAATCTGGGAAAATTAGAAGGGGAATTTACATGGTATTTGAGGGATTTCCTTGGTTTTACAAATATTTTATCTTTTCTATTAAAAAAACCATTAGGAGGTGCAAAAGGAAGGAGAGAAAAGGTCAGGCTGTGCTCTCGTTTGCTCTGGTCTAAGTCCAGACCAACACCTTTAATATCCGCGGAGCTGCTCTGGATTTGTGGCACTGAGGCTGAGCAGATCTGAGCCTGGGCAGCCAGACTGGAGTGCTTGTTCTGCCGTGTGCAGGCAGAAAAGGTGGATGAACTGGGATTTTCTGGAGCATGGTGTACAGCCTGGGTGAGGAGAGGGTGTAAAACACCTCAAAATTTGGGAATGCTCACTTTTTAAACCAGAGAGGGTAAGCAGCCAAGGTCTCAGGTGGGGCATGCCTGAGTCTTTGTGGAGCTGGATGGAGCCAGGAATAAACTTGGTTTGGGGTGTCTGTGGGAATCATGGAAACATGGAATGGTCTGGGTTGGAAGAGTCCTTAAAAATCATTTCATTCCAACCCACCCTGGGCAGGGACACCTGGTGTGTCCTCAGCAATGCCTTTGTGAAGGGCAGTGAAACGAGAAACAGACATTCCTGGGAAACCAGCAGCAGGAAAAAGTTGTGTCTTGGATGCTGTTTTTAACTTGAAAACAATTTTTAATACAAATTGCCTGTGCATTGTTCCCTTTGCCCTTGGTCAGACAGACACACAACCCATGTGCCTGCAGCCCCCTGGGAATGGTGATGAATGCTCAGGGAGGGCTTGGGGTAAAACCTGGGGTGCTTCTAGAATAATTGGGTCTATCTTTGTTCATATCAGAGAGAGGAACTGAGAGACTTCTCCCTCGTTTTGGTTTGGTTGTAGGGGGATGGAATTTCCACCTGGTCTGGGGCTTTCTGTGGGTTTGATTTGTGGGGATTTTTGAGAGTTTTTTTGTTTTGTTTTGTTTTTTGAACTGTGTTGCATGTAGCAATAGCTGGTCCGAGGCACAGAAGCAGAAAGCCTGTGAGGGGCCATGTGTGGCCTCACACTTTAAAAAAAATGTATAAAATATTGGATTTATAAGTAGTTTTTTGCAAATGCAGTTGATCTTTTTGCTTGCCAGCTGTTCAGCGCTGTGTGAGTGGCACTGCTGACATTCCCAGTCCCCACTGTGCCACAGCCACTGCAGAACTCAGAATGTCTCTGGGAGTTTCCCTGTTCTTTCCCCATTCTCCCTTTTCCTCCCCTCAATCCCAAATCCTTGCCATGTCCATCTGTGTTTTCCAGCTAAACAGGTGTCACTTCAGTGACAAAAAGTGCCATTGCTGCACTGTTGTTCAGCATCTTACCAATTCTCAGGGGGTGATGGGAGCATGAGGAGCAGCATGGCAGGAATGCAAGGATGAGTTTTCTCGGCAATCCCACACTGGTTTGCGCTGGAAGGACCTTAAATCCATCCAGTGTCACCCCTGCCATGGCAGGGTCACCTCCCACTGTCCCATGGTGCTCCAAGCTCTGTCCAGCCTGGCCTTGGGCACTGCCAGGGATCCAGGAACAGCTCCCCAGTTTCTCTGGAGCTGCTGAGTGCAGGTGCTGGGAAAGAGAAAGCTGCCTCTAGCAGGGCACTTATGCAAATGACGGTGAAGAATGTGACAATAAATAAAAGCATTTCTTTTTCCTCTCACCCAGGCCATGCTGGGGAAAGGTGTGAGCCCAGAGCTCTGGGAATAGAATTTGCAAAGGTCAAAGATTGCTCACGGAATTCATAAATGCCCCTACTTAACACAACTGCCCAATTACTCTTCAGGAGTAACTTACCAAACACTTCTGCATCCTGTGTTGGTCAAATTGGTACCTATTAGAAAAGCCTTTTTCTCAGATTTCCAGTTTGCCCTCTTTCGCAGATTTCTGTCTTTTGGAAAACAATTTTTGGGGTTATAAACACCTTTTGTATACAGGATGTGTTCTAAATAGGAGGAAAATTTCCTTCAATGAAACAGGCTGTCCAGGGCAGGGGTGGAGTCCCCATCCCTGGAGGGATTCCAAAGCCTTGGGGACAAGGGGCAGTGGTGGCCTGGGCAGTGCTGGGCTTGGTTTACATGGTTTTAGGGGTATTTTCCAACCCAATGACTTGGTGATTCCAAGCTGTAGCTCCTTGGAACCAGAAGTTTCCCGTGGTTCAAAGGGCAGCTGGGCTGATCCAAAGGTCCAGTGGCTCAGGAATTCCCTGTGCATCAAACAGTCCCATTGTTGGAGGAGGATTGCTGGAGATAAGCTTTGCTCAAGGCTCATTTATGTCCTCCTGGTCACTCATTTCAGTGGGAGTGAAGCTGAGCTGAAATGGAGTCCACAGGAAATCCCCATTTTCCTGGATGAGAAGGAGGAATTTGAACACAAATATCTCCTCTTTTTTCATTGTGTTGTTGGGGTTTTCCCTGAGCAGGGCCAGCTTTCCTGAGCTCGCTTTTTGGATGAGGGGCAGTGTTGGAATGGGTCTGGAGAGGAGATGATGGGAAAGGAGAAAATGCAAGAAGTAATGACAAAAGTAGATTTATTGATTGATTTCTGTGTGTGTTTGTGAATATTAAAGCACGAGTGACTGTAAAATATGAACAACTGAATGGATGTGAATCGCAGAGTTCAGGGCTGCATGGATCATCCCTTGGGCTTGACCTTGACCTTGGGCACTTTGTCTGGAAGGCAAAGTAGTTGGAGAGCATGGGGAATGATCATCGGGAATGTTCTGCGTGCAGCATTTGTGGGGAGCTGGGAGGGAAACAAGCTCCAGGTACAGGTGGCTGTGATCATGGCAATCCCTTGAAAATCGCCCATTAGTTCTGTCTAATAGGCTTATTCTGAGCATAATGGTTCTGCATATCTCTGGAAAATTCACTCCAAAGTCTCAGCGTTTTCTGTGTCTTGCCTGGAGAAAAATCGCTGCGCTTGAAAATCAGGAATTGTCAGCGAGCGTTGTCAAAACAACTTTATTTTATCAAGTCAAGATAATGTTGAGAGAAGTCTATACCCACTTTAATTGCTTTGACATTCAATTAGCAAGACATTCTACTCCTCTCCAATAGAGTGAGCTTCTGTGTGGCTCACAGGAAAACCTGGCTGGAAAAGCACCAGGGGATGTCATGGGGGTTTCATTCCAGCATGGCTCACCTGGCCCAGCTCCACTCCCAGAAATTCCCAAGAAACTTATTCCAGTGCTTAACTCTCCCATGGTGTTTTTTTTCCCTCTGCCTCTCCCTTGTGTCAATTTAAATCCCTTATTTCCTCCCCCCAATCCACCATAAACACAAAAAACTGATTTTTCCTCCATCTTCGCTGCAGCTGTCGCCACACTTGAAAATTGTTATCATGTCCTCCCCTAAGTGCTCTTTTTTAGGATAAACAACCCCAATTCTTTTAATCTCTGCTCAGATGTCAGGTTTTGCAGGGCTCTGATTAATTCCGCGGCGTTCCTTGAGGTGCGTTATGCTCGGTGAATAATGGCCCTTGTCCCCCAGGATAGGTCATTTATACCCGAGGCCGGATATTTATTCATTTAATCATTTCCCGACGTGGCCGTTGACGCAGCGGCGAGCCCAGGACCACGAGGAGCCTCCAGGAAGGGGAATAATTAAACCTGATCAATAGATTTGGGCTCTGGAATGATCCTTTGCTGGAGGAGCTGCACTTGTTGCACGGAGATCAAACATGGTGCTGTCCATCGAGTGACCCCAGGAGCGCCAAAAAACTGAACTCATGGAGGAGTTGGAGCAATGGGCTGGTTTGGTTGATAAGGCTTCCCAAACCTGCCCTGAATTCCCTGAATTTCCCTGAAATTCCCTGAGGGAATTTCGCTCACCCTGGGATATGGTGAAGGATTTTATTTATATCGAAATAAATGTATTTAAGTCAGCAGTGTGGTAGATGCTGAAGGAGGTTTAACTGAGAGCCTCTGCACTTTGCCGTTTTGCAGATGCCCAGAAAGCCTTGAAACATGCAGTAATTAATGAAAATGTCACAGACCCCACCGTTACCTGCCCTTCCTTCCTCTTTCCGTAAGGTGCGAACTGAAGGCCACCAAGCTGCAGATATTGCAAATTTTGAACCTTCAAAGCCCTGTAGTAATAAATCTAAGCAGTGGTGTAACTCCTGCTCTGTTCTCCGTGCCAACACACCTTGTTTCTGCTTGCTCTGATGCTCTGGAAGCAACTCCAGTGCTCTTGGATTGCACAGTTTTCCCTCTCTCACTCAAAAAAATAAGGGAGTAACTATTTTCCTGCTGTGATGTGTTGGGGATTAACTCACCTTATTTAAATTAAAGCTTTTGAGCTTTCCAGTGGGAAGTGGGGCAGAATAAGAGAGGGAGGGTTGGGTGCTGGTTCTCCACTCAGTTCTTTGGATACCCTTCATATGCTGTTCTGACAAAAGCTGAATTTTAGGATTTTAATTTTAAGTTAAATTTGGGGTTTAACTTGAGGAGACTTAGTGATTTTCTTAGCTTCATTAGAAATTCAATATATAAAAAAAGCTACCGCAATTATCCCAAGGAGCAAAGCCAGTGGGTGAATGCTTGGTGTTTTATTTCCCAGATCAGTGAAAACCAGAGAGAAGTGAGGCAGAGTAGGAGCTAAAATAAAATGCTTGGGTGTGATTTCTATATTTCTTGGAACGGAAAGATTTGCTAGAACTAAATTACTTTGATAGATTTTTTTTTCAGTTATTATATAATTTATTTTGAAACTTTTCCCTCTCTCTGCACGTGCAGCAGCGGTGGTTTGCCATAAGGAATTATGGAATGGGAAAGGACCTTAAAGCCCCTGCAGGGACATTTTCCATTATCCCAGGTGGATCCAAACGCCGTCCAGCCTGGCCTTGGACACTTCCAGGGATCCAGGGGCAGCCACAGCTTCTCTAAAAATTCCAGCCCAGCCAGGAATTCCTTCCCAAATCTCTCGACAGGCTGGGATTTCTTCTCTCTGGTGCCAGGAGGAAGGATTCTCGTGCTGGGCTAGGATTTTGTGATCTGCAGCCCTCCAGCCAGGGCTGCCAAGGGAGAGATCCACTCGGAGATCTTCAGTTTTCTTTCTCCAGCTCAAGCTTTTTGGCCCTGATTTTGAAAGGTGCCAAGCGTGTCTCTCATGTGAAAAATAGGAGAGGAGTGAATGAAATGCCAGACTTGCAGAAAATAAAGAGCAAAACTCTTTCTGGAAAACAATATTTTCTGTTCTAGCTCTGCATGTGTTAAATATTTGATATTTTGAGCTGGAGAAGCCGAATTTGCAAGTGGCAGTTGATAACATGCACATGTAAAGCATTTTCTGCCTCCAAAACAAGCCCACGGAGAAGGATGGGCTGAGAAGCGTCAGGAGAGATCTTCAAATCCCAAAGTCTCTCCTTTTACCCCATAAATATTTACACTCCACTTCTCCAGCAACATCTGCTCCGACAAGTCGCCCCGGCATCGTACATCTGACACTGATATTGAAACTGATAAAGAGTAATAATTAATGGCGAATTTGCAAGAAATTAACCGGCTCATTTGCATGTTCAAATGGTGCCATTTCAGAGCGTGCTGGAGCAGGGCTGGTGTTGTTTTGGCCTCCCAGGTAGGAAGGAAGGTGATCCTGGAGAGCTCCTCCTGCAGGTCCCACAGTTTGGGGGCAATTCCAGACATTTTGGGGGATTCAAGCACTCAGCGCTGTCATTTTGAAAAGCCATTTGGTGACTGAGTTGTGCTTTTTTTTTCCCCCTCCTCTGAAATGCTCAAAGCGATGGAATTTCTGGGATGTAGATGAAGTTGTGGGGAGGGAAGGGCTGGGTGGTGCTGCAGGGAGGGAAGGGCTGGGTGGTGCTGCAGGGAGGGAAGGGCTGGGTGGTGCTGCAGGAGGGAGGAGCTGCACTAAAAATTCCCAATCCTCAGTGAATCCCACATGGAATGGCCACACCACAACCCAGTTGTCCCGAGGTCACCCAAACTTATAGTCAATTTAAATTATTTTTTTATTTGAGGCTATTTTGATTGGAACACTGGGAGGAGAACAGAACTGGGGAAGGTGCTGGAGAATTCCTGAGGGAGCTGGAAAGGAGCTCAGCCTGGAGCAAAGGGGATCAGGGGAACCTTGTGGCTCTGCACAGCTGCTGACAGGAGGGGACAGCCGGGGGGTCAGGCTGTGCTCCAGGGAACAGGGACAGCAGGAGAGGGAACAGCCTCAGGCTGGGCAGGGCAGGGGCAGGGTGGACATCAGCAGGAATTTCTCCATGGAAAGGGTTGTCAGGGATTGGAATTTACAGCCCAGGGAGGTGGGGATTCCCCATTCCTGCAGATGTCCAAGGAATTCCTGGCTGTGGCACTCAGTGCTCTGGGCTGGGGACAACGTGGGCTTTGGGCACAGCTGGGACTCCATGGTCCTGGAGGGATTTTTCAGCCTAAAGAATTCAGGGATTTATGTTTCAGGCTGCTGAAGGCTGAGCTGTGGGCCTGGCTGGGGCAGCAGCCTGCTGGAGCTCCTGGGAGGTCTCAGTGGGGCTCAGGATTGTTGCTTTGCTTGCTCAGAGTACTAAAATTTCAACCAGAAGAAAAGGATGTTGAAGGGTTTGGTGCTCATCTTACACTTCTTGTCTTCTCCACAATCCACATTTCTGTGCAGATGATGCTCTGGAAAGCACATTTTCCAGCTTTAGCTGTGTGTGATTCTCTCCAGGTAAAGGCACCTCTGAGTGCAACAGACACTTCCAGGCTTTATCCTATTTATTTTTAATATTTCCCAGCGTGGCTGGGCTTTGCAGTTGTTTTAATGATAAATTGTGGGCACTGTAAACAGAAGTGCTCCCATCATGGTCTCGCTGCACATGTCTCTCATGGCTCTGCTGCCACAATAATGAGGGATGGGAGATAATGACTTAAGGAAAAAGCTCTGGATTAAGTGGGACAGTAAATTAGGCATTTATCTCTCTCCATTGGAAGCCTGTTTCCAGTTCCCTCCGAGGTCTCAGCTGAGCTCTATTTAAAAGTAAACCACGTCGTATTTCACCAAGCCAGCCCACTCCATAGAAATCAGCATATAAGCACTCACATTAAATTACCATATTACCCAGGAGGTCCTGGTTTGCTGGAAGGTCAGAGTTGAGGTGTATTAGCAAGAAAAAATAAGGTTGTACCATTCCATCATTTTCCTGTGTGTCCAAAGGATGGAAAATTCCCACTTCCTCTGTGGCTCTGTTTGGTTTTCTCCCTCCTGCGTGTTTTAAATTCGGGTAATTTTTAGGCCACAAGGAACTGGAGTGTCCAGAAACCACCCAGCTGCAGTTCCCTCTGAGGGGAAAAGGTTATCGTGGGCTGAGATCCATCGAGGTGGGTTTGGCTCTGCATTCCCTCAGCATTCCCTGGGAAACTCCAGCCAGGAGGATCATTAGGGATGCAAAGGACCCCAACTTTGTTTAATTTTGGGATTTGAGCTGCTCAGGGGGGCTGGAGATTGCAGGATGGGGGAAATTGCTCCCCACAGGAGCAAATTCACCATTCCCATGGAGACGAGGAGGTTCAAAAACATGGAAGGATTGGGATTTGTTATCCACCAAGCTGGGCCAGGATTTGTCATCCACCATTCTGAGCTGGACTGAAATTGGGTGAGGTTTGTGTGTTTTCAGGCCATTTCCCCGTCCTGATTTCAGCCTAATTTGGGGGTTGGACCAGATGCTCTCCAGAGATCACTTCCAACCTGAATTATTCTGTGATTCTGCAGCATCTGCCAAATTTTTTGGAGGAATACTGGAAGGATTTGACTCTTTGCCATGTGAATCCTTGCGATCATGCTCTGCCCATCTATTTTCTCTGTCCCACGGGATTTCCATGAATTCTCATGTGCAGTACATGTGGATCTGCAGAACAATGGCATAGTTGTACCATTGGTGTTTAAGGATATATTTTTTCTGTGCTGGCAGAAGTATCCAAGGATATCTTCAATCGAGGATTTCTTGGATCTTCCTCCTCTGACCATCCGAACTTCCTCTTTGCAGGGATCTCCAGGAATGGCCCTTCTTTCCAGGCCTCCCACGGCCAGGTCAGCCCTCTGGCCTTGCTTTCAATAAAAGCTGAATATTGGCAAGCTCATTCCCACAAGTTTGTGCTGGAAGTTCATCTCCCAGTTAGTTCCCTCGTAGGTCAGAACATCATTAATAAATTGCATTAGGTGTTGAGGCAAAGGTTGGAGAAGGCAGAATCCCAATCAGTGTTTTACTCGCCTCCAATATTCAATTAAAATATGTAAAAATATATATTTCTGCATATATATTTTCTCTCCATGATGTTTTCTCGAACGAATTTCCCCTGACTTGCAAAAAGTATTGCAGAAACATATTCTCAACGTTACAGAATCCACAGCTGAACTCAGGCAGGGTCAGAGGGGCCAACTTTTGAGGTGTCAGCACCGTGGAAGTTGATAATCAGGAACAGGAGGCTGATACCATGAAAATATCAATGATTCTAATTGCTGCCAATTCAAGTCCTGACCTTCATTTCTAACAAACTTTGCAGATTAATTCAGACCCGAGGTATTTATACAGTGTGATCTGAACTGGTTTATCACTTCCAATTTTTCAAGTCCAGGCAAATGTCATGAATGAAACTTTAACTGAGCAGCTCCTGAACGCTGCAGCCCCAGCAGAATCTGCCCAGGGAGGTGTCCTGGCTTTCCCACGCTGCTGTGGAGAGCTCAGCCCAGAATCCCAGGATCACTGAGGCTGGAAAAGACCTCCAAGGTCAAGTCCCAGCTGTGCCCAATGCCCACCTTGTCCCCAGCCCAGAGCTCTGAGTGTCACCTCCAGGAATTCCTTGGACACAGCCAGGGATGGGGACTGCAAACCTCCCTGGGCAATTCCAAGGTCTGACCACCCTTTCCCTGAGGAAATTCCTGCTGATGTCCAATCCGAGCCTCCCTGGCCCAGTGAAGCGTTGTTCTGTTGCTTGTGAACACAGCTGGGCTCCACCCAAGGTACCCAGAAAGCTGAATTTCCAGCCCCCAGCACTAAATCCAATGGAATCCACAAGCTGCAAGACACCAATCCATGCTGCCTCTTTCCTCATGGGAGGGAACTCCTCATCCTCTCTGGATTTCCCACAGTCCCAAGGCCTGAGTTGCTGTGTGCCCTGGGACTGCTGAGCTGCCTCTTGCCAAGATTTACACCCCTAACCTTTCTGCTGGCGCCTGGGACTGAGCTGTGCTGCTCCAGAGAGGTGATTAAAGCCACCCTGCCCATTCTGCTTCGCTTCTGAGAGGAGGAAGGAGCGGCTGTGCTGCACCAGGGCTCAGCTCTCTGCTCAGCTCAGCACATTTTTTAATGTCAACAATTAAGAATTGCCATTAAAGAGTATCACAATCAAAGAGAGTCTGCAATCCAGGACGAATTAATGAGGTTCACTGAAACCTCCACTGCGTTTCCATGTTCCTCGAGATGCTTTCCCCGCTTTTCCTCAGCCTGCCCACCTGTAACCACTGCTGCTCTTCTTAATGACTTCAAATGGAATTATTCAGCTTTGGCTGCGAAGATGAAAAGTAGGCAGAGCAAGTGTGCTGGCAGTGAGGCTGTGGATGCAGATCTGGAATAGAACACCAAACCTGCTGGTGGGGTGGCACCTGAGGGGCTTCTCTGCCCCAGAGACCTCCAGCCAGCAGAAAGGTCAAATCAAAGGTGGCATTCGAGGTAAAACGTTCAGTGCAGGGGTTTTAGTGATTTACAGAGTCAGGATTTGGCTCCTGTAGTCTCTCTAATTTCTGCTCAGACTGGGATCTCTGTTCTCATCCCCAGGACTGAATGTGTGGCACTTCTGCCATAGGTGACACTTCAGGAACTCAGGTGTTAATTCCTTAATTAACAAAGCTTAGGTCCTATTTTTATTTTAAAAATACCAAAGAAAACTTTCAAGAGGTTTTTTCCCATTACATGTGATATTCCAGCAGCTCTGCTCTGCACTGGTGGTGATCAGGACTCAGATCCTGATCCTCACTCCTACTTGGAGGCTGCTAAAGCCGCAATTTCTACCTTGAAATAATTTTGTTTCAAGTCAAACTGTGTCAGAAAAAAACTAAAAACCACCCAGCAGAACCCAAACAACAACAAGAAGCCCTGACTGCTTTGCCTGCGAGGTGTGAACAGCATTTCCCAGCGCATTTGAAGCCATTTGCTTTTTAAATTGCTGCCTCACATTTTGCCATCCTTCCTGATTAACACAGAGCAGAATTTTCCATGTCCTTTCCACTTGTGCATTCCTCAGGTGTTTATCCTGGGAGTGAGTGTTACTCTCGGGAGTAAATGATGTGGGTGAAGGAGTTTTTACTCTCAGAGAAACTTTGTTCAGTGAATTCATGCGGAGCTTTGTGGTTTGTGCTGCTGAGTTTGTGAGAAAGAGTGGAGGTTCTGGTGAGGGAGGGAATGAGGCTGGAATTCAAATCTGCATTTGAGTAACTCCAGTCAAATTTGGATTTGAAGGACTGACCAAAGTGTGTAAATGCACACCTTGCTTTCCAGAGAGCCCTGAACTTCATCAAACAGAATGAATGATTTTTTTTTAAAGGAAACATTGGTGGTCACAGTGTGGACACAATTTCGACACAAATTTGGACACAATTTAGACACAAAGTGGTGGGAAATGGTTCTGGTCTCACCCCAAAGCTGGCAGACTGAAATGCTTTGTTGGAAGACAGCAGATACTTATTTTCTTATCACAGGATTTTGGAAGAGGAAAAAAACATTTTAAAAATTGTCTTTCAGCCTTAAAAATTGTGTTTTGTTTCACGTGTGGGCAAAGGGAAGATGTAGCCAGGCTGGGAGGTTTTTTTAATTATTTTTTATTATTATTATTTTTTACTCTCCAGCCAGCCCTGGCAGCTGGATTGCTCTGATCAATAAAATTATAGCATGGGAGCAAGTCGCAGTTTGTCTGCAGGTTCCAATCCAGCTGGAGGGAGGTAATCAATAACTTTGTTTATAATGACATCTAGCTGGCAGCGTGGGCTTGCTGCTGAGCAGCCTGGCCAGGGAGAGGCTGGAGGGAGCAGTGATGATATTGAAATCACCCTTGAGGCTGGCATGGCCTCTGCCCGAGCACACTGAGGTTAAGCAGGGAGGATGCCCAGGCACCAGGGGGTTTCTTGGGAAAGAGGGGCTTCGTGTTGGGATTCTTTCCGGTGCTGGTGAGGAATTCCAGGCTGTCCTGCCACGGTGATGTTTGTAACTCCTGCTGCCCTGGCAGTGCAGGATGAGTTAGGAAGGTTCCTTGCTGCTCGCAGGGCGTTTTTCTGCTCTTGCTTCTGTTTTTGTCAGAATGCTTTGAAGTGTCCACATGCTCCTGGGTTTCCTGTGTTTTGCTCTTCTCAGCCTGTTCCTTGGGAGCAGATAAAATCCACAGCTCTGCTTAGTCTCGACTATATGAGGGTGCTGGAGCAGACTCTGCCGGAGTGTTCCATGGAGAAAGCAGTGGCATCATCAGGCTCTTGAAAAATAATTCTGCCTTGAACTCCTAGAGACCATACAGAAACTTTTAAATAACATGGTAAATACAAAACCTTGCTAGTTTTTCGTGACAGTGTGGTATAAACTATCAGCCAAACGTAAGGTGTGCCCTGACCTCTGGCCTGATGTGCTGTGGGGATTGGTGGCTGCTTTGCTCCTGGAGTCTTTAATTGATGTTTGATGAAGGGTTTGGGCTCGGTGCTGCACTGCCTGGTCTGTGGCTGCAGCGCTGGGATGGGGATGGAGATGAGGATGGGGATGAGGATGAGGATGAGGATGNTGGCTGTGCCCTTTTCCTGGCGGCAGCTGCAGGCTCTGTGCTTGGAGCCACTGGCATCAGCGCCGCTGGTACGGGTGGCACGACAGGGGTGTCCCGGGGACAGGTGGGGTGGCACGGTCAGGCTGTCCTAAGTGTCACGGCCGGGCTGTCCTGGGTTCGGGTGTCACGGCCGGGCTGTC
>VZRM01003652.1:172787-201203 GCA_013397955.1 Grantiella picta | reverse complement strand
CGCGCTGCCCGGCTGCCTCTGCCCGGCTCTGCCAGCTCTGCCCGCCTCTGTCTCTTTCTGTCCTTCTCTGCCCCGCTCTGCCCCGCTCTGCCTGGCTCTGTCCAGCTCTGCCCACGCCGCCGCTTCCCGGGAAACTTTGGGAAGAAAAAGTGCCCGAGCGATGCGAATGGAAACAAACGCTACGGGGATCGCTGGGGGTCGTTTTGCTTTCCGCTTTCCCCGCTCCTGTCAGCCCCGAAGTTGCGCGGCTGCGGCTGCGGCGCGGAGCGGAGCGCGGTGGTGCGGGAAGATCGGGAGCCGGGGGATGACAGCACCGCAGCGGGGTGGGCAGCAGCAGCAGCAGAGCCCGGCGCTGTTACCGCTCCTCTGGCTGGGAGCCGCTCGCCCGCGGCACAGCGGGATCAGATCTGCCTGATGGCACCGGGGAGGGACGAACTGCTGCCTTATCCCCTCGGGAATGAAACCCCGACAGGACTTTGCCCCCCCGCTGCTGTCGGCACCATCCCGGCTCTCGGTGCCCGCCGTGGCTGCTCGGCTCGTGTTTTATTTATTTGTTCTGTGTCTTTCTCCGCCGGAGCCCAGCGGGTGCCAGAGGAGCTTCACCCCGATCTTCTCCCATCACCCCAGAGCTGGGTGAGCCACCCCGGGAAGCTGCAGGCCCTTTTCCAGCCCACCCTGCCAGCTCACAGAGCCTCCGCCAGCCTTGTCCTCGTGGCCCGGTGTTATTTGCAACACAGGGATAATAATAATAATAATTATAATGATAATAACAGTGCCAAGTGCAGGGAGCAGCGGCGGTGGTCCACCAGGGCAAAAGCAGACTCTGAAGGGAACTTAGAGAAGGTGGCCTGAATATTAATTTAAAATGCAAAATTGTCATTGATTTCAGCGGCGACAGGATCAGGAATTAATTGTTTCCTGACTTGTGCTGTTTGGGAAGTTAAGAACTAACCAGGCTGTGCTTCACTTTTGTTTTTTTTCCGATGGAATACTGACAGAGCCGGAGGGATAATCCAGGCTCAGGCAAAGCAGGAGGCTGGGGACAAGGGCCCTGCCACGGGTTCATGGCTGCAGCTCTTTTTGGAGCGTCGCTNTGGGAGCCGCTCGCCCGCGGCACAGCGGGATCAGATCTGCCTGATGGCACCGGGGAGGGACGAACTGCTGCCTTATCCCCTCGGGAATGAAACCCCGACAGGACTTTGCCCCCCCGCTGCTGTCGGCACCATCCCGGCTCTCGGTGCCCGCCGTGGCTGCTCGGCTCGTGTTTTATTTATTTGTTCTGTGCCTTTCTCCGCCGGAGCCCAGCGGGTGCCAGAGGAGCTTCACCCCGATCTCCTCCCATCACCCCAGAGCTGGGTGAGCCACCCCGGGAAGCTGCAGGCCCTTTTCCAGCCCACCCTGCCAGCTCACAGAGCCTCCGCCAGCCTTGTCCTCGTGGCCCGGTGTTATTTGCAACACAGGGATAATAATAATAATAATTATAATGATAATAACAGTGCCAAGTGCAGGGAGCAGCGGCGGTGGTCCACCAGGGCAAAAGCAGACTCTGAAGGGAACTTAGAGAAGGTGGCCTGAATATTAATTTAAAATGCAAAATTGTCATTGATTTCAGCGGCGACAGGATCAGGAATTAATTGTTTCCTGACTTGTGCTGTTTGGGAAGTTAAGAACTAACCAGGCTGTGCTTCACTTTTGTTTTTTTTCCGATGGAATACTGACAGAGCCGGAGGGATAATCCAGGCTCAGGCAAAGCAGGAGGCTGGGGACAAGGGCCCTGCCACGGGTTCATGGCTGCAGCTCTTTTTGGAGCGTCGCTGGGTTGGACTTGATGGCCTTAAAGGTCTTTTCCAGCCTGAAAGACTCTTTGATTCTGTGATCTCCATCTCCACGTGCACCTCTGCGCTCAGCCGCGGTGACAAAGGAAGTGCTTTCTTTCCCCCCTTTCCTTTTAAACGTGGTTTATGGCTAATTACATCAGAGATCCCAAACAATCCTTCTTACATTTGCATTTATAAGGTGTCTCACGTGATCCCTACTGAAGGAGGAGTATACATCAAAGGTAGATTAAAGGTTGGTTAGGCATCAAACTATGTTCTATATGTAAATTTATAGCCATGATGTGCTGTGCAAAGATAGCTCCCCCTCTATTCCTGTGCTCCTAAATAAAATTAAAAATTCACAACTCTGGTTTATGGGATTTTAAATGAATTTGATCTCTCTTTTGGGCAGGGCAAATAAGTGTTTTGTGATGTATTATTTTACAAAAAAAAAAAAAAAAAGGAAAAAAAAAGACGACCATCGTTCTGGCTCATTTAATTTTGCAAGTGAATGATCTAAGATTAACTACAGACTAGTCAGTGCAGTTTAAAAGCTGAAAGCAATTTTCAGCCATAGATGGTAATGCCACATTTAGTCCACAACCGAATGACTCTAAATGACTGAGCTGCAAGGTCTTTGTATATGACCACAGGGCCTGATAAAGCCATAGGAACACAGTAAAAGCACAAAAATAGTTCCAATTTATTTGGTGCCATCACCTTAATGAGATTAATACAGACGTGTTCATGTGCCTAATTGGTGATTTTGTTTTAACTGGTAATGAAGGATTAAATCTTCAGGCAACAGGCTCCTTGCAGGAAAGGGGATTGGAGAGAAAAGTTTTTAATTATAGAAGGCAGCTAGTGAAATACACCACTGCAAAGTTAATAATGCATCTTTAATAAAATATCTATATAATATAATATAGATGTGTTTGTTGTGTCTCTCCCTTCCCTGCCTGAGTGAATTCAGGGAGTGTTTGGAAGGTTCAGGTTTGGAAGAGAGGGCTGATGTTGGATTGCTGTGCCGCCTTGGCACCCTTGGGTGCAGAGGAAGGGAAAGCTGGGTGCTGTGCTCCCTTCCTGCACTCGGCAGCTGGAAAACCCGAAACCCACGGGATGAAAACGTTCCTGCAGCCCTGCTGTGCTCCTCGGAGCTGGAGCAGCTTTGGGAATGTCCCTCCCAGGAGGGCTGGCCGGGCTCTGTCCTGGCTGTGACATCTCCAGAGTGGGAAGTCCAGCCGGCAGCCCTGCCCTGTCGGGGCTGCTTGTGAGCAGGGAAATGTTAACACCATTAACCCTCTGCCAAAACACAAACACCCAGCCTGACTCATTAAAATCTAATTACGCGGGGGCAGCTGAGCCTGGGCTCGCTTCGACTCAGAGGAATCTTGCAAAAGACACCAATGCACAAGCCCAACCCCAGACCAGGGTGGGCCTGGCACATTCCTAGCAGGGAATAATCCTGTCTGTCCTCTGAAATGGCTTTTGTGGTCATTTGAGTAAATTTAGGGGTTTTGTGATTTATTTTATTGGGCTTTTCCCTTTCTTACACGTCACACATAGATGTAGAGCATGGGCCTTATGGCGCTCTCCAGTTGAACTTTCAGCAGAGACAATGGCAAGGTCTTGAACAGCTCTGATTTAAGATACCCTTGAGTTTTATAATTGTTTATTACTTCAAATTGCATATGAGGATGGTGGATTTTGTCAAGCAAATGGCTTCCTTTTTTAAAATAAAAAAAGTACCTTCTGAATTTGTCTTGGCAGAAGAGCAGCTCTGTCACCGTGTTTTATCACCGCTCCCCTGTTATTTGTAAAACCAAAATCCTCTCCATTTTCTTCTGCTTTCCACGATTTTATTTTGCCACTGAGAGGGAAAAAAACCAGAAACCAAACCAAACCCTAAAACATCAACAACAAAAAACCAGAGAAAATGTGAACCATCCGAGCATCCTGTGGCAAACCAAAGTCCATCTCGGTGCTCCGAGCGCTCATCCCATCTTTCAGGCACTGATGATATATTGGGAAGCGCTTTAAGAGGACTCTGGGAAGTTGCAGGATTCTCCCTTCCCGCCGAACGGAGACAGGAATATATTTTCCATTCCTTGTCAGGTTGAACTTTAAGCCATCTCGGCTGCTTTCCGTGTAATTTCAGCATCCAGCCCAAATGGCACCACGCTCCGCTCGGTTCCGGCTGCCTGGAGCCGCGGTGCTCCGGTGGCTCCGGCAGCTCCGTCCCCGCGCCGCGTCCCGCCATCCCCGCGGCGTGTCAAGCCATTACAGCGGGGCCCACAATGTCACCCCGGTCTCAATGGTTCGTCAGCTGAAGGATATGGTTAACAAATGTAAACCCAAACTTCAGAGGAGCTGCTTTTCTGTGCTAAGTGATCTGTATTCCCTGTGAATTTACTTTCCCCTAACCCCGTGAAATTAACAGTACTTTCTGACATTCGACCTCCTGACCTCCCATATAATAAGAATTTAAAAAGCACCATGCATGAGTGTGTCTGTGTAATGCAAAACTGGGAAAAATGACCATGTCACCGTTTTATTATACAAAACCTTCTCCATCTCCATTGCATGCTTCATATGTGAGTGCTCGGTTCGGAGTTATTATAAAGAAAAACACAGTTTTAGCCGTAATAACTCAGCGCTCCTGACTTTTATAGACAATAAATTGTAGCAAACACACATGGCTGCGGCGGGGCCCCGCACTCCATTAATGCAGATATTTACTGGGATAAGTGTTAAAAATAGGCTGGGGGGAGAGGCCAGAGCAGCGGCGGCGCTGGGGGGCCGAGTGCCGGGGGTGCGCTGCGTGCACAATGTGTAGGTCTCGAGGTTTAAGAGGCAGAAGCAGAAAAGTGTTATGTGGAAATGATTTTGCAGTTATCAGGCTCAGGGGATGACAGCCTACAAGAGTAAGAACAAGGTGCTATGTGGCTTTTTCTTCACTGTGAAGTAAAGATTGGCAGCTGGAAGTAAGGCTTACAGGCAGACCTGCACACAGGACCTCTTCACCCAGGACTCATAATCACTACTCAAAGGAAAACGCATTTACCAGTAAAAGGCGGCTGTAGCCATCAGAAGTGTGCTTAAAACACCACTTAAATATCACTTTATACGCTATTACTTGCAAACTGTGGCTTGGTATTAAATTATACTTGCATAGGCTTTTGCTTAGGTGCTGATAATGCTTTTGAGGTTGCATTGGTGAAGAAGAATTTAGGCTGCTTTACAAGAGACGTGACTGGAATATCCCCCGGTGCTGACAGTGACAGGGTGAAAAATTGCAGAACTGTACTTTCTTTCCCCATATAGATTGTAATTTTAATTGTCATTGTGGCCCTTCTGTTTTAATTATGGGACTTCTTTGATATATACCAGGACATCGTATTGAATGAAAATATGGTGCTATAATAGTCTCTTTATAATTAATGACCACATGTAGATCTTGGTGCATAAAAGGAAAGGAATAAATGAACAATTTATTTAACTAGGTTTTGGATTTCTTTCTGTCTTCCAGTGAATATAAAATGATCCTGGGGCTTCTGAGGCTGTTTGATGTAAGAACTGCACTGAATAGCTAATAAAATTACATTGGTGTAGATTACTAAACATATTAGGTGGTTTTATTTAAAAATGTTCCCATTACGGATGGTAAATTTCCCCTATTTACCGCGTTAGCCTCCCTGGGCTCCCGATCCCGAAACAAACGAGCGTTTTCTTTCGTTTATTTGCGAAAGCCCTTAAAAAAATTAATGCAGCTCTGGCTGGCGGGAGCAGCGGGGTGGCAGGTGAGCTCTGACGTGGGCTGCAGGTACAGGGCAATTGTGCATCCTCTGCAGGCTGCAAAGGGCCCTTCCTGCCCCCAGCCTGAGGAGCAGGATGGATTCCTGTCCTATTAAATTCTGGCTCAGTAACTCACCCTGTGTGTCCAGCCTTATGGATGTAGGGAAGCACAATAAAAATAAAAATAAAAATAAAAATAAAAAAATAAAAATAAAAATAAAAATAAAAATAAAAATAAAAATGGGTGGCAATTTTGGGTTTTTCCCTAATCCAGGGAGGGGAGGCGATGCGGCCCTCGCGGGGTGCCATGTGTGGGGCCTGGATTTGTCCTGCTGCTGCCCATTCCCACAGAGCTGAGCCTCCGTGAGTCCCCGAAACGCAGCCACGTTTGTCCAGCATCTGTCAGCGTAAAAGTAGAAAATATCCCCTGACAAGCTTCTGCTAATTTTATTGTGGCGCGGCGCAGCCGGGGCGGGCGGCGGGGTTCAATCGCCGAGCAGCGGCGAACGGGATCGGCAGAGACAGCCACTACCCTGGGGTCAGCCGCGACCATGCCACTTCCATGTGATGTCTACTTGGGGTGATGGTGTGTAAATAAACGTGGGGAATTGCAAATCTTGTCATGGCCACGCAGAGCAGCTCAAGCATTTAAAGATGGTTGCCCGCAAACCTGGCTGCGAGGTGGTTGCTCTGTGTGGTGGCTGAGGAAAAGCTCCCCTCTGCGCCCGACTCTGCTCGTGGCTGACATCTCGGGGAGCACTGACCCAGCACGGCGTCGCTGAAGGGATTAATCACCAAATTGTTTCTCATTTTAGCGGAAAGTAAAGAAACCCGGCGCGCTCCAATATTGGTCTTTTAAAGCCGGGCTCTGCCGGCGCCGGCTTTGTATTTATGTTATCTGACTTGATTTATTTGTTTTTTAAAATGAGGTGAGGAATCTTAATGTCCTACTGTTTAATGAATTTGAGCGCATTAAAGTTCCATGAGGTCTTTTCATTATTATGAACTTTGCTAATGTTGGAAAATAAAATATTATAGAATTCACATTTTCTGCTTATGAAACTAATTTTATTTAAATACTCCTTACAGTGGTCATTAAAACACACTTAGGTTTTGCTGCCTTCGACCAGTCAGAGGTATTTTTTGCCAGTTTTACATTTACACATATCTGTTTTTCTGTTACTTTTCCCACATGACAATTACCTTTCATTACAAATTTATAAAATCATTTACATTTGAGCAGTTTAAATGTTTCTGCTGACATTTTGTAACTATTACCCTCTCCTAGAATGGCATATGTTCAGGCAGTTAATAAAAAATTAAATGGAATAGCACCAGACAAGGTGAAGCTTTGTATCAGAGTGTTCTGCACATTTCTGGAAATACCATCTTTGTGTTGCAAACTGTGAAGTGAGGTTAGGGCTGTGCCAATATGTGTATTTGTCAGAGCTGTCACAGAGTCCATGAACTAGCCAATCACTCCGCTCTTAATTAGACAGTTACACCGCGCCTTTTAGAAAGCATCCTCATGTAGAATGGTGTCTGGGATTGCAGGGAGGTGCAGGGAGCACGGGGGGCACCGAGAGCAGCATCACAACACCTCCTGCGCGTGGGGCTGAGCTCGCCGCGGCTGCTGGGATGGAGAGCGCGGAGAGCAGGATCCTCGCGGGTTTTGAGCAAGGAAATGTTGGCTGAGGCTTCTCGAGGCAGACAAGCTGCTCGGGCGGAGGGGATTTCGGTGTGTGTGGCACAAATAAATTAGGGTGACTGCTTATTAGAAATAAAATGAGCAGAAGGTGTGCCTGGCGATTGCTGGGCAGCGTGGGAGGCTGGAGGAGCTGCTCTGGGCCACGCTGGGGCTCTCAGCAAACCTCCTCAGAAACCTGACCTGGCCTCACAGAGATATTAACAGAATATTCCACCCAGTGCAGAATTCGTGGTCAGGCTCAGAGCAAAGACAGCAAAAAATAGGGCTGAGAATAATCCTGCCTGCCTGCTGTATTTCGGTTTCCTTTTTTTGCTCTGGATCAAAAGGCATTTGGGATTTATTTTTTTTTAAACAAACCCCAAAATTGCAGTTCTCCATTTCTGACCGAATGTGCATTTTACAGCTATATCATAATCCTGTGTTTAAACATGAAGTTCACAAAGATCCTTTTTAAAAACACACATAGATTTGCACTGCTAGGAGGCAGGGTTTGCCTAATAAGTGCAGAGTGGCCAGGAGGGATTATTAGTGTTTGCCACGAAATTCACCTTGGGATACAGCTGGGATAAATTCCTTGGCTCCTCATTTAAGCAGAGCAGGGCAATATTGAATTCAGAACACCAGAGAAATTCCATTTCCTCTCTGTCTGTGCCCACGTTGCTTTGTTTCCCAACACGAGTGCTTTGAGATGTAGGAAATATTCCTGAAAACCCACAATTCCCCATCTGCCCAGGGCAGGATATTCACCGTGGGGCAGCTTAGGATAAGCTGCTGATGGCCATGAAAATCCAGAGAGCTGAGCAGAAACAGGGAGTTCTTTTGGGCTCTGCCAGCAGAGACATCATGGGCCAAGCCAAGCTTTGAGGAGCAGGATGAGGACAGAGTTTGGGGCTCCTGGCAGTGCTCATCCCACTGTGCATCGTTATTCCATAGGCGTCTCCGAGAAGTTTTAACAGTCATAGCAGATTAACCTTGCCTGGGCATCGCCAGGCGAGTCAGCTGATGAATTTACATGCAGCCAGATGAAAATGCTATTTGGAGAGAGATTGAGAGTTTATTTGATTAAATCCCTTTCTCCAATACCTTGACCTCTTTCTTGTGAAATAATCAGAACTGTTTAGCAAGAATATTCTGGCATTAATAATGAATTGCTTGGGAGCAGGTTTTTCCTGCTCTGGACCCAACCCATCGGTGGCCGTGCTTTTGGGGGACACAGGGACGCCGCCGTGCGGAGCCTGAAAGGGCTGAAGAAACACATTTTAATTTTTCTTCTGGAATTTACAGTCGGATGGACAATTTACAAGCCAATGTATTATTTAGGAAGTGCATTCTCCCGGCACGTCTAGCAGCAACTCTTGTTTTTCATGCCTCGTGGATGGAAATGAGGAGGGAAAGCTTTGCCTGTTGGGTGGGTCAAGGGGTCACCGGCAGGAAGGGTGGCTGGATCTGGAGGAGGGAAGGCTGGGAGGAGATCTTATCAATCCGTACAGATAACTCCAAGGGCTGGCAGAGGATGGTGCCAGACTCCTTCCAGTGCTGCCCAGCGATAGGAAAAGGAGCGATGGCCATAAAATAAAATATGGAAAGTTTCATCTCAGCCAGGGTGGCAGAGCCCTGGAACTGCTGCCCAGGGTGGCTGTGGAGTCTCCCTCTCTGGGGACAGCCCAAAGCCACCTGGGTGTGTTTCTGTGTCACCTGCTCTGGGTGACCCTGCCTTGGCAGGGGTTGGACTGGGTGATCAGGGGCTCCTTCCAGCCCTAATGATTCCAGGGTTCTGAGGCTGATTCTGGAGGGTGTGGAGACTCATTTTATTGCTTTTAACTCTGGTGTCACCCCCATTCTGCCCTCGATCCTGCAGTGACAATGTGCTGTGTGCCCAAACCTGCACCATGGGAGCAGGGTGCCAACACAACCAGCTCTGTGTCACTGATTTCCGAAAGAGCATTTGGCACTCGGGGTCTGCAGCCACACTGGTGACTTCATGACCCCCAGCTGACGAGCTGGACATGAGTGCTGGTGGGAGGGGAGCTCTGACCGGGGCAGGTGTGTGTGGAGCTGCTCGAGGTGCCCAGCGCTGGTGGCAGAGCTCCTCGAGACACCTCCTGGTGTCACCACCACCATTCGGTGACAAGATCTTGGCTCCCAACTCAATTCAGCTCTGTTATAATTTGTTTCCTAATAACCCACACTTCACGGTGATGTGTAAAATGCTCGGCTCCGGGAGCAGCCCCATGCCAAAGCTGTGCTGTAGCTCATTTGCATTGAGCAATTATATTATATTACAATATATTAAGCTGCAGAAAACCCAATCTAACATGATAATTTCAAATCATAATTTACAGTGTTTTACACGGAGCATACAAGGCAGGTTACAATAACACATTGCTGTTCCACAGCAGCCAGGAAAATTATTTACTCATCTATTATTTCATTTTCCAAAATGTTCTGGGTGCATTTATTTCATTTTTTAAATCTATTTATTTATCTCAGTCCTATTTACTGAATTTTATACTGGATAAATAATTTTTGCTTACTTATTTCAGTACTATTTACTGAAATTTGATGACTGGTGTTTTTCTAATAAGTGTTTGGGTGAAATATTTGCACTAAGTGGGGAGTGATTTCTGGAAAGGGAGGTCATTCCAGGAACTGTAGGTTTATCCAGATAGTCTTTGCTGCTAGAAACAAAAGGAAAGGAGGAAAGCTCCGTGGTTTAGACTTTATCCAGGTTGTGACACAGCATTTAATGAATCATTTAATATGCAGCTCGTGACGCAGAGTGTCAACAGCTGGCTCCTGTTGCAGCCTTTGTTTGCTCCCAGATAAACTTCAGGGAGCATCAGCCTGGAGCTCCCAGTGCTCCCAGTCCCTCCAGGACCTTCTGGCCCTTCTGTCTCCCAAGGTGCCTCTGATGGACAATGGGAGAGAAAGTCCAGTGCTGGCTGAGAGTTGGGCTTGATCATCTTAAAGGTGTTTTACAACCTGAATGATTCTGTGATTGCTCTGTCCTCATCAGCCTCAGATCTTCCCTTGTGCACAGCCTCTTCAGAGCTTTTGAGTTTTCCCCCTTTTCTTTCAAACATGATTTTTTTCCCCCCAGCTTTCCTACCTTTCCTTTCTCACACAGCAGGCTGGTTGTGCCCTGCTTTTCTCTACCCAAATTTTATTCTGCTGTGTCATCCCACAGCACCTTCCCATTGGGATCTCGGGATTCCCATGCCCTAAGCTCATGCTCTGGCCATCCTGACAACCTTCATTCCCATCCCTGTGAACCCCTGGAGCTCAACCAAAGCTCCCTTTCCAACTCCAAGGGCTGAAATGGGGACAAAGTCTGAGGCTTTGCAGAATCCTGAGCCAGTTTCTTAGCACCTGGCAGGAAGAAATGAGAGGCAGTTTCTCCACCTCGCGCTTCCGAGGCGCATCTTGCACTGAATCCCAATTGCAATCTGCAGCTCGCTCTGAAGGCAGCAAACAACAGCATTTCCATGGAAAGCCTGTGCTCCTGGTGTCCCGGAGAAGTTGTCACTCAGAATGGGGTGACAATTGTCACCTCCTTCTAAACACTCAATGGATTCCACCTCTCTGGGTTGGAAACCAACCCCTCTGTTAAACTGGGTCTCCTGCACTGTGCCTTTCCCTAGATCCTGCTGAGGAACAACCAGCAGCTAGGGAAATCACTGTGTATGGAAGGAATAAATCCTGGAATGAGATGCACAGCTAATGAGCTGCGTTAACCTCCCAGCACCAGTGGAAGCACAGAGCAAAGTCAAGGCAAATATGCTGTCCTGCCCACGATACTGCTCTGTGATAAAGTTCACAGACAAAGCCAAGGGATGAAAAGATGAATTACGGCTGAAAAAAAAATGAAAATTTGTCCTTGCCTTCAAAAATGTCCCAATTTCCACTGCTTTTCCAGGGCTTTTAGAGCATTTTTCCCCGAATGGAAATTGTCCTTTGTTCCCTGCTCCTGATCCCCTACAGTCTCTCAGGGTCTATAGGCTCCCACAGACTCCAGCAGGTTGACTCCCAGCCATAGCAGAGCCCTGGGTGAAAAGTCCTTGAACTTTCTATTCATTGTCTGTCGTTGTCTTTATTAGGTTTAAATTGATTGACTCTGCGAGGCCATTACAAGTAGAATATTTCCCCAGTTATTTAGCTGGGCTCTATTTTTCCCAGGGACTCATAATATATTGGATTCTCAGCTCTGACAGACCTGCTGTTCTACCAGAGCTTCTTTTGTCTGAGAGATTTCGGGTTGTGGGTGCAAAGTTCTCCCTGGTGACACCTTTGGGTTTGGGATCCTGTTCCATGTGCGCACTGAGGACAGGTGAAAACTCAGTGGGAAAGGAGAGGAATGGGATCTGAGTGACAAATTATCCCAAGCTGAGACTCACAGAACAATCGAGGTTAGCAAATACCTCAGAGATAATTATCAGTGGGATTTTTCCAATTGTTAGCGAGACAATGTGAGTGCACCCAGCATATCCCTGCAGCCAGCTGGAAATGCCATTGCACAAATAAAGACCTCGGAATACTTTGGTTTGCTCCCAGGGCTCAGACAGCCCCACTGCAGAAATCACTGCTGGCTGTGGGTTGGAGTTACATAAATGACAAGGAGACTTTGTCCCCTCTGTGTCCCCCAGGCACAGAGTGCTGCTGACACCTCCTGCCCTGGGCTGAGCCAGGCTTCAATATCCAGGAGTTTAAATGTCCTGGGCTGAGCCAGGCTTCAATATCCAGGAGTTTTTAACGTCCTGGGTGGAGCCAGGCTTCAATATCCAGGAGTTTTAAACATCCTGGGCTGTCCCTTCCTTTGCCTTCCTGCCTCGTGTCCTACCTGCACTTCCTCACGTCTGGGAGCCACTTGGGCATTGACAGCACAAAAATTGACTCTCGGAAGTGATGAAAAGGCATTTCATCGGGGTTTTAAAAGCAGGCTAAGGATTTCAGTTGTTCTCTGTGTGTTCAGCTCTCAGATCTCTGAACTTCCAGCATCCTCACAGGCTCGGTGCTGTTGGCAGTGAGAGCCCCGCGGGTTCCTGGCTCAGCTGGGAGCTGCAGGTGAGGACAGGAGGTGCTGAGTGTCTCAGTGTGGGCACAGAGATCACTCAAGTCTGGAAGAGCTCAAGAGCTGCTATTTCAACTCAGAGAAGAAAAAAAAATAAGGAAAAGTTGCTCTTTTTCTCATGTATATTATTCTCCATTTCCTCGTGTTTGACTGTGAGTCCCTGGGATGTAAATATTCCTCTTCTGGCTCCGAGACAAAGCTGATGTGGAGATCATTAAAGATCTCCTGTCATTTTTATAGCAGGGCAGGTGCTGACATTTCTATCTGAACTGGGGGCAAATGTGGGTAATTCCGTTATGAGCCATCGTGGGATGTGCCAGGGGTTTCCTGATATCACCCACTGCTCCACCCCATGCCAGCACTGGGACCTGCTGGACCTGCTGGACCGAGGAGCATCGCTGGGTGATTCACCCCCAAATTGTCATCTCCAGCAGGAGGACAAATGTGTGCTTGGCCAAAATGCTCTCTCTGCCCAGAGGGATTGTGGATTCCTCATTCCACCAGTGTCCCAGGCTGGGTTGGACAGGGCTTGGAGCACCCTGGGGTGGTGTTAGGTGCCCATGGCAGGAGTGGAATGGGATGGGATTTAAGGTCCCATCCAACCCAACCCACTCCATGGCTCTAAATTCCGGGGTACAATAATCTCCTGAGGAAAAGGCCTCGGTGATGAGGAAATGCCACAAGGAGCCTGGCAGCACTTCTGAGGAGCAGAGGAGCAGAGTCAGCGCCTGCTATCTCAACAGCAAGGAATCAGCCCATCTTATCAGCAGCGTGGGTGAGGCATCAGCCCATCTTATCAGCAGCGTGGGTGAGATAATTCCACGATGATCTCGAGTTCCCCGGCGCTGGTAACACCTCGGGAGTTTGGAGGTGGAAAGGCCCACGAGGCACGGTGAGATGTGTATATATGCACACACATATCTGTGTGCAGAGCAGCTCGTAGCCTTTATTATGCAGGTATTTTCGGGAGCTGGAAATGCCACCTTTGGAACGGAAGATTCTGATCGCACGCGGAGGGAAGGGTGAGACACTGGGCTCTCCCAGCTCCTTTCAAAGAGTGTGCTGGAGGTAAATTAATTGCCAGCACTGTGCTGAGATGATATCTCAGTGTGGCTGAGGGGCTCGGAGCCTCTCCGGGAGCTGTGTGTGACTAAGGGGATCCATAATGGCTTTTTCCTTGGGTTCACCTGTGCCATCCTCGCCTGGCTCCCTTTGGCTAACTCGGCTCGGTGTTAATTGCACCCCAACTCCCGCAATTCCAAAGCACCATTCCAGCCCATCGTTGTCCCCACTCCAGGCTCTCTGAGAGCACACTTGACTGCTGGGCTGTTGGGATCACTTAGGGCTGATTCCAGTCGGGTTTAAGCGGTGATTGAGCCCGCCCTGGGCATGGCCGTGCCTGGAGCACCTGGCAAAGCACTGCGGAGTTAACAGCCTTCCACCGCAGCTTGAAATTGAGATGTTTTTAGCCTCTGTTTTCTTTCCCATATTTTATTTTACTCTCGTAGTTTCCCCGTCCCCGCAGTGATCAGCCCTGATATACGAGAGGGATTTTCACTTGAAGGACTGTGCATCTTTAAAATGTCTTCCCTTTATTCTTCCTAGTTCTTACACATGTAATTTCCCCTTTAATTTGACATCATTTAACGGCACATTACACGTCAATGATGTGATCTGTGAATATTTACAATGTTCGTGTCATTTTTATTTTCTAATCCAATTTAAGTAGCTCTGCTTTTTATGACATCATGAATTCTTCAGTCTTTTTAGTCTTTTTTGGAACTAATTATTCCATTAGTTCCTTTGAACCGGCTGCGGGTTGTCAGTCATTCTCTCCCCGTCTGATCACCGGACCTTTGCTGCCCTCCTTTGCATGTGCAGCCGGGAGGAGGAGGCTGTGCCCAGAGCTCGGAGCTGTGCCCGAGCCTCACCCACCCCAGCACGGCTGTATGGCCCCAAAAAACCCTACAGAAAGTCCTTCAAACACATCCAACCGAGCAACTCCCCTCCGAGTCTGCTTGTTCCTCGCAGGGAACGTTGGTTGTGCCTTGACCTCCGGGCTGGACAGAACTCCCTTCCCAAATCCTTGGATTTCTGCCGTTCCATCTCGCAGGAGACGGAGCAGAGATCAGGGTGTGAGGGACAGGGGACGCCGAGTGCACCCAGCTGGCCAGATGCTCCAGCCACTCTTTGTGCCCCGCGGTTTGTGGGGATTTTTAATATCCCGGGTCGCTGAATCGACAGGAGATCGGCTCAGCCCGTTGAGCATCCAGAGGTTTTCTCTCCCGGCCTGGTGCTCCCCTCCCCGAGAAGCTGGGATGTGTGCCAGGCGCTCCGGCAGGTCCCAGCCCGGCCTCTCCGGCTCCCTTGTTTACTGGGAATGTTAAACATTCCCTGTGTCATGCTAAAGAGCTCTGTTGTCTGTTGCTGCCCTCTGTAGTGATAGAGTAGAGACCACACGGTTCTCCTGTGCAGCGATAATTCTGTTTATTGGCAATTGAGAATCGGCGTGGCTGCAAACCCACGACTTTCCCAGGTTTTCCTTCTGTTGCTTTCTTCCCGTTAGGATTACCTGATCTTTCCCAAATTATCAGACTGGCAGGTCTTCGTGGGCTCTTTATTTTTATTTCTTCACAATTAATGCTAAGGTTTTATCAGGATAACCCTTTTTACCTGACCTGCTCGACGTGCAGCATCTTAAAAGCCATGAAAACCCAGAGCCTTTTATCCCCAGAAAAAAAGTGAGAGTTTTCCTGTGGATTCCACAACAGAATTGTTTTTCTAAAAGGGCAAATCCACAAAAAATCCCAAGCGTTGCTCATTGTCTCCTTTCCTTGAAACTTTAGATAAAGCAGCTTCTTCTTTTTTTGATAAAGTCACTTGTAAGATGCAGATTACTCAGGGAATAAAAAGCCAATTTTATGGCCTGGGTCTGTTTTCCAACCTCTTCTATTGCTAAGCAGATTTCTCCTCATTTTTTAAGGGTGGCAATGAATGCAATATAAACTGTGATTACTGAGTGAATAGTACTAGAAAATAATGGCGCCAGGTACTGGAATTACCCTGCCTCCCCATGTTGCCATATTTTATTTTATTTTATTTTATTTTATTTTATTTTTATTTTTCTGTTGGTAGAAAAATTCAAGAAATGAATCTTTAAATGCTGAAGACTTTATAAAACTTTGAGTTGGGTTAGACTGTGTGCTGTAGACAGCGACCCACATGTTCTAGGTGGTGGAGCAGGAGTTCCTCACGCTGGTGCTTTGGAAAGGTTTTCAATTAGTGGTGACTGTGGGCTTGGTTTTAATTTTTATATAATGGGAAGTTACTTAATTTGTAAGAGGCAGTCTCTAAAGTTGGCCCTGGCTATTGTCCAGCATGTGTTCAGCTTGAGGGAATGATCCGTTTTGGAGGTGTGGAGTGTGTGGGATGTGATGTTTGGGATGCTTTGTTTGAGGTGATGTTCAGTGAAATGGGGAATTTCCACCTGGAGATCAGCAGGACTGCTGCTCAGAGGGGACTGGGGGTTGGAGCAGCTGGAAGAGGAGAGATTCCCATGGGATACTGGGGAGGAATTCTTCCCCTGGGATGGTGGGGAGGAGCTGGGATAGAATTCCCAGAGAAGCTGTGGCTGCCCCTGGATCCCTGGCAGTGTCCCAGGCCAGGTTGGACAGGGCTTGGAGCAGCCTGGGACAGTGGAAGGTGTCCCTGCACATGGAATGGTATGGGATAGATTGGGATTTAAGGTCCCTGCCAGCCCAAACCAGTCTGGGATCCTGGGATCCATTAAAGATGTTGTGCTGCTGGAGCCTGGGACTGTCCCTCAGTGCCTGGTGAAGTTCAGGGGAGCTCTCCCTTGGGGGGTCTCCATCCCTCCATCCCTCCATCCCTCCATCCCTCCATCCATCATCCCTCCATCCCTCCATCCCTCCATCCATCATCCCTCCATCCCTCCATCCCTCCATCCATCCATGTTAAACCAGAACAGAGGGAAATTCCCCTGGAGCACCAGACCAGCTGCCCTTCCTGGGGCTCTGTTTCTGCAGCCCCACTTCCCTGCAAGGTTCATTTTGGACACCTAGGGAGGGCAGGATTGGCCCCACAGCAGCTCCACTCACTGCCTCTTCCTGAGCTTGGTTGTAACAACTCCCTGGAGTTCTCCTCAGCAGGGAAGCATTGACATGGAGCAGTAGGCAAAGTTCTCTTCCCAATTCCAAATTTTGCTTCCTCTTATTTCTCTTTGTACTGCACCAGCAGCTTTGAGAGCTGAACTTGGCCAGGATGTCCCTGGGGCCAGCAAATGGAATTTCATCGAATCATCACAGAATCCCAGAACTCTCTGGGTTGGAAGTGACCATAAATCCCATCCAGTGCCACCCTGCCATGGCAGGGACACCTCCCACTGTCCCAGGCTGCTCCAAACCCAATGTCCAGCCTGGCCTTGGACACTGCCAGGGATCCAGGCGCACCACAGCTTCTCTGGGAATTCCATCTCAGCTCCTCCCCACCCTCCCAGGGAAGGATTCATCCCCAATTTCTCCTCTAAACCTCCTCTCACCTTAACACCATTTGTGTTCCCAAGAGTTAACAATTAGGCAGAACACAAACATTTTACTAAAATCCAGTAAGACTTCAAAAAAAATCAGTTGGACAATTATCTTCAATCTTAGAACATTCTTTTAAAGATACCAAAAATTAACATCAGCAGGTGTGTGGAAGCTGCTGATAATTTGGGGAATAAATAACATTCTGCAATAAAACTCCCAGAAAATAAAAATTCCAGAGAAATAACTTTCCATATGAAGTAAGTAAAGGAAATAAAGGCAGGAATTGCGGTTATAGCGTGGCTAGGTGTGAAATTTATATGCTAATAATTACGTATTTGTTAGAAAGACTAGCAGAGTCTGATCACATAGGGGAAGAAGTAGGAATATGCATTGTGGAAGGATTTCCTTTAATCCTGCCTGCCCAGCCGGTGTGGATGAGTGTGGTTTGCTCTCCTGGAATGATCTCCAGGGAAGGAGCAGTGCCCCCCACCAGGCAGAGTGGCTCCTTTCCCTTTCAGGAGGCGCCTTTTGAAATATTTCCTGCGCTCAGAAGTTTAAAGGAGAGCCACCCGATCCTATTGAATTCCTCAATAAATATGGAGAACAGGGTGGAATTTTTTTATTTCTCCACAAAATCGCAGCGGGAGAAGGAAAATAAGCCCCCCAGCAAAATGAGATTTTGGTAACTGAGTTACAAAGTCGAAATCTTTATTGGTGACATTATAAAAATAACCCAGCCTGTTACTACTTCATGTGCAAACGGGAAAACCCCTAGAGATTCTTGTCCTAAAGTGAGGATCTTAATTTGTAAAGAGGATCTTTAGTTTGTGATGAGGATCTTTAGTTTAAGATGATCTTTAGTTTATGATGAAGATCTTTTGTTTGTGATGAGGACCTTTAATTTGTGATGAGGATCTTTGGTTTGTGAAGAGGATCTTTATTTTGCAATCCTTTGGGAGCACAGGGCTGGAGCTCCATCGGGTCTCTCCGAGGTTGCTGTGCTGGTGTTCAGTGCAGGCAGTGCAGGTTAGGTGAGAGAAGAAATGACTGCAAATCTGGTGAAAAAAGAGTCTATTTTGTGTCATTGACCCAGCTCTGGTTTGTGCCCATCTCTGTGATGGCCAGAGCTGCTAGGGTGCTGCTGGCTGTAAAATCCCAGCTGTTTGCTGGAATAACCGGGGGGTTCTGTCCAAAAAAGGATCAGACCAGCTGCTGACCCCCCTTGTTTCCAGTGGGACAAGGAGAACTGACAAAAAGTAGTTTGGAACACTTCGAACTTGAAGGAAATTTGAGTCAGGAAGTTTGGAACACTTTAAACTTGAAGGAAATTTGAGTCAGGAAGTTTTCCCATTCCTTTTCTGTGTGGTTTTGGTGGAACAGCACACCAGCAGATCGTGAGGATCCAGATCTCCTTAAATTCGGGGGAGTCAGTCAGACTGGGGCAGTCAGAGCTGCAGGGATGCAACCAAAGCACTCAGCTCACCCCAAATCTTTACTCTCAAACCCTTTAGAGCTCATTTCTCCTATTGCTGGAAACAATACAACTTTTAAATTTTTGTTTTGTCTCTCTAGTTAGGCTTGGCTTGACTTTGCCTCGGGGAAAGGAATTTTCTTTAATGTTTTAGGAGATGTGGGATCATCCTAAAGAGATGGGATTAACAACCACAGACTGGGAGCCCCGAAGATAACCAGAAAGATAAAAAACCATCGAGAGACTATCAGCAGACATCAGTGGCTATCTGCAAACATCTACCCCAGAGCACCTCCAGCAGGGGTGAAGACATCTGGTCAGGAAAGGACTGATAGGAGAATTGGAGAATGAAAAATCTAATTAACATCAGAGGCGAGGAGATTGAGATCCAATGGGAAACTGAATACTGGGAGTATAATTCCTCTTCTGAGTTGCAATTAGGCCTTTCTGCCTAAACTCCTGAGTCAGATCAAGGCAAATATTAAAAAATTGCTTCGAGAAAAACATTTAAAAATCTTCCCTTCACGGGAGAGAATGAAAATTGACTTTTAAAACAACTCGCATGCAGCTGATGCTGAGCTGACTCAGCATTGCTCAACTCTGGACCAATGAACTTTGAAATAATGCATCTCTGTGGGTTTTGACTGTATGAAGTCTGGGGGGAAATCCGGTAAAGGATGAGTTCCTGGAATATTTTCCTGGGCCAGGAAACAAAGTAACGCCTGATTCCCTATCACTTCGAATATCGCACTAGAGGGTTTTTATTTTCTCCCCGATTCTCGGTGACACCCTCCCCGGAGGGATCCCCTGCAGCATCTCCGCCTGGAGATCCTGGTGAGGAAACCTCGCCGGGGTTTTCCCTCGGGCTGGAGATGCTGCTGGAGATGCAGGAAATGCTGCAGGAAATGCTGGCAATGCAGGAAATGCGGCTGCGGGAGCTCGGGCAGGATAATTGAGTGTACCTGTGGCAGGGCTGTGCAATCAGGCTGGGCAGTGTCAAGTGCCATTCATCTGCTCCCCCCGAGCTCCGCCGCACGCAGGAGGAGGGGAGAGATAAGACAAAGATATATAACCGTGTTGACCACTGAAGTACCTGGTTAACAACTTAATTATCTGAGTTCAGCTATCAGTCAGCAACAAACCCCGGACAATTTAGGCGTGCTTTATAATTTGCTATAAAAATGGCATAATGATAAGGACGGTGTTGCTCGAATTAGAATCTGCATTAAGTGTGTTTAATTTAATTTTTCTAATTATATTTCTAATAGCTTAAATATGTGCGCTGATAAAATGGTTAGTCACCTGCATTTAAATGCCACCTGATGCGTTTATTTTGGAACAGTAGCAGATTGATATAATTTGAGCGCGAGCTCCTCTGAAAATTCCTTTATTAATGGGTGTTAAATTATTCTTTGTGCTGCACGTGAAGTTCTGGAGCTGCTGCCAGGGTGGGAATGGCTGGGCAATGCCTGAAAGCTGCAGATATTTATTGTGAATATTATTTTTTCTGAGTTTGGGATAGGGGTTCTGGTTAATTAAAAACTAAGAATTGGGGTGGAATTCCGCAGTTCTTTTGCTCTCATTATTTTTTTTAATTTTTTTTTTTTTAATCTCAAATTAGTTAATTTTATTTTATTTTTTTGCACGGAGTGTGTGGATTGAGTGCATTCCCATGTAATTCCATGTAATACATCCCCGTGTGATACCAACTTATTGAATTAATTAATAGCCAAAAATCGGACTAATTCTATGTTGCAGGTTCAGTGAGAGCTGCCTGTTGGCAAATGTTGGATGTTTCCCAAATAATTTCTCTTCTGGGTTGCAATTAGGCCTTTCTGCCTAAACCGCTGTGTCAGATCAAGGCAAATATTAAAAAATCGCTTCGAGAAAAACATTAAAAAATCTTCTTCCTTTCACAGGAATGAATGAAAATTGACTTTTAAAACAACTCGTGTGCAGCTGAGCTGATATCTCCAGGCCAATTCAAATGTATAATAAATTACAAATAAAAGAATCATTTAGAAAACACTATTTAAAAAAAAAATAAAACAGCTTCACTGCCTGAATTGCATGTGGCAGATATTGTTCACAGGGCTAGGACAGGAACAGAAATCCATAAAATCAATGTTTATTAATTGTTGATTTGTACTTGGAGCTGTGTTTATTTCTGTGCTTTGCTGCCAAGCGAGGAGGTTGTGCGGGAGAGGAGCAGAGCAGAGCAGGAGCAAAGCAGGAGCAGAGCAAAGCAGGAGCAAAGCAGGAGCAGAGCAGGAGCAGAGCAGAGCAGGAGTAAAGCAGGAGCAAAGCAGGAGCAGAGCAGAGCAGGAGTAAACAGGAGCAACGCAGGAGCAGAGCAGGAGTAAAGCAGGAGCAACGCAGGAGCAGAGCAGGAGCAGNCAGGAGTAAAGCAGGAGCAGAGCAGAGCAAAGCAGAGCAGAGCAGAGCAGGATCTCTGCTGGGTCAGGCTCACCATGACATTGGTGGCAGGGGAGGATATAATTTGGAATTTTAATTCCTTGCGTGGAAAAAGGGCAGATAAAAAAATACTTCTACCAAACATCAGGAAGGGCAGCAGGGAAATGAAGCTGAGAGTTTCCATCAGCTCCACGCTCTGGGCTGGGCTCTGCCGCTGTGTCCATGAGAACTGGGGAGCTGGGAATCTGGGAATGATGGTCATTGGCTGTGGGTAGAGCTCTGGGAAGGGGCTGGAGGAGCTGCAGGGACAGGGACGGGACAGGGACAGGGACAGGGACAGGGATGGAGCTGGGATGGAGCAGGGACAGGGACGGGACAGGGACAGGGAGAGGACAGGGATGTTCCTGGTGGTGCTGCAGCGATGAAGAGGTGCAGGGCTGCTCCCCATGTCCCCAGCCTTTCTTTGCATTTAAATATTGATTTGCCACTTTCCCCAAAGAACTTCTCCACCTGCCATGGCCTCAGGGACAATCCCCTGTGTCTCTGGGTGATTTGGGATATTCCTGCTCCTCCTGCCCACATTCCCCATCCCCACATTGCTGGGCAGATTTTCAAACCATCACCACAAACCAAGTGATTTTGATTCCAGGGCTGGTGTTCCAAACATGCAAAGTGTGCAAATCTCCTGTTGAGCACTTTAAACTCGAGGAACTCTCCCTTCCCCAAACCCCTCGTGCCAGAGCCATGGGCTCCTCTAAGCCCTGGAATTCCGTGGGATTCCTTTTGTTGACTGGGCTGAGCTCAGATCAGCACAGCAGCAGCGAGTGCCCCACGTTCTCAGGGACCCCAGCAGCTGCAGGTGGATGTTTTCCATCTCCTGGCCCTTGATCTCCCACGGATTCCCTTAACATTTGCCTTGAGAGGGGAATATTTCCAGTGCCTGGCACCAGCGGTGTGTTCACATTCCCATGTTTGTGTTTTGGGCGCTGGCACTGGCGAGTGGTGCTGGAGGAAGGATTCTCATCTCTGATCCAAGGTCACACTTGAGGCTGAAGTCCCCCTGTCCTGTCACTGGCAGCTCTGGGAAACACTCTGTCACCTGGCAGAGGAGGTTGATCCAACACAACGAACCTTTATCATCTTTTTTTGGGAATTATGATGAAATAAATGTCTCTGCACTGAGAAACTGAGGTTTTTGTAGCTGTGAATGTCCATTTGTAAATGAACTGCAGGTTCTCCGCACACCGAGGGTTTTGCCTCCAGCCCTGCTCTAGTTTGGTGATGTCTCTGCTGCTTTGGGCAGCGCCAGGCTTTATTGGAAACACTTCATTGTTGTATTTTTATATCACTGTAATATGGCAAACAGCATCTGTCCCGAGCACTTCCTACCGGGGAGGCTTTGAGCCACTGCCAAAACCATGGATTTCATCCCGTGCTGTTGTTATCCAGCTGTTCCACGGGTTAAACTTGAATTATCCAGCTGAACGCTGGAAGGGAGCTCTGGGGTGGCACAGGAAAGCTTTGCTGCAGGTTATCCTTGTGGTCCAGAGGGAGCTGATCATCCACATCTGGAGTGACCCTGTCCCTCTGAGGCACATCTGGAGTGACCCTGCTGCCCTGGGAGGCACATCTGGAGTGACCCTGCCCCTCTGAGACACATCTGGAGTGGTCTTACCCCTCTGCCCAGCCCTGAGAGGCACATCTGGAGTGGTCCTGCTGCCCTGGCAGGCACATCTGGAGTGGCCCTGCCACTCTGAGGCACACCTGGAGTGACCCTCAGAGCCTCCCCTGCCCACTCCCCGTCCCTGTGTGACAAACCCTTGGATGTCTCTCCATTGTAGCCAAAGGCTGAGACGCGAGTGCCATGTGCCAGAAAATGAAATCAGTGTTTAATTACTAAATATTCTACATCTAAAATTGTAAAAAAAAAAAAAAAAAGCTTAAATAATTCAGTTTGATTTGGTCTAATTAGCCTGATTTCCTAGTATTTAGCCCTAATTATGTGATACATAAGCCCTAATTATGTAGTACGTATACAGTGTGCTCTCTAAAGTTAAAGATCAGAACGGATACTGACTTAAATGATAAAATATGTTAAATTATTAATTATAATTAATCTTACAAAATAGGCATAATTAGTTTAAGTACTTTAGATATTCTACTTAATAGCGTCACGCATTATATGCAAGGTTTGAGCATTTTACAAATACTCTTCTCCAAGGAAAATACTGGGGAGGATTGGGATTTGATGGAATTTTCCCTGTCAGGCACACAGGGCCTGAGCATCCTCAGCGTCCTTCTCCATCCCACAGGAGATCAGAGCCTGCAAATCTTCCATTTCCCTCCAGGCTGATCAGAGCTCTGGAGGATTCCTGCGTTGGTCAGCAGAGCAAAGAAGGATTTTCTGGTTCCAAATCCAACCCTTTCTGTTCCTCCAGCCTGCTGAGAGTTATATCAGCACCCTGGGCTGGGGGAAATCCTGCAATCCATGGAATGATGAGCTTTCAGCTCCCTCCCAACCCAACTCATTCTGTGGCTCAAATCAATCAGCACAGCAAAAAAAAAAAAAAAAATTGCAAGGTATTTATAGTTGTCCTACTTAAAAGGTGCTTTACAACTCTTTTCTCCAACGTAATGTGGACATAATTGGGCTGGAATTGTGGGGAAATTGTGGCTCAAAGGGGTTTTTTTATAGTTTTGCCATTGATTAAGTCGGGAGTTTTTGGGTCAGCTTGGCTGTGGAGCTGCAGCCTCACCCATGTAGGGGAAATGCAGGGAAAGGTGACAAAAAGAGGAGATTCCAAAATCCCCAGGGAAAGGGAAGGAGGGAGAGAGAAATAGAAGGGTTGTTCTCTTTTCCACGCCAACATTCGCAGGAACAGAGGGCAGGGAGACACTCCAGGATATTTTTATAAACAGATTCGCCCACTCCTGGTGAATTTTTGTTGCATCCTGCAGCTCATTGTTGCAGATTGATGGTTTCACAGATTCAATAAACTCCAGCAAACACAGAAAACACAGATTAACCAAACGAGGCGTTGAAACCACTCCAAGAGAAAATAAATTTTCCAATCTCCAGGAGCACCTCCATAAAAACCCCATGGGATGAGCTGGATTTCCAGGAATTCAGTGCCATGTGGATTCCCCCGTGCCTGTCCTGCAGCCCTGGCTCACCTCTGCCCTTCCACCTCCATTTTCCCCTGGGAAGGGGAATTTTTCTCCCATTAATTTTGTGGAATGGGTTTGGTGCTCTGCCTGAAGCCATCATCCCCACGGGAAATCCCAATGTCCTCCCAGAATTCCCAGTGGGACAGGATTTGTGGGGCTGCAGCAGGACCAGGAGGGGTGGATTCTTCTCCTTTCCAAACCTCACCAAGGAGCAATCCGTAGGCAGAGAATTAAAAGGATTAAACTCTGGTAAAAACACTCAGATGGGTGGATGGGGGATAAATGTGACTGGGAAGATTTTGAGGATAGATTTGAGAGGTTTAATGGCTCCAGGTTTGCGTGAGGGAGGCTGATGTGGAGATTTCCTGCATGCAGTGCACTCGTTGGGAAATCCTTGGAAAGGCAAACAGGGCAGGATTTTCAGGGAAAAGGCTCCTTTCCCCATGAGATGTGGGTGATGGCAGACAGGGCAGGTGGAGGTGCAGGGATTGATGTCTTCTGCTGCCCAGAATGGTCCCAGGATGATGTGAGGGAGGAGTAGGATACAAGTGCTGCAGGATTTTCAGAGAGCCTGGATTTGGGATGCTTTGAGCCAAAAAATTTACCGTTTGGTGAAATCAGGCTTGGATTTTGCACTGAGTTGGCTTGGATTTGGGAGAGCTGGGATTGGTTATCCCACCTGAGCTCATCTGGCCTCACTGACCTCATCTCACCTGACTCACCTGACCTCACATCACCTCCATGTTCTCTTCTCCTCCTCAATTTTTATCCACATTTCCATGGAAGAGTTGGGCTCTGTGGAGAGAATTCCAAACCAAACTGGGCACAGCTGCCACTGCCCCCAGCATCGCCTGTCCTGTGACATCACCTGTGACATCAGCTCTGATATCACCTGTGACATCACCTGTCCCCGTGACACCACCAGTCCCTGTGACATCACCTGTGATATCACCTGTCCTTGTGACATCACCTGCTTCTGTGGTATCACCTGTGACATCACCTGTTATTGTGACATCACCAATCCCTGTGACATCATCTGTGACATCACATGTGACATCACCTGTTATTGTGGCATAACTTGTCTCTATGACATCCCTTGTGACATCACCTGCCACTGTGACATCACCTGTGACATCAGCTGTTTTTGTGACATCACCTGTCCCTGTGACATTACCTGTAACATCACCTGTCACCATGACATCACCCGTGACATCAGCTGTTATTGTGACATCACCAGTCCCTATGACATCACATGTGACATCACATATCCCTGTGACATTACCTGTCCCTATGACATCACCTGCCCTGTGCCATGCCCTGTGCCATCAGCTGTCCCCTCCCCTGGTGTCCCCAAGCCCAGCTCCCTCCCCATTCCCCAGCCCTGTATCCGGTAGGAAACGTTCCTCCCTCCCTTCTCCTCGGCTGCAGCTTCCACACCAAATCGCTTTTCCTGTTAATTAGCTGAGCTGGGATTTGCTCAGACCTTCTCTGCTGACACAGAACTCAGCAGCTTTCCCTTCCCATCCCTTTGCCCACGCTGATTTCGGAGTTTCACTGCCGTGCATTCCTGGCTCATCCTGTCGCAATCTGGACCCTTTTTTGAGGAGATGTAAAACACAGCCTTTCCGTGGAGCTTCATTTTCCTGGAAAAGCTGTGTGGATCCTGCTGTGGTGCCCTGAAGTGCCACTTGGGCCACCAGAGCTTGTCTGAATCTCCTCCTCCTCAATTGGGTCTCTTCCCATCGCACTTTGCACAACCAAGTCGTTCTCTCCTCTGTCAAACCAATCTTTCCATATGTTTTAGCTGCTCGTGGAGATGTTGGGAGCGCCAATGGGAAGATGATTTCCCACTAATTGGGATTGTGTTTGGATCTGTTTCTGCTCTCCCTGTGCTGCAGGAGATGGGCAGAGCTGAGTGCTGTATGGGAAATGGGGCTGCCTGCTAATGTGATCTTTTTCTTGAGGAAGAAAATAATTCTTTCTACTTGAAAAAAAAAAAAAATTAAACTCTGCTTCTGCTCTATTTAAAGGAAAATTACCTTTCCTTGTGACAACCAATGCAGCACAACAGGTGCTGGGCAGGAATAGGGATCTGATGATGGGGAATGCTGAACGTGGTAATCTTTGGGCTCCTTTGGCTGCAGTTTTGAGTAGGAATTGCATGGAATTGGGAATCTGTGTGCTGAATCCATGGATTCTCTGCATGCCCAGGCTGGAAACCCCAGAGCACTGTGCACTCCAGGTGAGGCCAGCTCTGGGGTTTCTGAGCTCTTCTCCAGCACCAGAGCAGCAGCAAAGATGAGGAGCAGAAATGTCCTTTTGGCTCACAGTTTGGAGCTTCCCAGTCTCTGCTTCGTATTTATTTTAAGGCAAAATCTCTTCCTCCTTGACAACTGAATGGGGTTATTCCAAGATTGGGTGAATAAATATTGCTTGGATGGGTTGTTCCACAAAACAGGTGTAAAACCAGCAATCTCATCTGGAGACACATTTGCAAATAACTGAAGAAAAAATCCCCAAACAGGATTCAATCTGCTGACCAAGAATTGTGGAGGGCATTTCCCCACCAACTTTGAACAGGTTGGATTTATTCCCATAAATATTTCTCCTGTCCCTTGGACAGCAGCAGGAGGGGATTTTTTTTCTTCCCTGCCATGTTTTTATGTACTCTTTAATCCCCTGTTTGTTTTAGAAAATGGGTGAATATAACAAAATATTTTTTCTTTGTTTTATCGAAACCGCCGATGAAAAAAAATTATTTAATACACAAAGGAATTTCTAAGTCTTGGTTTCATTTTTTTTTTTTATATTCTGCATTACAATACGGAAAAGATCTGTCCTTCTGTCTGACTAATGTTAGTTTGATGATTATACCAATATTAACTGCTTTACTTGAGCAAGCAAAGAAAAAGTAAAATACCAGTCAGAGCAGCTGCTAATTCACCAAGTGTTGTACTCTGGTTATTAAAAATACCCAAAAGATGTACCTTGGTGGTTCAGGCTTTTGAATTAGAAGCAGAATATTAATTTAGGCCTGAAGCATGATTAAACATTGTAAGGCCCCTGAAGAATTTTCACCAAATTTTCTTGGATTTCTCTTTATTGGGTCTTCCTCGACTGTGTTTAGCCCTGTAATTGCTTTGCTCCTTTGTTGATAGGTTAAAGCACAATGTGATTTTCTCCATGTCATAATATTTAAGGGGATGGTTCAATGCTCTGCATGTCAGATGTGCAGCTGAGGCAGCGCAGGGGGAGTGAGCTCCGTTTTCCTGAGCTTTTTCTGGGCTTTTTCCCTTCTCCCCTGCTCTTTTTCCTTCTATTTATGACACTGCAGAAGTGTCAGAAAGCCGCCTGGGCTCCCCGGGAATTTGGGAAGGGTTTTGTGGAGCAGAGAAACTCCCAATCGCAGATAAATTTAAAAAAAAACAAACAACAGAACAGCTCCTTCTCTACTCTCCTGTTTTTCGAGGAATTCAGAACGTGACATTTCTCAAGTTTCTCAGGGAGCACCAAGAGTTAAAACGCAATGCTTGAAATTCATTACTCATTTGCACCCCAAAAAATGGTGATTTGGGCATGAAGAAGATGGAAACGCTGAGCACAAGCTGAGTGTTGGGAAGGGAATAAATCAAATTTTGGGGTCTAACCCTGGGCTTGGGAAATCGCCATGGGGGATCTCAGCAGGACTCGGGCAAGACTAAAGGGTGACAGGATCCAAACGTGGAGCTGGGCTTGGAAAAGAGGTGGGAATTGTCCTTTTGGGTGTTTCTGGGTCAGTTTTGGGCAGGAGCTGCTGGCTCTGGGAGGAATATGCGTTAATCACTCTGGGAGCCGTGGTGGGCTTGAAAGAACCAAATATTTGGCTGTGGTTTGATAATTTATGTATAATTTATGTAATTTCTATAAAGCATTACTAAAACGGTAATCCAGCAGCAAAAATGTTGACAGGGTCTGAGTGCATTGGATAGAGACATTCAGACAGGTTGATATAATTGCTCAAGAAGGTGATAATTATCTTTACATGCATTGATAAAGACTTTCCTCTCCTCAGCTTTTAGAGAGCAACTGTTGGCTAAAAATCCCGGAATTTCCATTTCCCACAGCACAAAAAAAAAAAAAATGGAATGTAATAAAAAGGACTGCACTGCATCCCAGACATGCCCCAAGGCTGCAACACTTGGTGAAAATCTAAAATACATTTTATTGGAGCATGTCCCAGGCAGGTTGATAGGAACAGTGATGCTGAGCTGAAAGAAATGCTGAATATTGAAATAAAGGTTCAGAGAGAGAACGAGCTGGCAATTCATTAATAAAGAATGAATCATGTCAACAGCAGTGAACAAAAAATCATATCTGGAGGGATGGCTTAAGGAAAACCCTGAATTTAAATCCTTTGGGAGGGAGGGAGGGAAGGAGGGAAGGAGGGA
>VZRM01003652.1:160644-172299 GCA_013397955.1 Grantiella picta | reverse complement strand
AACAGCAGGGTGGCCAGCAGTGTGACCAGCAGGGTGACCAGCAGGGTGACCAGCAGGGTGGCCAGCAGGGTGGCCAAGTGTGACCAGCAGGCCCAGAGGAAGGACTGGACCTCCCTGGACTGGACCTCCCTGGACTGGAGGACCCTCAGTTGCCACCACTCTGGAGCAGCATTAGGATTTCAGGCAGCCCAGGAGTTGGACTACAGCAATGACAGGAAGTCAGTGATGAGAATTTCTGCAGTACAAACAACCCAGACAACCCAAAAATCTGTCCTGGTCTCGTTAGCGCAGCTCAACGGGTGCATTAATTAGCAGTGAAACGAGTGCAGGCGTTTGGGGCTCTGATTCAACAGGGAAATTAAAATTCTCAGCTCCCAGAAGGCAGCAGCTGCTGGAGTTGGAGATCAGTGTCCTCTCCAACTTCAGCTGCTCGTGACTTAGTTGTAGTTAAGCCATGAAATACCAGGAATTCTCTTTAAGTGCTCAGATTATCTCAGTGTGTTCAAACCCAGCAAGCAATGGAATCTTTCTCTTTGCAAGGCACAACAGGTTATTTGTTTAAAATCTAATTAGTTGCGTTTTTCTTTTTAATGGGAAATATAATTGTGTGATTCCAACCTGAAGCACATTAGCTCATTTCCCTACATTTCCCTGTTTTCCTGCAGGTTTTGGAGGTGTCTTCCCTGAAAGTGTGGATCATGGCATCATTTTCTATGAAGGATCCAGTCAGGAAACGTAATCTGTAAAACTTCCAGAAGTTTTCCTTTTCCTTCCAGAAGAGTGAGTGAAAGTTTGGAGTTATTGAGGTCGGATCTGTTGCTTGAACACTTTTAAAAATCAACATAAATGTCACCCTGGGTTAGAGAATTCCTCCCTGTGGCACACAGGCTTCACCTTCCCCGAGGGGTTTTCCTGTTTGATAAATGTTAGCTGGATTGTCATTACAGGAGGGAAACATTTCGCTCCCTGTTTGTATTATTTCATTTCAGAGCAAGGAGGTTTTCAAAAAACTGAGTTAAAATCAGTGGACAAAACAGAGAAATGGATGCTTGAAGTTCTCCGTGTTGTTTGAATGCAGCATTTGAGCAGCAATTCAAACCCAAAGCATCCTGGCGTTGCTCTGAGCTCCCATCCCGTCTGCCCACAGCCCCTCAGTGGGCTTTTCCTTCCCGGAGCTCATTCCTGCCCTGCTCAATCCTGCCCAGCTCGGGTGGATCCCTACTGACCAGACGGTGTCCCAGCGATTCCTGCCGGGATGCGGGCAGCGTTCCTGCCTTTCCCGGGCTGCAGGCAGGGCTGTGCCTTCCGAGTCAGGGCTTGCTGTGAGCAATGTGCGGATGGCAATGCTGCCAGCACGGAGCCAACCCCTGTCCGTGTCGCCATCCCGTGTGGGAGCTGGGAAGGGCTGCGGGTGTTTTCCGGGGTTGTTTGAGGAATGCTGGGCTGGAACGGGCAGGTCCCGCTGAGCGGGAGCGGCGTGAGGCATCAGGGTGATCATCCGGGCGGCTCTGGGCGGCTTTAGGGGATTATCGCGGCAGCTCCCAGCGCTCGGGATGCTCGGGATGCTCGGGATGCTCCTCGGGATGCGCGGGATGCTCCTCGGCATGGGCGCTGACGGCTCTGCCAATTCCATTAGGGCTGCTCCTGGCTCGGCGCATCCCGGGCACCCCGAGGAGCATCCCAAACATCCCGCGCATCCCGAGCATCCTGCCGTGCCTGGTGCCAGGGACAGAGCCAGGATGCTGTCCCCAGGTCGTGCCCTGCCTGGTGCCCGGGACAGGGACACACCCAGGATGCTATCCCAGATCCCACAGGATGTGCACCCCAAACGGGATGGAGCGATGGAGCCCAGCGGGATGAGGGGAAATCTGTGGAAATTCAGCATTTCGGATTATGAAATGTAGAAAAAAACCCCAAACCGACCACGTTTTAAACAGGATTGAACTGGTGGCTTTGTGTGTTTTCTGGCTCACAGCACCAACCACAGTGACAGCACCTCTGAGATGCTTTGGGATTATCTGAGTTTACTAAACAATCAAATAGCTAAAACTGTGCAGAATTGCAGGAACCCCAGGACTGGCGTCTTTTAAACCAGCTTTATTCTAAAGTGGGGGGAAAGTGGATATCTGTGGTTGTACTCCTTCTAGATGAAAAGCAGCCACTGAATACTTTATTTTTGCCCACTGTTTTCAGCCCCGTGGAAAGTTTGTCCCTGGGGGTGTGTGAGCTTCCCCTGGAGAACAACCACAAAATCTGCATTTGATGTGGGCTGATTTAATAATTCCCAGTGATAGGAACCCTTGCCAGTATGGGAATAGGCTCCTCATGGGCTGCCTCTAGCAGGAAAAAAAATCCCATTTCTGGAAAAGTCACCAAAGATTCTCAGCCTCACCCAGGACTTTTTGGAGTCTCGCAGGGAGCAGTCGCCTCCTCTGCCCATCTGCAGTTCGACTTCCCCAAAGGCACAGAAATACCAGTCTTGTATTAAAAATATATCGGGATATTTCTGTGGCAAACTCCCATCACTCCGTTCTCTGCCAAGATACGGCAAAGGATGGAGTGAAAATGGTGCTGGAATAATTAGTGGGTGGAACCAGAGCAGGAAGAGAGGACAAAAAAGTCAGAAAAGGTGTTTGTCATCCCTGAGGAGCACTGAGAGCGTCTTGCTCCCAAAAGGAAACGGAATTCAAGGATTATCACTTAAATCACAGTGTAGATATACAGTACATATAAAATTATATATATATGTGTGTGTGTGTGTGTATATGTGTTTATGTTAGAGTATTTACACATCTATAATGTATATAATACATATATATTTGTATATCTCCAATAATAGGTATTAAATGCAGATCCCTGCAGCACATCAGAGATGATAAAAAAAGTCTTTTTGAGCACTGAGTAATTCACTTCATTTTAAATACTTTTAAAATTCACATTCAAATACTCCATCGTCGTATTTGGAAGGAAAAATTAAACCAGTTCAGAAGTTCTTCACCCTCCAAAAGTAGCCCTTTTGCCCTTTCTTTTCCCTCCATTAAAAAACAAACAAAAAAAAACAACAAAAAAAACCCCCAACCCTTATATAAATATAGTTCTAGAGCATCATGATTGGAATTCCCAGGGGGGATTTTTGTGGCACTTCAGAGCAAATGTGGTTGACACTTGTTCTTTGTTACCCTTGGGCTACGGTTTTGATCACCGACTGAATGGATTTATCCCTGTCAGCACAAGGAATTTCACACTCTTGTCCTAAGTCAATTTTACAATCCTTTCTCATGTCTGAATGCAGCACCACAACGTTCGGGTGCTTCGTGTTTCAGAGCCACTTTGGGAATTTAAAGGAGGAATTGCACAGATGAACCCTGAAATCCAAACCCCACTCTCCCCATCCCGGAGAAATTCTCTGCCGTTCACATCCCTGATTTATTTTTTTCCCTTCCCGTGGATGGGAGGCACACGAAACTCTGAACAGCCACGGCGAAATAATTGGTATGAAGATGGAGAAGCTTAATTTTGATGAAGCAATTAGTGGTTGTTTCCTGATTGCTCTCAGTGCCGTCAAGAGGAGCTGAAGCAGATCTCAATCCCCAGCCCTTCCCCAGCTCCCCAGACCTTTTGCCCTCCTACTGGACACAGCCAAAGTTGCTTTCAATTTTTTGAGAAAAGTGTCTTGTGACCACGGATTCTCCAGAAGGTTAAACATAAATTAGTCATAAAGCCAACAAAAGGGAGAGGAAAAGAGAAGACTCTGCAATTCTCGGCCAAATTTCTCCCTTTTCAAACTGCTGGGGCATTAATTAGAACCAATGCAAGCTGCATTCTATTTCCCTTTCTGAATAATAGTAATAATAATAATAATGATAATGATAATAAAAATAATAATCTCTTTGCTGCCATTTCTAACCCCCAACATGAATGTGCCAAGAGTTCTGCAATGCTGCAGATCTGAGCAGCGTTTAAGACAACAAAGTGCCGTTTGATAGTGGAGCCTTTCTGTGGAGCAGCTCCTCTTCCTGCCTTTGATGGGCGATGCTTTATTTAATCAATTATTCATCAAAGTTCGGGCATTCTTCTTATATATTTAGGGGGAAAACTAAAAGATGCCTTTCCTGGCTTTCTTGTTGGAATAAAAGTTTAAATAGAATGCGGAAACGGCGGCTTTTGAAGGGAAAAAGCCCCACAGCTTGGAGAGCTCGAGCGCCTGAGCAGGATTTGCTTCTCAGGGAAAAGAGAGGAGGGAAAAAATAGATGTTTCCGAGTTGAGTAGCTCAGCCAGAAGTGCCAACCTGCCTGGCTGGACAAAGAGCAGAATTTGGGGTTTGCTGAGCCTGAGGGGCTGCAGGGCTGGGCTGGGTGAGCTCCGGACACTCGGAGTGGGGTTGGGAGAATCTCGAGCAGTTGGGAACATTTGGCAGCTTCACATGGAAAAAAATGACTGCTGGGGAAGCTGAGCGGCTGCTAATTAGCAGCACTGAACTGTGGGTAAGGACAGGAGATTTTAATGTGAGAGGAATTCTCCAATAACCACCCCGGTGAAGGAAATAGCAGGAAATGCTCCCGAGCTGACCCTCGTGGCAATCTGAGCTGCACGTTGCAATAATCCTGTAAATTACTCGGCTTTTTTATCCAGGAACTTGGAGTTAATTAGTAATTTAACATTCCTCCACGCTATTAAATGTCTTTCTTGCATTATATTATGTTGTTTCATGGTCTTACCTTAACACTAATGGGGTTTAGTTCTATTTTCTCCAAACAGTAACAGTAAAATAAAACCGAGCTGGAAAATTAATTAGTTCTCTTTTACCTTTGATTTACCTGTTAGGAACAATTAAGTGGCAGAGTAGAGGTTTGGAGTGGTGCGAGGTTCCCTGGAGATGAATGGATTCCCTGGAAGTGCTGCTGGAGCGGGGCTGAGGATGGGGGTGGGTGCAGGGCTGGGGGCTCTGAGGGGCAGNTATATCCCTGTATCCCTATATCCCTATATCCCTGTGTCCCTGTACCCCTATATCCCTGTGTCCCTAGATCCCTATATCCCTGTGTCCCTAGATCCCTGTGTCCCTAGATCCCTATATCCCCATGTCCCTAGATCCCTGTGTCCCTATATCCCCATGTCCCTATATCCCTGTGTCCCTGGATCCCCTCATCCCTGTATTCTTACATCCACACCTTCCCTCATCCCTGTATCCTTGTATCCCTACATCCCTGCATCCCCTCCTTCTCACATCCCTGTATCCCTGTATTCCCACATCCCTGCATCCCCTCCTTCTCACATCCCTGTATCCCTGTATTCCCACATCCCTGCATCCCCTCATCTCCATATCCCTGCATCCTTGTATCCCTACATCCCTACATCTCCTTATCCACGTATTTTTACATTGATGGATACCCTCATCCCTGTATCCCTGTATCCCTATATCCCTGCATTCCCTTATCCCTGAATCCCTACATCCCTTTATTCCTACATCCCTGCATCCTCTCATCCCAGCATCCTCTTAGTTTATCCCTTCATCCCACCATTCCCTCCTCCCTGCATCCCCACATCCTTGTATCTTCTCATCCCTTCATCCCAGCGCTCCATGGAAGCATTCCTGGGACACCATGGAGAACATTCCTGGGATACCATGAGGAACATTCCTGGGATACCATGAGGAACATTCCTGGGACACCATGGAAGCATCCCTGGAGTACCATGGAGAACATTTCTGGAATACCATGGGAACATCCCTGAGCTGCTGGGAGTGATTTGGTTGTGCAGATCTGGAGTTTTCCACAATTTATTCCTCCTAGTGCAGCTGCAGGAATCCAAGGCTTGTTAAGAGTGTCCAACATCTGAACCAGGATGTGAGGGAAAGTTTGGGATAGAATTCCAGGGCGCATCAGGTGAAGGAGTCTCTCCTACATTAATCCAGGTAAAATTTAAACTTGGAGTGTGATTTTCTCTCCCTTCCTCCTGCACACTCATCCGATCAGCTGCAAGATTTGCGTCCTTTGAAAGCCAGTGGAGAATTTGGGTTGCTTAAGCCAGGTTTTGGGTTTGGGTTGATTAAGGCAGATTTTGGGTTTGGACCGATTAAGCCAGGTTTTGGGTTTGGTTTGATTAAGGGGGGTTTGGGATTTGGTTTGATTAAGCCAGGTTTGGGGTTTGGGTGATCAAGGCAGGTTTGGGATTTGGTTTGATCAAGGAAGGTTTTGGCTTTGGGTGATCAAGGCAGGTTTGGGATTTGGTTTGATTAAGCCAGGTTTGGGGTTTGGGTGATCAAGGCAGGTTTTTCTCTGGTGTTTCCAACACCCCAGCATTTGGCAGCAGTGGGAGCTGAGGCATCTCCATTCCCTATGGAATGAACTCCCCACGGGGGGCTTTGGCAGCTCCAGGAGCGATGCAGAGCCCGAGGAAAGCTGAATCCCCCAAAACCCTCCCGAGGAGCTCTGTCTCAGGGGATGCACCAAGAGCAGCGCCGCTCCCATCCCGACCACCGTGTGCCGCCGGACCGGAGCAGCCATAAAAAATTCATTGGGATTTGAAGAGATGAGTGTCCTGCCATTGTCCAGCGAGCAGGGAAGGAGCTGGGCTGGGATTTATTGACTCTGGGATTGCGGTGTGGAGAGGAGCAGCTCCGGTCCTTCAAAGGGACGAGGACAATGCGGTGACACCGGGGCACGGCGGAGCTGGGATTGTTCTGCTGAAACCAGCGCTGAAACCTCTTTTTCTCGTCGCTGTCTGCTCTGATTGATGGCTCGCTGGTCACACGGAAGGTGCCCTTTTTCAATAATTCACGATGTCATCACAGCACCAGTTTATAACTGGCCTGTTATTTTTACCTTTGTTCACTCACTAACAGGAGATTCCATAAATTAACTACTCGGGGCTTTGGGAGCATCAGAACTGAGGGAAACATTCCTTTTGCTTTCTCTTTTCTTATTTTATATTTTTTTTTTAAAGCTTTCAAGCCTTCCCGCACACGGCAGCAAAGATTTTTAAAAAGCCACAGGCTCCGGGTGTGATAATTCATTAAAAAACAGCTTAGAAAATCAGTAAATTCTTCTTGATGGCATTAATTAAAATATTAGGAAATGCCCAAAATAAGGCAGCCACAGGTTGGATCCGAGATTCCTCATCCAGGGAAGGCTAATTTGGACATCCCAAATTCCTGCTGGAAGTTCAGGATGAGAATTGGGCATTAATTGATGCCGAGTGCAGTTCTCTGACTGTGCTGGAAATGATCCAAATACAGACAGCTCCAATTGGAGCCTTGAATTATTCCAGCTGCAGTTAATGGCTAAAATATTGAATAATGTCCTTTGCAGATCAGATTCTATTTGTTCAGCTCTGGGACTGGGGCTGGGTCACTCACATGGGGTGGTGCTGGGTATTTATCCTCTCTCTCTTCACTGTGGAAATGTGGCTCCTAATTAATGGATACCAGGAAAAATCACAGGGATTCCTTCACCAGCCTAGCTCATTAGAAGTGTTTGGGCAGTTTTTACTTTGTTTCAATTATTTTTGTATTAAAAAACTTGGAGAAAATGTCTGATTAATTTAGAAATTGTGCTTCCCTCCTTCCCTGTTGTTGTGTCCCAGAGCTGTTTGTCTGTTCCAGAGAATATCCCTGGATAGTGAATATCCCTGGATAGCGACAGCAGATTCCTGAGCAGGAATGTTTTCCAGCAGGAGATTTTAATATAATCTGATTTTATAGATTTCTATCAGACTCTGCAGTTACCCCAGCAAAGTTTTTATTTCAAAATGGACTTTTCGGAAGTCAGAGTAACTTTACCAGGGAATATGGGGTTGGGATACCCAGTTTTTTGGGACAGCCAGCTGGAAGCCAAAGCCATTTTGGAAAGCCAAAATAGGAGTTCATCCCTTGGCTTTATTCCCTGTGCCACTCTGGATTTGGGCTCTGGACTTGGGAAAACTGCAGCAGCTCCTCAGGGCTGAGAATTGGGATGTTCTGGGGGAATGGGGAGGATTTTCCAGCATCAGAAATCGCGGGGAGGAAATCCTGAGGTGCAGAGCTGAGTGCCCAAAGGATGGCATGGAATGGGCATGGCAGGGATGGGATGAGCCCAAAACCGCCGGGCTCTGGAATGAGTTGGGATGAAATACCTGGTGATGCCTGGGAGATCGTTTGACCTCTGATTTGCTGTTCAAATCTGGCCAAGATATATGGGCAAAACATTTGGGATTTTCTTTCCTTTGGGGTTTGTTTGGTTTTTTGGGGTTTTTTTTTGTTTATTTGGTTGGTTTGGGTTTTTTGTTGGGTTTGGTTTTATTTTTATTTTTGTTATTGTTTTGTGTTCTTTTCTTCTGGGTGGTTCTTTTTGGGTTGGTGGTGCTTTTGTGGAGTTTTTTTGCTTAATTTGCTTTTGTTTTGAGTTTTTTCCCCTTTTTTTCTAGTTGGTGATGTTTTTATTTTTGTTGGTGATGGTTTGAGTTCTTTTTTTCTGGGTTTTTTTTGGTCATTGGTGGTGGTTTTGTGATTTTTTTGTTTGTTTCTATGGTTGTTTTGAGTTCTTTTTTGTGGGGTTTTTTTGGTTGTTGATGATGTTTTTGTGGGGATTTTTTGTTTGCTTTGTTTTTATTGTTGTTTTGGGTTTTTTGTTTCCTGTGGCTTCTTTTGGTTGTTGGTTGTGGTTTTGTGATTTTTTTGTTTGTTTGTTTTTACTGTTGTTGTTTTGAGTTCTTTTTTTCTGTTGGTGATTTTGTAATTCATTTTTTGTTTGTTTCTATTGTTTTTGAGTTCTTTTTTGTGGGTTTTTTTTTTTGGTTGTTTGCTTTGTTTTTATTGGGTTTTTTTATTCTTTTTTCCTATGGCTTTTTTGGTTGTTGGTTATATTTTTGTGGGGGGTTTTATTTGTTTGTTTTTATTGTTGTTTTTAGTTCTTTTTTTCTGGGTTTTTTTGGTAGTGATTTTGTGATTTATTTTTTGTTTCTATTGTTTTTGTTGGTTTTGCGTTCTTTTTTGTGGTTTTTTTTTTTTTTGGTTGTTGGTGATGTTTTTGTGGGGTTTTTTTGGTTGGTTGGGTTTTTTTGTTGTTTTAGTTCTTTTTTGCTGGGTTTTTCTGTTGGCGATTTTGTGATTTATTTTTTGTTTCTATTGTTTTTGTTGGTTTTGAGTTCTTTTTTGTGGGGTTTTCTTTGGTTGTTGACAATGTTTTTGTGGGGGTTTTTTGTTTGTTTGTTTGCTTTGTTTTTCTTGGGTTTTTTGGATTCTTTTTTTCTGTGGCTTTTTTTGGTTGTTGGTTGTGGTTTTGTGGGGTTTTATTTGTTTTTGAGTTCTTTTTTGTGTTTTTTTTGTTGGTGATGCTTTTTTTGGGTTTTTTGTTTGTTTGTTTTTATTGTTGTTGTTTTGAGTTCTTTTTTTCTGGGTTTTTCTGGTTGGTGATTTTGTGATTTATTTTTTGTTTGTTTCTATCGTTTTTGTTGGTTTTGAGTTCTTTTTGTGGCTATTTTTGTTTGCTTTGTTTTTATTGATTTTTTTGGTTCTTTTTTTCTATGGCTTTTTTGGTTGTTGGTGGTGTTTTTGTGAAGTTTTTTTGTTTGTTTTTGGTTTGTTTCACTGTGATTTTTTTTTTTATCTCAGCGGGATTTCCTTCCCAAGGCCTCCCAGGATCCCAGCCGGGGCAGAGCTGCAGCTGCAGCACCCCGTGGGGTAATTAATAGGGAGTCAAGTTGGGAGCTAACGGCAACAAATCGGAAAGCTGCGCGCTGGGAGATAAGAGCCGCGGTGACACTTTATTTGTGGTGAGGTTATCAAAGCTCAGCGAGCTCTGGGAGCCAAAAGCAGCGGAAGAGAAGAGAGGAGCGACAAGAACCCCGCGGTAATTGGGTTTCCCCACAAATGGGATCGTGTAGGGAGAGGATTTCCCTTTGAAGGCGCCGGTCAGAATTTGGGGTGCGCGGCTCCCATCAGCCCTGCTCGGCTCCAGACCCTCGCCAGGAGATAAATGCGGGAAACATCCCAACATTTGATATCCTAATCCCATTTGCTTCTCTTTCCAGCAGCCTGGAGCGACCGGAATTAAATAGCGAAATTACGAGGTCAATAATACATTTTATATTTTCTTTCATGAAAATGTGAAATTTATATTCTTTCTTCTTTTGAATCACAATTTTTATCAATATTTGGTTGTTGATTCCAAGAATATTAAAATTCCAGTTTTATGCACCACAAGCTTAGGGAGTTACCCAGGAAAAAAAATCACTCATTGACACAATTTAGTCTTTAGGATTTTTGAAATTTCTCCCTTGTATTCAGCGAAGAAGGAATGAAGGGATAAAAGCGAAATGAGGAAATAAAGCATCTGCAGGAAATGTATAAAATATAAATAAAGGAGATAAAGAAAATCCAAATTGATTTTCTGGGAGCATAAAAACGAAAGGCAAAGTGTTGACTCTGTAGCTCAGAACTGCACAACTGTTACCAGATGTAAAATATTCCTTGGTTCTTGGGCAAAAGACTTGGACTTTATTGAATTTCATTTTTCAGCAGGATTTGAAGCTAAACAGTAGTAATGTATATACATAATATATATATATATAATACATGTAGTATTTATGTCCCCTGGGGAACCATTGCTGAGGTGACACTTATTCCCCTCTGCCAATCACAGGTGACATTGATGCCACCACAGCACTCAGTGCCAGCCGAGCTGACCCCGGAGTCCCCAACCCCTTCCTCAACCCCACAACCTTCTGGTGTTCCCCTGAATCCCAGGATTCCTTAGGCTGAAAAATCCCTCCAGGACCATGGAGTCCCAGCTGTGCCCAAAGCCCACCTTGTCCCCAGCCCAGAGCACTGAGTGCCACAGCCAGGAATTCCTTGGACACCTGCAGGGATGGGGAATCCAAACCTTCCTGGGCTGAAAATTCCAATCCCTGAGCAGCCTTTCCATGGGGAAATTCCTGCTGATGTCCAACCTCCCTGGCCCAGCCTGAGGCTGTTCCCTCTCCTCCTGTCCCTGTTCCCTGGAGCAGATCCCAGCCCAATGTTCCACCCTCCTCTCAGGGACTTGTGGAGAGTTTGGGGTTGTGGTGTCTCTGGGTTTTCTTTAGCCCAGCAGTGAGGGGTTGGTGTTTGTGGGGTTTCTGTAGGGTTTTCTCCCTCTCCCTCCTGCTCAACATTCCGTGGTCACGAGAGACCCAAACCCTCAGGACAGCCTCAGCTCAAGCATTTTCCAGTCCTGCTCTTCTCCCACTTGCAGCCCAGGTAGCCCTGGAGCTGAGGGAGCTCTGCTTCTCCTGGGAAAATCCCACTTTCCAGCCATCCGCTGGCTTTAATTGGGTTTCATTGACATCCCTGCATCGTCTGCCTCAGCAAACTATTTCTGGTGCAGGCACAGAGCTCCTGACTTTTAACGGGGACTGGGGAGCTGGGAATGGGGTGGGAATTGGCCATGGGTGCTTCTTCCTGCTGGGAACAAGGAGCTGGGAATTGGGTGGGAGTTGGGTGGGAGTTGGGTGGGAACTGGCCACGGCTGCTGCTTCCTGCAGGGAACAGGAGCTCCTCCATGGAGACAGAGCTCAGCCCTGCCTGGGAACCCCAAACTGCGGAGTGGGGTGAGTCACTCCTGCCTGGCTGCCCCCTGGGACATGGGGATGGCTTCCTCACATCTCTGGAGGTTTTATTTTTCAATATACATATTCATATA
>VZRM01003652.1:150035-160618 GCA_013397955.1 Grantiella picta | reverse complement strand
ATTATTTAATTGAATTTTATTTTATTCTCATGGAAATAGGGATGTGGAGATGGAGGATCAGAGCACCTCCCAGCAGGAATCAGCCCTCCCTGCCTCTCTGAACAAACACAGCTGGCAGAGCAGAGAAGGTTCCAGATGTGAGAGCAAGAGGAGAGGTTGTTCTGTGATAGGTGAGCTTTGGCTCCTTGTGCAAGAGAAGTCCATGGCTGGGTACTCCACTCAGGGTAATCCATCATTCTGTAAAAACCATTTTCCATGGTTTTTTTTGCTCAGCAGGGACCAAACACTTGATGGGTCCCAGTTTAGTCTGAGCTTTCCCCCTTCCGAAGGGAGAGGAAGGTGAAGAGCAGGAGCTCAGACCTTGCCTCAGGCAGGGACATCCACCAGGGGCCTGGGGGACAGCAGGAGGGAATTGTCCGGCAGGAACTGGGACTCTCCTCCCACTTCCACACGATCCCGTTCAGTCTGTGTCGGAAGCAGCACTGCAGATCCATCGTGGACAGTTTGGGATGAGCTTTCCCCATCCTCACTGTGAGATATCCATGCTCCACAGAAAATTATCCAGCATGCCTAAGGAGGGATGTATCCCTAATAAGGAGCTCTGGGTGATGATGTCTAAACAAACACCATCTTTTTAAGGGATTTCTAGTTTGCCCAATGTAGCAGAAAACTTTTCCTACCCACCAAGCACATGGAGTTGCCTTAGAAATATGAAATGGGATGGCTGGGGATGGCCTTAACCCCTTGCCACCACCTCCCTGAGCAGTGTGGCTGCTGGAAAAGGAAATTTCCTTCTCCTTCAGTGCCTGTCCCACCTGTGGTGAGAGGAGCAGAGCTTCTCCCAGCCTGGAGCATCCAGGGATGTGGGGTGGGATGGCTTCAGGTGCCCACGGACATCCCCTGGGCCATCCGGTGGCAGCGACAACAAAACCCCCTCGAGCAGGAGAAACGCTCCCAGTGCAGAGGCTTGGTGTGGAAAATCGGGGCTGTGGCGTCTGAATCGCCGTCTTTAGTTTATGAAAATTATAATTATTTTGATTTTTGCCCACAGACAGCTTGAAATGTTGCAAAACTCTGCAGGTGCTCTTGGTTATAACAAAACCCCAGAACAGATGGTGCAAGGTACCAGGCCAGCTCAAGGGATTAAACGCAAGGCTTTTGAAATTTAAAATTAAAGCTGGGTGATCTTGGGAAAATGTACCTGCCAAACAAGCTCGCTTAAAAAAAAAAGTTCACCAAGTTCTCCATACAAGCTGATTTAAATTCAAATGCGACAAAAATTGGGCACTTTAAAAGTGCTTAAGAGAGGATTAAAAATCTGCGAGCGGGAGGAAATGGGATGGATATGAAGCATTTGTTGTGGCAGTGGATTTTTGGTGGCCAAAATCACCTTCCCTCTTCATTTCCTCGGGAGTGCTTCAGTGTCGGGTGGGGAAAAGCTCTGCCGACCTTTCCTTTGCATTGTCTGCTGCCCCGAAGGTGAGGGACAGCGGGAGCATCCCGAGAGAAAATGAATCCACAAACGCCAGCGGTTTATGTCCAAAACGGAGACAGAGGAGTCCTGTAACTTTATTCATGAATAAAGGGAGAGGTCATGGGCATTTCCCATGGGGTCTCTCCAATTGCTAGAGTTCGCAGCCTCTTTTATCCTAATTTCCCGGCCGCAGTTTCCCTCTTTCCCCATTGGCTGAGGTACTCGAGAGGTACAGAATTCCCTAATTGCCTAATTAATAACATCCCCCCCCTAATACAGACACCCCAATACACATTCCCTTTTCTTCTTCTTCTAGTGTCTCTGTTCTTGCNTAAGAGAGGATTAAAAATCTGCGAGCGGGAGGAAATGGGATGGATATGAAGCATTTGTTGTGGCAGTGGATTTTTGGTGGCCAAAATCACCTTCCCTCTTCATTTCCTCGGGAGTGCTTCAGTGTCGGGTGGGGAAAAGCTCTGCCGACCTTTCCTTTGCATTGTCTGCTGCCCCGAAGGTGAGGGACAGCGGGAGCATCCCGAGAGAAAATGAATCCACAAACGCCAGCGGTTTATGTCCAAAACGGAGACAGAGGAGTCCTGTAACTTTATTCATGAATAAAGGGAGAGGTCATGGGCATTTCCCATGGGGTCTCTCCAATTGCTAGAGTTCGCAGCCTCTTTTATCCTAATTTCCCGGCCGCAGTTCCCCTCTTTCCCCATTGGCTGAGGTACTCGAGAGGTACAGAATTCCCTAATTGCCTAATTAATATACATCCCCCCCCTAATACAGACACCCCAATACACATTCCCTTTTCTTCTTCTTCTAGTGTCTCTGTTCTTGCAGTTCATTAACACAGTTTTGGGTAAGTCAAATCAGGGGAATTCCTATTGAAATCCTACCAATGGTTTCTTCGATCTCTCAGTATCAATGTTATCTCAGTGTCAATCTTATCTTAATCTTATCTTGAGCAGACTCCGTTCTTATCTTGCCAGCCATTGGTTTGTAAAGTCACTCCGTTATTCCTTTCGATGGCACCGATTGTCCCGCAGTGCCATCCCAGCGGTGTCGGGGAGGGACAGACCTGTCCTGGGGGCAACTCTGCCCTGGGGTGTCAAATCCATCCAGGAATTCATCCCGGGAAGGGCTCTGGGCTGCAGAGCCTTCCCCTCCTCGGTGCTCCAGGTGTCCCCTTTGTGCCAAAGCCATTGTCCCCCCGCACCGAGCCATTCCCGCTTCCCTGGCACTGCACATTGTTTTCCGCGTCGTTGTTTTTTCGGCTCAAATCGCTCTTAATCGCCAGCCCGGTGGGGGCATTGAGGCTCACAATGGGCAAAGGAGCCCCCGGGGTGGCAAAGCCGCAATCTGCCCGGCTTTGATGGCCTTGTTGGCCGGAATTTGGGACTCCAGCGAACACTTCGCCGCGGCTCCATTGAAAGCAGAAGGGGCTGGCACAGCCCGCCGGTGTTTGCCGAAGCCTTTGTTAATGTGCGAGATAACCTATTAATCACAACTTTTATATTCATATGCAAAACGTGCCTGGAGGACAATTTAATCATTTATTACAAGCGCTTTCTATATTTACTTTCCCTTTCGCTCTCCCTTCCCGGCAGAGCCGCGCTCGTTAAGGGAAAGGGAAAAGGGATTTGGCATCGGTATGGGCACGGGATGGGCACAGGATGGATGGGCACGGGATGGGCACTGGATGGATGGGCACTGGATGGATGGGCACGGGATGGGCACAGGATGGATGGGCACTGGGTGGATGGGCACTGGATGGGCACAGGATGGATGGGCACTGGATGGATGGGCACTGGATGGGCACTGGATGGGCACAGGATGGATGGGCACTGGATGGATGGGCACTGGATGGGCACTGGATGGATGGGCACTGGATGGGCACTGGATGGGCACCTTTTCCTCCTGGGAAAAGGGAAAACTGCACAAAGTTTCAGCCCGAGCCGTGTTTTGATAACGATTTGAAAGTCAGCGTGATTAAAGTAATTGAAAGATCCTCTCTTATTTTCCTTGCCCATTGCTGTCTCGTCGTGTCACATTAAAGGTTTTTAAGGACTTTAATTAGGTGTGTTGGTTACGGAGCCGACAGAGAGCAGCCCTGTCCACGCCCAGCCCTTGATGGAAGATGATCACTCTGGCAGGTACAGGCTGGCAAGCTGAACCGATATAAATTAACTAGGAAAGGTTAAATTAGAGTAAAATGAGGATTGTAGACCAATCTGGGAAGCAAAGTCAATGCTGAGCCTCTTCTGCCCGTTGTTCCCAGCCGTAACTGCGCGGAGAGCTCGGGATTGGGAAGCTTTTCCCATGGATTGGTGTTAATTGTTTCCTTAAAAATAAATCCGGATGTGGGAGGATGAGTCAGGGCTGGGAACTCTCAGGGAGGACAGTGCGAGGCTTGCACACAACTTTATTTTCCAGGTGGTGCAGAAAGGTGGATTTTGGAAGGTTTTTGCAGAAAGCAAAGGGAACAGGGCTGTGACTGGGGCAGTGAGGGAAAGAAAGAGACTGAGGGAGATTGTGCTCAGCACCTGTGGCCATGGCCTGTGGTGTCACTGTCCTGCTCCCCCCGAGACCTAAACCAGGAAAATTATCCAGTGTTTCCCAGCTGCAGCTTTGCTCTGTGGGGAGAGAGAGAGGCTGTGGGGTCGGCTCAGGGTGTGGGGTGTGTCCATCTGCTGAGGGGCTCTGGCCAAACCCTCTCAAAGCCCAGCAGGATCCTGGGGCACTCGGGGCTGCTTGGTTGCTGAGGATCCTGCTGGATTTGGGCTTCTCCAAGGGATGCTCTTGTCCTTGTGGACTCCCCTGGCTTTCCTCAGCCCATCCATGCCTTCCTTGCGTGGCCCTTCATGTCCCAGGACTTTGCACCCCATGAGTGAAGCTCAGGGAGTCCTCTGGGCCCATTTCCCCACCCCGTCACCATTCCCCAGCCACCCATCCCAGCCACCGTGTTGGGAATTTGTCCCAGAGCATCCCAGCAGTGTTCCAGAGCATTCCAGCCTTGGCCTGGACTCATCCCCAACACCCTTTGGAGTCAGCATCGTGTTTCGGATGAACCTCGGGATGTGTTTTCAGTGGTCAGGACTACAAAAAACACCTGGCAGTGTGATAGCAATTCACAAATGTTAATTTTAAAATGTTTTTGTTAGTTTTCATAATTTTGAAATCATTCTCCAGCACACAGCAGGACAGGATCACCAATGGATGGTTCTCGATCACTTTTTTAACTCTCCTGCAGTCCTGTTGAACAATGCAAACAAACAGAGATTGATCCTATTCTCTCTCGGAATTAAAAAAATCGCACTCCTTGTTGTGTTTTATCAGGATGTCTATTTGGTTGGGTATTCAATTACAGGGTTCATTAAATCAAGATCGCTGTAGCCATATTTCATCTTTTCATTGTGCAGTGACACTGGCGGGTGCTCCACGCTCAGTGCAGGAGGCTCAGCCATTGCCTGCAGTCCCAAAATGGCATTTGCCACCTCAAACTGCTGGGAATTTGCAGAATTCCCAAAATTAGAGCCTCACATGTTGCCAGCACGTCCATAACCAGCGTTGCATGGAAGAGACACTTCCACAGAGCTTTCACCCAGTTCTTACAGCAAGGAAAAATGGGTTTAATTCGTCTGACAGTCTTTAATCTCCCCCTTAGTTGGAGTGTTTGGTGTTGAAGTATTTTTTCAAGGACTTGGTGGTTGCTATAGATATTTTACTCGGTAACAAGGATTACATTGCATTAATCCTACGAAAAGATACCGTAATTAATTTGAAAATTGCTCCGGAGTCGAGAAGTATTTAAAACCTTAATTAGGCCTAACCTTGTTTTCTCTCACAGCTCATCAGATGCAGGCTCTGAGGAGGGGGAACGTCCCTGTGCTGGGTGTTGGTGTCCCCTTCCCTCTGTCCCCTTTCCAGTGTCACCCTCCCTGTGCCCCCTTCCTGCCGTTCCCTTCTTGCTGTCCCCTTCCCTCTGTCCCATTCCCAGTGCCCCTTCCTGCTGTCCCATTCATTGTCCCCTTCCCACTGTCCCCAGTGCCCCTTCCTGTTGTCCCCAGTGCCCCTTCCTGTTGTCCCCAGTGTCCCCTTCCCTCAGTCCCCTTCCCTATTTCCATATCTCACCATCCCCTCCCCAGTGTCCCCTTCCCTCTGTTCCCCATGTGCCGCCGGGATCGGCGGGCAGTGGGCAGGCAGGGAAGGAGGGAGGCAAGCGGCTCTTTCAAGCTCGGGAGAAGCGCGGCACATTTATCAGCTCTGAGTGGATATCATTGTGTTTATAACAGAGTGGAGGCACCGTGCAATTTTGCCCTGGAAATTGGTTTATATAGATGACTGGTTGCTGTGAAGTGTGTGTCAGAGTTGCATGCGGCCCTTATGAAGTAGTACAATTGTCATCGCTTCTTACACGGTTGTTGAGGGGAGCGGCGAGCGCGGCTCAGTCAGCTGTTGAATAGATAACCCAACACACTTAACGTGGCATACATTGTAAAGAATTACATGCCTGCTGCAATGAGCTCTGGGCCTCTGCTCGAGATAATAATCCTGGTGGGTGTACCACGTGCGGCGGCTGTCTGATCGCTCGGATATGACTGACGAAACATAAAGAAAAATGTCAGGGGCTGCCAGGAAAATGCTGCTGGAAGTTTGTTTAAGGTTCGCGGCCGCGTTAACCCCGTGGGATCCGGGGTGGGGTTGGGTTTGTCAGCTGCTGTTGGAAAATATACCAGTTAAAAATTCTGTATAACTTTAGTCAAAGGGTTCTGTTTGTCTTTACCCCGGGAAAAGGAATCTTAGGTTTCTCTCCAGCCCATTGTTCTAGCAGGTGAGGTCTGATGAACTCAGCAGATGAACAGGCTGGAGGAACCCAAAGATAAAGAGCTCTCAGCAGAACATCAGCAGACAGCAGTGCTATCTACAAACAGCTACCCCAGAGCACCTCCAGCAGGGCTGAAGACATCTGGGCAGGAGAGGACTGAGAGGAGAATTGGAGAATGAAAAATCTAATGAACATCAGAGGTGAGGAGATTCAGATCCAATGGGAAACTGAATACTGGGGGTTTGCTCAGCTCTGGACCAATGAACACTGACCCAATGCTTTTCTATGTATTTTGGCTGCATAAAATATCTGAAAAATCTAGTAAAATGATGTGTGATGGAATGATTCTCTGTGCACAGCTGGGCTGTGTGTGGATGAGATGATTTCTGTGGTACATCCTGGCCAGATAACAAAGTAATGCCTTGACTCTAACATTAAAATGTTGTTGGAAGGTTTTTGTTTTTCCCTCAGTTTTGGTGACAGTGTCACTTCCCATTTGCCAAACGCCACCGAGGCGGCGAGCAACGACCTGTTAAGTGCTGTGGCACAACTCATTCCCGGGAATTGAAGGGCAGCCGGGATAATCGGGCTGGCAATATGGACTGGGCTGCGGCAGAAGGCATTAACAGCGCTGGCACATTTGTGAGAGAAATAAATAAATGGAGAGCAGCAGCTCCGGAGGGGCGCAGGCTCTGGAAAGATGGATGTGTGGAGAAACACGGATGGGGACTCGAGGTGGGGTTGGAGGAGGTCGGAGAGGCTGACATTCCCTGGATTTGCTGTGCTCTGCACACCCACCTGGGACAGCTTGGACCCCTCGTGCTGCTCGTGATAGAGCATCCCTGGATGTGAGACCGTGGGAAATCAGGGCTGAGGGGGCCAGAAAGGCTGCCTGGGCATTCCCTTTGGAGCTGTAGGGATGGGAGAGACCCCATTGGGCAGCTGGGAGCTTCTCACCCTCTGGAAAAGCTTTCCACAGCACAGCAAGGGCTTGGATTGGAGGAGGGAGGTGGGGGAGAAGTCCCTGAGTGCCTTTGTAATTTCTGGGGTTGTTCAATCCACACCTTTGTCCTGTGGGATGGGAGAACGTCCAGCACAACTTCCCACCCACAAGGAGGGAAATGCCAGGGACAGCTCTTCCCTGCTGGATTATTTCTCTCCCTCTACATGGAAGTCTTTCCCCTATATTTTTTTCCAAACCCCAGTTTATTGCTCCTAGGGAATGGGAGAAGGAGTGGAATTATCCCTCAGTAACCTCTAGAAATGAAGTGTCTGCCTCAGGAAATGGGTTTGGACCTTTGGGTCAGCAGGATGAATTCCTTCACCTGGAATTTATCCATGACATTGGAGAACCCTGGGATAGTGGGCGATGTCCCTGGGTGGCAGGGGTGGATTGGGATGAGCTTTAAGGTCCTTTCCATCCCAATTCCCAATTCCCAATTCCCAATTCCAGTCTGGAATTCTGTGACTGAGTTACAGGTTTTCACTCCCAACTCTTGCTCCTGGTGCTCCTCTCCCCTCCAGCCCATCCCAGCCACCATGGATTTGGGATATTTTCCTGCCAGTGCAGCAAAATTTGGCTTCTTCAGGTGAGTGAAAATCAGAGCTCTACTATAACCCCGAGTCTTTTCTGGATCTTTTATTGTTGGGATGCAACCAGGCATAATTATGGCTGTAATTTGGCCCTAATTCTTGTTGTTCTCCTCCTTCCCACCCCAAACACTTTCATTTTTCTCTTTTTTATAAGGTCTCTTTAAAGAAATCCCATTTCAGAAGTTGTTGCTGAAGATACCTAAAAATCAAGCTGCTGATCCAGCATTTTTTGGTAAAAGCTGAAGTGGTTTTATATTGGCCACTTCTTTGGCCCAGGAAGGGGTTCAAAACTCACCCCACTTTTGCCCAGGGTGTGGAAAAAATCTCAAAGAAGAAAAAATCCAAACAACCTCTCAGTTAAATTCCAAACTTACAGAAAAACAGAGGCTGAGGGAAATAAATAATGTTAAATAATAGAAATTCAGGAGCAGAATGGATTCTTTTCCAGCTAAGGAATAGAATTCACATGGATGCTGGAGATATTCCTTCCCATGCCGTGGATTCCCATTCTTTAAACTGCCAAATTGGGGCTTTCTGGTTTAAATTCTGGGAATTAAATTCTGGGAATTAAATTCTGGTTTGAATTCTGAGAATTAATTCTCCAGGCCCTCTGGAGGCTCCTGTCTGCTCTCTGCATCCTTGAACTGAAATCAATACAAGGGGATGCACTTCAGTGTTGGGCTGAAAATTCCACTCCTTGTATCTTTTTCCCTGGAAATTTCACAGTGGCTCTCAGAATTCCGCCAGAATTTCCTTTTCTCTCCCCACACGCCATATGTTTGTGCATTTTAATATCTAGTGGATCGCATTCCAATCCCAGGCTAATGATGCAACGTGTGCAGCAGGAATTGCAGCGATTTTTCACAGTTCCCAGCGCTGCATTTTACTGACAGAGCTTGAATTTCCTCTCCCGTTCAGCAACCTGGCACCAACCTGGGCAAAGAGCTGGGAAACAGAGCTTGCCAGACCATCCTCCAATTATTTGCTTCATTTTCTTATTATAGAAAATTAATCTAAGGGTTAGTTTGGTCATTTAGGTGGTTTTTTTTGTTTTTGTTTTGGGGGGGGTTGTGGTTTTTGGGGTTTTTTTCTAGTTTTGTTTTTCTTGTTTGGGGTTTTTTGTTTTGTTTTGTTGGGGTTTTTTTTGTTTTTTTGCTTTTCTTCCACCAAAAACCTGATGATTTTCACAGAGCTTGTTCTGGAGATGATCCCATGAGTGAGAGAATTTCCCTTTCCAGGTTTTCTGTGCTGATTTTTTCATTTTCCTCAGTTCCCAAACCAGAGTAGAAGTGTTATGTGTCAGAATTCTGGGTGCAGCCCAGGGAAAAACTCATTTTTTCCATCCTTCCCTTTTCCCCTCTCCCACTGACCGTCCTGTCCATCCTCTCAGAAAGCTGATTTATCTTTCCAAGCATGGAGAGATGGAATTTCAGAGTCTCTGTCCCCGCTCTGTGGGGAGGCAGGAGGTTTTGGGCTGCTCTGGGGAGATGAAGCTCTTTGTGCCTCACCTCGCCCTCTCCGAGGGAGGAGTTTGATTCCTGGAAGGTAAAACTTCCTGATCCCAAAATCCCAGGATTGCTGAGGCTGGAAAAGCCCTCCAGGATCATCGAGTCCAACATGGGGTTGATCCAGAGATTCCTTGGACATTTCCAGGGCTGGAATTTTGGTACAACCCTGCGGGATGTCCTGCAATTTACCCCTCTGAAATCTGGGAAAATACAGAGGTTTTGTTCTATTTTTAATTTTTTTTTTTTCAGCATTAGTGGTTAGAGAACTGGGTTGTTGTTTTTTCTTTTTTTTTTTTTCCAGGTAAAGCAGTTTTATTTTAATAACTGCAACCAGCTCTGTTTGTGTCCCTCAGGCAGAAATCCCCACCGCGACCACGTTTCTGTGCTAATGGAAATAAAAGGTGAGAGAACTAAAAATAATAACAAAAATACTTCAGGTGTCTACACTTGAATTCAATTAATGCCTCCATCTTGCTCTATCAAACACTTGAGAAAGCCACAATAAGAGGAAATATAGATATAAGTGCCTAAACAAAGTGGCCAACAGCCACAAATCACCTCCTCTTCATGGAAATGCTCCGAGAATCAAACGATCACTTTTATTTTCCACATTTCCCTGAGCTGATAGATGATTTCCCCTCCAAACCATACCAATAATGATATTAAATCCATCCAGCAGAGGAGAAGGTGGGAGCCATCCTGGCAAGCAGGCAGAGCCCAGGATTCTCCTCCCAGCCCTGCATTTTCCCCAGAGCTGGGATTTGCTCTGANCCAAGGATGGATTTCTGCCCCTGCCAGGCTGCTCTGAGTGGCAATTTAAATTCTAAAATTGTCTCATTTTTGGGAGATGCCCTGGGCTGAGCAGAGGGCAGGGGGTGCAGGGTGAGCTCTCCCTGACTAATCTCCCACCACCCCAAATTCCTCATCCTGCCCAGGAGGAGCACAAGAAGCTGAAATTCAGCTTTGCCCACTGATATCCAAGTCTGGATTTCTTCCCCCTGTACCCCAGAAAAGCCAAGATATTTATTTTAATTTTCAAATCTCAAGGGTTCCATGAATTAGTATAACAAAATACCCTTGATGTATTTAGTGGGATCATTCAAAAATATATTTTTGCTACAAAAAATTTATTTTTTGTGAATTTCACACATCATCGTGTGTTCATTTCAATTAAAAAAAAAAA